>OZ023317.1:0-600000 GCA_964007375.1 Ophion obscuratus | reverse complement strand
GAGAAATGTCATACGACAGCTTTTCAACATAGACTTCCTTTTAAGGCGGAACATCCATGTGGTTTACCGAAATGTGAAACTTTTTTGGGCATTTTTTTTTATTCTTAAAAAGCAGTCGACAGAAAATTTGGAGGAATGATTCTACACGTGTTGACGTATAGAAAAATAAATACAAAATGGCGGCTCAGTCGAAGCTACACTAAAAGCATTTTTTTCAGTCGCTCTACGGGAGGAAGCAGAACTTATATAAATTAGTACCTAGAATGAAAAAAAAAATGTTTCTTCATTTACATTGATTTTGCTAGACACGTGTACAAACATGTACACATTATTACTAAAAATATATTTCTTTTTTCGCAAAATGGCATCATTTTGGGTAAAAGAAGCTTCCGTTAAAAAATCGGCCTTAATTTATTCATAGAAACGAGAATTGATGATGAAACGTAAACATCTTGTGTACTTCCTCAGAGAATCTATCTAAGAATCTACAGTTTCAATTTCAAGGCCTTAGGCCACAGTAACGGGTTTAAAATCATGTGCGAATTTAAGAATTGTTTTTCGTATGAAAAAGTGATTCACTCATAAAATTAATTATACATCTATTTACTATGAATATCAAGCTATTAGAAAATATATATATATATTTTTTTCAATGTACATAATGGCCGACTACTAATATTTTCTAGTGTTATCTTTTTTTAGGCGCTCCGCGGCGTGACATTTAGCATCCACAATTTTTTGCTTAGAACAAAAAACAAAAATTCTCGTCAATGTGCTTTTATTAATTACAAAAACGTAAGCCATTTCACGCAAAGTCGTTTCTCGTAAATAAAGTATATCGACAGCATCGCGTAACTGCCTACACGCTGCCATATAAGCGAATCATCTTTACATATTCTTTTTTGTTTAATCGAAATAATAAAGAAAAGTTACTAATGCAAGGAAAACTAAAAATGTGAGTTTCCTAATTCTTCATTTCGATACAACTTATGGAAAGGCTTAGATCCGAATGGAGCATGCGCATGTTTAGTATCTCGATAGACTTGACTCCGTAGTTCATAGATTACATCGATAATACACAGTGCTTAATAGTATTCGAGCGACGATCCATATAGCGAGCTATATGAGTAGTCAAGTCCGTGTTAACTACTACCCATCGTTGATGCGTAAGCACATATGCATGTCATTTCATGTTTATATGTATGGATATATATATATATATATATATATATATATATATCTATATATATCCATATATATATATATATATATATATATATATATATATATATATCGATATATATATTGCGATACTGTCTAATATATTATTGCGATATATATATTGCGATACTATCGATTGCGATATATATATATATATATATATATATCGTTGATTTATGTATTATAATACATATCATTTGAATAGACACAAAAAATAGCACATACACACAAGTACACCACACAGGCGAATCCACGAATATATGAACGTCGTGTAAAATGGCAATGCGTGGCGCTCACTGCTCAGCAAGTCTCGAAATAGCAGATTATGCATATCAATATTATACGTACAGTAAGGGAAGTGCACGTCGATCAAACCTGTTAAAAGATGACATTTAAATATATTCTCATATATCCCCTGAAATTCGTTCTAAATAATTTATGCGATGTGTTTAAAACGGTATAAAATGTAAATCAGATACTGTCCAGACGGAAGTGGAGAAAATATTCGCTCTAAATCTTTTAAAAATCCTTGTAGAAGTTTTGGAAATAGTAGTACATTGAATTACGAACAACCGCATTAAAAAAAGACTTTTTGGGTTTTTTTTTTAATTCCCACTAAAATGGATTTTGAATACTCTTTTATTATATTTCTGAGACATATAAAGCAATATCTTTAAATACAAACAGAAAGGGTATCAATCTTGTTATACTTATAGGGTTAAAGTTGCCCAATTGTATGCCGACTTCAGAAGAGTTGGATGAAAGATTGTTAACAACAACAATAAATTGTAATCATGATCTGTGGGTTACTAAATGCACTTTTTAAAATCAAGCATGTTTAAACTCAATCGTTTTTCTTTGCTGTATCGTTAGGGGGGGGGGGGGGGGGGATATAGGGGGAATAAGGGGATAAGGTTAATTCGCTATAAAAAAAGCATATTTACGATAATTTTATTTGACGACACAGTTAATACATATTTATTTATGTAATTAGTATATAATAAAAGGACATTTGAGAAACATTCTGTGAAATTTTCGTCAATAATTATGCAGAAATGAGCCATTGATAGCAAATATTCGTAGACGCCTCAAAAAAATGTTACATAAATATTAAAATAATAAAACAATAAATAATAAAAAATAAATAAAAAGTCAAAAAGATTTCATTAGTTGACAAGTTCCTTAGAGTAACGCTGTTGGTTTTTTTTATTTTCTCATTGTTGGTTACATTCAGAAGTCAAAAGTCTGACCTTTCATTTAAAACATTGCGAATTTTGTTATTGTAAAATAAATTAAAATGATGAAAAATAGAAAAACTCGACAGCTTTACCTCGTAATTTGTGTGTAGGAAGAGTGTTTAAAGTTCCAAAAGGAACGGTGCAGTAGATTTTGAGCATCGACTTTGAAAATGCTAAGTGTGAGAAAAACGCGTTTGGAAGTTTAAAAAATGTCTACACTAGAAAATAAAAAATTAAACATCAATAAACAAGTGTTTTTTTTTGTATATTTACCCAAAATCATCGTGCCAGGTCCATAAAGCATTCATATGACGAAATTTAAAAAACCCAAAAAATACCTTACCCCCCTCCCCTAAACCTGTGTACGATTTCAAAATGCTCTTGCGATAATTTGTTTCGATTTACGCGCCAGTAACATTTATATCGGAGCTATTATTATTATTTATAATACTAATTATAATAAGCGATTAAGGACACCAAAACACTCACATCAAGACGAAACGGAATAAGACGATAGTGATTAGTTATAAGAATATTAACCATGATTAAAATAACGGTAATGCCATTTGATGATGATTATAACAATAATGACGACATTGCTTATGAAATATTATTTATAATAATAAGAATTAGAGGATCTAACCCATACTAAAACCCGCAAAAAGACAAAAATTAACAATAATAATAAGATTCTTAATGATGATGATGGTGTCGCGTAACAATAACTACGTTGAGATTTATGCATATGTATTTTTAACACGAGGAATTCATAGCTGTTTTACGAAAAGGTTCTACGACGATTCGTGAATGCGATTTAAATGAGGAGTCCGCTCCTCCGCACGCTATCTAACTGACCTACTTTGCGACCCAGAATGAGAATACGGGGAGCAGTCTCTGGAATTATCGTTTCACTTCGATGCAGGCCTGCTTCCCCGCTTGCTTTTTTGTGAACTAAGCTGGCTCTCGAGACGGTTCAACTATCGTGCGTGAGCAAGTTCGCCTCGAGGCCTTCGTAATTTGAATTCGGATCAATATCATGATTCATCGTATCTTCCACGTTTCCGGCGCAGGCAACGACACATTATGGGCCTTATCGGCGCGATGGAGAAAGTATATCTCATTATTTCGTTTTCGAAAATCCACCAACGTGATTCATGGTGCACGATTTTTTTCAATTTTCTATCCGCGAGCAATAGCTCGGATGGAATTTTGACGGTGATGCAGACGCACACCTGATACACATGTAGCCAAATACGAAAGAGATTTAACGAAGTAATAAAAAAAGAGAAACATTAAAATCTGTTTATAACTTTTATTGTTTAATCGTAATTTATTGCATAATACATAGATATGAATATTATATAATATATTGTATTATAATATATATAATATATAAACAATATATAATAAATAATATATATATTATATATTGTTTAATCGTATGTATACGGGTCATTCCATGTCAAATCGACAAATTTTTTACCTGACCCCCTTTGATTTCGCTGAAAATTTTCTATCTTTTTCTACCCCCCGAAAGTTATTTTTCAGAATTTTTTCAAATTTTTTTTCCCGACTCAAAAAAAGTTATGAATTTTTTAAAAAAACCGCTCTTTTATTTTTAAATTGCCAGAACTTTTTCAAAAATTGACCGTTTGGGAACTTTTTTTTTTCAAAATTTTTGTTTTTAAATGTAGTTTTCGAAAAAAAATATGAAAACATTTTCAGAATCCCAGATATATGAAATATTTTAGTTTTTTTGAAAAAACCGTAATTTTCTCAAAGTCCGACCGTTTTTTTTTTGTTTTTTTTTTGCTCTAAAAATACTTCAACTAATTCTGCAATGATCGCCGTTAATCAAAAGATGTGACGACAATCGCTTCTAATTTTTTTTCTTGATTATAAAAAAATTTTTGTTGAATTTTTGCTGATTTTATATAACTTTGTTATGAAATTTTTTTTATTTCCTCGTGAAACCTCAAAAGTTGAAAAATAAAATTTTATTGGAGAATTTCAAGTGATTATCGCCCAAGAAATTGTTATTTTTTTTCAAAAAAGTAAAAAAAAGGACTTTTCATACTCTTAAATAAATTCACCGTCTCTTAACATCTTTAAATAAATTAAAAACATTTTTTTGTATGTGTTCAAATTATATTATCTTTTATTTAACTTTCATCAGAAGTATTGTCAACAGAGGGCTGAAGCATTTTTTTATAACATGAACTACATATTCGCTCATCAGTCGACAAATTGTATCGAATTGCTGAATGCTCCGGTAAATTTCGCAGGGATATTTTTTTTCTATGCTTCTCCAAATTAAATGGATTGCAACATCGATCAAAAAACTTCGGCATTGTAATCACTCGTTAACAAAATATAAATTAACAGCACTTTATGATAAATAATAGGTACTTTATTTAGCAATAGTAAGTCTACGTGACACGATGAACACAACGACAATGTAATTATTCTGAAAACATAACCTCCATATTATTTAAATGAAATGTAGATGATATCTTTTTTACCGACAATCGATAGCTCTTAAATTATCACATTGTATCAACTGGAGGTAACTTTTAAACCCATTGTATTTTTGAAGTTGTCATATTTCAGTACCAAAAAAAAACGTCCATAAGAGTAAAAAAATAACGTCAATGAGAGAAAAAAATTATTTTTTTTTTTAAATAACAATTTCTTGGACGATAATCACTTGAAATTCTCCAATAAAATTTTATTTTTCAACTTTTGAGGTTTCACGAGGAAATAAAAAAAATTTCATAACAAAGTTATATAAAATCAGCAAAAATTCAACAAAAATTTTTTTATAATCAAGAAAAAAAATTAGAAGCGATTGTCGTCACATCTTTTGATTAACGGGGATCATTGCAGAATTAGTTGAAGTATTTTTAGAGCAAAAAAAAAACAAAAAAAAAACGGTCGGACTTTGAGAAAATTACGGTTTTTTCAAAAAAACTAAAATATTTCATATATCTGGGATTCTGAAAATTTTTTCATATTTTTTTTCGAAAACTACATTTAAAAACAAAAATTTTGAAAAAAAAAAGTTCCCAAACGGTCAATTTTTGAAAAAGTTCTGGCAATTTAAAAATAAAAGAGCGGTTTTTTTCAAAAATTCATAACTTTTTTTGAGTCGGGAAAAAAAATTTGAAAAAATTCTGAAAAACAACTTTCGGGGGGTAGAAAAAGATAGAAAATTTTCAGCGAAATCAAAGGGGGTCAGGTAAAAAATTTGTCGATTTGACATGGAATGACCCATACATAGATATTAATACATAAATGTAATTAGAATGATAATCTTCATTTGCATACACCCATATATTTGTATATGTAAATTTGATATAATAAAATAAAAATGATGATGTAAAATCCAGAATATTTTTCCAACATTTCAGTTACAGCCGAATGTTATCAGTAGGCTGTGAGCTTGCGAATCATTGAAAAATCAGAGACGAAGAAAAACGTTTGTTTGATATTATGTCGACGTTTGCATTCTAAGTATTGTTCACATTCTTGTCGATTTAGATTACGAAAAACACTCAATCGGTTTTTTCTCATCCTCCTAACAGATCCACGATCTTAGTCTATGAAAAAAATATAGATTGCAATAAAAATAAAGAAATAATACAAATTTTCGAAGAGCTTTCGTTGCACTCGGACGATACAAGCTTCAACGTCAGCGTTTAACGAACGAAAGAATATCGCAGGAAAAACTATTTCTTCAAATCTGCTCTACATATGCGTCTGAACCTCTACAGAATTATGAGCCCCTAATGGCATCCTTGAGTTTTATTAGTGATGTGCCGGGGGACTGTTCGAACGATCTCATAATTATAGTGTTCCTCGGTGGCGTTCGTCAGTAAATCCCTGCGCCCGTGCAGTTTCGCATTTAATGGGTGGTAAGCGGGAGTATTTACAACGACGACTAAACGCGTCTGTTAATACACTTACTCCGACGAAGTAATTAACGAGAGAACTTGGTACCTACTTAGAGCGTGCGAATTTTTTTCGTTGCCTATGAGTTGTCGCAGCTCCACAACGGTTCTCGGCATTTCCTGGCGGGGGATAGTGACTTTTGTTCCTTCTATCTCAATTAAAGATTTTTCATCGTGTATGCACATTATACAAGGGGGAGATTTCTCTAGGCGATGAAAAAATGGCTGATCTTCACGATTTTTTTTTAACGGACCCATTTTTTTGCAATTTTTTAGACTTCGGGTCTGTTTTATTATTACTTTTAGCTGTTGCGTGGTATTATTTGTTTATTAATCGTTAAAAACGGCGGAGGTATGGTACGGTCTCCTAAACGGGTTGCGGCGCATGTTGTCAGACGGCGTGACATGTAGCGTGGACGGGATTACTCTGAAAAAAAATCAACGAAGATTTTTCTTCCATCAACACTCGTACGCAGAATATGAACCAAGAAAAAGTGAGAAATGTTGAAAATCCATGGAATAGTACGCTAGGAAACAAAGTGATTAAATTTTCCGACAAAAATTCTACATGCTGCAATAAAAAATACATTTTTTTTGTATTCTCAAAAACATCGAAGATCATGTTTTAGACAATAAGGTTAGAAATATTAATACCAAATTTCATCAGAATCGGTCGATTAGTTTTTTAGCTATACATCACGCCAGTTTTGGAAATGCAGTTTGGAAGATCGTGCCATACGTCCTCCATTTTCAAAGATTAATTTTTTTAAATACCGTATAACCTGCAAAACCAGTAATAAAACACATCTTAAGTCTCAAAAATGGTGGAGAATTTATTCCTTTTAAAAAATCCAGAAAATCAGCAAATTTTTTCCTCGTCTGAATGTATTTTTCTCAATACTTCTATAGTAGAATTTTCATCGTTTTACATTAGAAGAGTTTTGGTTATGTTACATTGAGACACGTCTTTCTTTGAACCGTGGGTTCCCCCCTTGAAACTGGTTTCCGCCGGTGAAAAAAGAATACGCATCTAATAGTTTTCAATGCTTTATCATATATACGAGTCCCTCAAAAATTGTTCGTAAAGTATCAATAAATACTCTCATAAATAAATGCACGCCCGAAATTCCGTTTAAGCTTAGGGAAATAATAGTGCATTGTGTAATGGCCAAATATCAGTTTATGCTGTAACAGATAAATGTAATGGTATTCTATTTTCGGTTCTATTACGCCAATCACAGCACCGCTGTCTGCATAGGATAGTATTCTTTCGCTGCTAGTTCTTTTTCGAAGAGATTAAGGCCGAGCCTATTAAGCCAGACCTCTAGTGGGATGGGAAAGAATGCGACATTATCAAGATCAGCTGTTGCGATTCCATCAGCGTGCGGTGCATATACGAGTATGTGGACACGAGACGCAGACGAATATTTGAATTTGGCTTACATGCAACCTCCTCGACAGCTTGGACGATTACATTGCAGCTCCTTCACTGACGAATATAGTAACCTCGGTGACCCGGAAAGTAGGCGTAAGTAGACTCAACTAGATAAGTGTACGCGTCCTTCCCAGCTCCCGATATGGACATTCCTCCACTTGTGTCTGCGAGGCGCGCTCGGGCTGAGCTCAATCTCATATTAAAATCAGAAACTCGACAAAACACATGAAATTTTAGTTGTTTGCGGGAGTAAAACTAGCCTGCGTCCCAGGGACATATTTCGAGAGGACGCGTTTCCGCTACGTATTGTCGCGTCGGCGATTCTTATATCACGGATACGATCGATGGCACATGATAACGGTACTACTTGAATGACGGAAAAAATTAACCGACACCTCAACATTGAGGAATAATGGATTATTGGTACTATCGGTAGGAGAATTTTTCTCATGCAGCGAACATTTTAGTCAGAGAACTCTTCATTGAGAAACAGGAAATTGGGGGAAAATTATTTTTTTCAATGTTTTTCCTAAATTTCTTTTTTTTTAACGATTCTCGCCAGACTCAGTATCAAATAATTATTATTTCCAGCATGTTTGTGTTGAGAGTTTCACCGTAAATTCACAAACATTGGAGGGGCTACAATATTTTCCTTTCAATACGAGACTCTCGTCATGTTTACACATTGAATAAGTATTTTAAGATAAGAATCAGTTCCTCGTGCAGATCTGTGATATATTAGCTCCCGGGAGGTATTTACTACGCTGTATTACATTGTCACACTCGTAAGTATACGTATTTGAGAATAATCAAATAAAATTTGAGGTGATTTGAGAATGCCTGGGGACTTGCATGAAGTAAGTTTGTCTTCAAGTGATTAACAAGGATCTTAGTTTTGCGTTTAGAATAAAACATTATATCAGGTTGATGAAAAAGTTTTGTCGCAAAAATTTTTAAAATGTCTTTTTACGTATTGACGCAACTTGACATCGAGCTATGTCGAGAATATTCTAGAATGTTTTCTACTCTTCCGCGTGACAGGGTATAAAAGGGCGAGCGCGCGTTCTAGTGGACAGAAATGGCTTCGATCTCGCAGAAGCAACTTCGAGCGATCATTTTTTACGAGTGGCGGCGCGGCACGAACGCAATCACAACTGCTAAAAATATAAAGGATGCATTCAGCGAGAACGTAGTTTCTCATCGAACAGTCCAGCGTTGGTTCAATCGTTTTAAATCTGGAGACACAAGTCTTGAGGATAAGGAACGTTCCGCACGACCGTCGACCATCGATGATGAAGCATTACTCCGCTGCATCAAAGAAAAACCGGAAGCAAGTACGCACGAGCTAGCAAGAGAACTTGGCTGCACCCAACCGTCAATAGTCAATCACTTACACAACTTGGGATACAGGAAGGTTCTAGCTCAATGGATACCAGACCGTCTCACCGACGACAATAAGAACTGTCGCGTGACCATCTGCCAGTCTCTCCTGCTTCGCCACCATCGCAACGAGTTTTAGAAGATCTTGTGACGGGAGATATAAGTTGGGTCTTGTATGATAACAGAACGCGTTTAGCCTACTGGCTTCCTATCGGAGAAAAACCGCCACACCAACCGAAATCTGATCGTCACTCACAAAAGGTTTTGTTGTGCTGTTTCTGGGACGCAAAGGGAATGCTGTTTCACAATTTTCTCCCTGTAGGTAAGACGCACTCCTCTACACGATACATCGAGAATCTCCAGAAATTGGCAAAAGCTATAAGAAAAAAACGGCCAAGACGCGCGACTGTGCACCTTCTCCACGACAACGCGAGACCCCATGTCGCAAAGGAAACCCACAAAACAATCACTGAGCTTCACTGGAATACCGTTCCTCATCCACCATACTCTCTCGACATCGCACCATCTGACTACCATTTGTTCAGACATTTGACGGCATATTTGAGAAAGAAAACTTTCAAAAACGTCGACGATCTCAGAAGGGATATTTCAAATTTCTTTGAGTTCCAGCCGCCGCAGTTTTGGGCACAGGGAATAAATGGGTTGCCAACTAGATGGTCGAGTGTCATAGAAACCGATGGCGAATATATTGTTGATTAGAAATGTTTTGTATAAGATATATAAATAAATAAATTATATTGAAATTATTGCGACAAAACGTTTTTTATCAACCTGATGTTTTAAGCTCATTTCAACGAGTTTTACTATATGACGATTAGCGGTTCAGCAATATAAAATCTCTGCGGGTTAATCGATGCGGGCTGTCGATAACGGGGACAAAGTTAGCCAAAAAAATCTTATGAATCGAATATTAATTGATAGAAAATCAGAATAGAAATATTGGGTCCGTAATAAGCATTGTCTGAAGAATCCACGGACCAGTAATCGTCATACGCATATTCGCGCTAGTAAAACGATATACATGTGAATAAACGTTGTCGATTACTGGGTCGTGACCATGTCGATGACTGGATGAGTCTCGAACACAAATGAACACGACATGATTGAAAAAAATATTCGTAGTTCCTAGTTTGGAGGAAAACTGTTTTTTGTAACCCTAATAACATTCGCAAAAAATATCGAGGATTAATCGCATGAATGTCTCAGATCAATTAGTGAATACAGCTTGGGGGTATCAACTTTTAATTTATGCAATTAAAGACGAGTGAAATTATGGTGCACAAAGGTCGAATCATGCCAAAAACGAGTCAGTATTGTTTCCTGAAATGGTTTACAAATTAAAATAATTTTTATCAGTCGAAATTTTTCGCATTTTCTTCGAATTTACTCCCGCTATTTCTTATGATTGCGCAATAATTGTAACTCATGAAAAATGTTTGCCGTACGATCTCGAAACTAGAATCTTGAAGCTTCAAAATGTTTTTTTTTTCCATCTCGATACGACCATTTTTCACATAGATACAGCGCTTCAAAAGATACTTGAAAAGTTGAAGAAATTTTCTGTTTCTTTAATTTTTTGGTGTAGTGTAAATAAGCCTCGAGCTTTTAGCGCTTGAAATTTTCGAATTTTGTCACACGCACACACACATATGCACCGACAAAAACATGTTTTTGCGGGCGCTTTAAAAAATATGATTTTTCGGCTATTTCGGCCCTTTCCATTCCGCAGATGTAGAAATGTCACAATTCCTTCATGAAAACGAGACTTTTCCTTTGATAAAGTAAAAAGCTCATCTTGCATAACAGTTGTACAAAGCCCAAAAAGGACGATTTTGATAAATTGTCCTCATATACAAATGTACTCATATACATATGTAGAAGTAAAAAATGTACGCTTCATTAAACGAATATAGATTATACTATATCATATTAAGGCAGTATTTATTCGTCCACATTTGCAACCCTTCATCGCCTCGTAGAAATCTTTACGTTATCTGAGAGAAAAGTAAAAAATGTCAATGATAAGCACCGCTGCTATCCGAGGGACTAGCATCATACGCATATAGATAAGAAAAGCGGTGACTTTCTCATCGCCTCGGGAATTATAGTTCACTCATCTTTTCAGATTACCATTATTATTGTTATTGTTTCGGTCAATGTTGTCCCGAACTTTACATAATTTTATTTTACTGAATGTCCCTTTTTATGTATCAGAGTAACGATGATATTGGCATAAGTAGCGTAGTCATTCCGTTCGCCTTACATCATACTTTCAGAAACAAATTATATGTTTAAAATTGCTGAGCGTTGTTTCGATGTTTTTTTTTCTTCTCGATACCAGAAAGGCTCAATCAATCACACCTTTAATGAATTGGATAAAAAAAAATGTATTCGTCGATACTTGATGAAATAAATGTGTCGTCGTTCTCGGCCGAGGAAAGAAAAATCTGTTCATGACTTTTTCATATATACATATATACTTTTTATCGCATTCGATCGACGAAAGTAAATCCGAAATATTTGGCTGCTGGAAACTTGACTATATAGTTCTTTAGTACCTTTATTCGATGCAAGAAAATCCCATATTTTTAGATTCTCGATACTTATAAAAATACATTTTTGCTTGCCTTCAAGGGTATATGTATGCGGAAAATATATTTTTTCTGCCTGTTGATACTCAATAATATGAATTATTCCTCATCTCCGAGTAATGGTAAGAAAAGTCAATATTTTGGCTCGTCAATGCTTAAAGATATGAATTGTTCCTCATCCGCGATTAGTGTCAGAAATGACTATATTTTTAGCTTCTTGACACCGTAAGATATAAATTTATGGTTATCTTTGAGCGATCTAAGCAACGTTCTTATCCTTGTCTCCCCTGAAGATAAGTTTTTTTCTTTTTAATGTCTGCGATTTAAGCAGGAAAATCTCGTATCTTTTGTTTCTCGATACCTAAAGATATTCAGTTTTCCTTAGTGTGAAGAATTATTTTCCATACTCTTCTTTTTTGCTTATGTTCATGAAATGAGTTCATGTGAACTGTGATCAATCAAAAGGATAATGGGTATGCATAGACATTTTGTTATTTGTACTATAGAAATTGCGTAATTCGAGGTTAACTGTAAGATTATATGAGAAGTTTTCTTGCATTCACTTGTGACCTCAGCCAATCTTCTATTTCATTTTCCTACTTTGAGAGAAGTTCAATATCAAGGAACTTCTCTTAAAGTAGGAAAATGAAATATGAGCTACTAAATGAACTGTCAATGAAGTAGAATATTTCTATAAGAGACGATGTACGCAAAACACAAATAAAAATGCCCTCTTTGATGACGCGATGTATATGCGCACTACGCAATATCTGTCAACGAGCTGGATATTTACTAAAGACAATGCATAATATTTTGTTAGATTTTTATGGACGTGACGACGATATCTGAGGGTCGGCTAACCGAATGCAGTCGCAAATTCAGTTCAAGAAACGCGAATTTTGATAATATTACGGAGATGTCATCTAAAATTATATTTGGAACGCGAATGCTGAGACATGGGCATTTAAAAAATTCACTTAAAGTACTTAGACGTCAAGTAAAGTACTACTTGACGTTAAAATGCTACCGCCTTTTTTGATATCAAGATTCATCATCGATTTTCAATGTCATGAATCCTCAGATCGTAGTTTAATTTGTTGTTTTTACTTTTCCAGAAATGAAAAATAACCTTAACTTTTAACTGGAAAAATAACCTACTGTTCCAGAAATAAAAAATAACCTTAACCTTTAAAGGCCCTTTAATTTCAACAGCATTTGCATGAGCACTTGATTTCTGCAACCCCCTGCACACAGATTCCCAATCTGCTCACTTTACCTACACTTGAAACTGATTGTTTTTTCATAAACTGCAAGTTTATTCCGAGTTGAAACATTTACAAGATTTCTTTCAATAAACATTTAATAATTTTTGTATGTTTGTAACTCGAATACGGAGCTATTTTTGCTCAAAGAAATACCAAAAAAACAAACCAATGTGCGAAGAAATACCGCTGAGTTAAAATTTCGATAAAGATAGAAAAAAGTGCGTTTCAGTTCGATGTTTCCGGTTTGACTCGTTTCTTAATGGAGAACAAGAGATAAGATGGAAGAATATCTAAAGCTTATCAGCAAAACATACTAAGATCGTTACGATTATTTTATCAACCGGGAATTGTATTTTCTTATAAGTCTCGACGATTTATTCTACAACTAGTATACCCGTGTAAATTTCAGGCATGAGTACTCTCTTCCCTTCATGACAAGTGATCATTATCGGCGTCACAACTTGGAAGGATAAATAATTGAACCGACGATTTCGAGGATAACCGAATCTGTCGAGTTTATTGAGTCTAAAAAATATCGCTTCACCTCCTTCGTCATCGTAAGTAAACACAGCAAAAAATAATTTCAAAGAAAAATAAGGCAAGAAAACGATAAGGTTGTCGCGCATTATACACCATCGTGAAACGCCTTGACCCCGCGATTTCTGGCTCCTCGTTACATTAGAACGAAAACTTATTTTACTTCCGATAAATATACATGTGTAAGTGAATTTCTTTAATTTGGAAAACCATTATATAACGCAAAACAAGACTAAATTTCGCCAAATTACACTGTAAAAATATACTTATAAATACATTTTCATAAGTTTATAAATTTATAGATAGTTATAGAACTATATTTATTTTAGAAATCTATAAATTATAATTATGTATAATTAACCGCCAAGGTAGACGATGACAAAAAAAAATCTGCTTTTTTATTTCTCTAATTTTTTCGATATATCGAAATGAGACAGCATTTATTCGGATAGGACTCTGCTCTTGGCTGTTCGTTGTGACTCAATTATCTCCGGGGATAACCCGTTCGGAAATTAACTGCTACTTATCTTTCAGTGAGACTCGTGCGTGAACCTCAAGTATCGTTAGCTATTGGAATCTCTGGCGACTATTTTTCACTTCGTCACACTGAATCTCTCGCTAGCTTTCAAATACACGCACTGCTTGAAAAGAGACAAGTGTAGGAAAGCGTGCAGGCTTTGGCGATAAGTGACATAACTCTGAAAAGAACGCAGCTGGTTTTTCAGCGATAAGAGATTGACGCTCGGAAATGTTTACGCGGAGATGGATCTTCTATATGCGTCAAGGGTTTCTTTCATTTTTATGCAGTTCAGAGAAATTCGCTTGATACAACTTTCAGAGGACTCCTTTAGCTGATATTTAAAGCGCGAAATTCAACGTATCGCAGAAGGAGATATTTCATCAATTTGGAACAGGGTCCGCAATTCTTTTCTATTGTGTTTTAAGTGTCATGAATTTACAAATATAAATTTAATAATTTTATTTTGATATTGTTTATTCGGGCAACTTCCGTTTTTCTGGTGCAACTCATTTTTGTTGGTCATGGCGGAGAGAAAATGCGAAGAATTGCGGCTGGAAAAAAGTTAAACATGCTTACAATAAGAATTTCCACTTTGAAGAAATTGTGTTCATACAATTGTTTGTCGTTAGAAGAAGGGAACTACAATCATTACAAAAATTAAGGGTAAAGTAAAATTTCAAAAAAATTTCATTGATTCTTTAATAGCTGTAACTTCGTGAAAAATGGTCGTATCGTAAAAAAAAATTGGGGTTTAAAAGCTTGAAATCTCTAGTTTACGAATCTCACCGGTAAACATTTTTTTAAGCAACACGCTCGGCGTGAATCTAAGAAATAGCGCAACGCTAATATTTTCTAATTTTTTTTAATCGCCCAAGGGCTCAAGAAAAAATGAAAAAAAAAAAAAGGGCCGTCCATATATTACGTCATCGGTTTTTGCTGATTTTCGACCCCCCCCCCCCCCCCCCTTCAATCATCCTATCGTCATTTCCTAATGACCCCCCCTCTCGCAAAATTGACGTCATTACCAGTTTGGCAAAATTAAAACATTTGCGGATTTGAGAAAAATTGGGTAACATTAAAACATTTTGTTATAGAATCATCTTTTATTATTTTGTACTTTGGCAATGTTTATTAATATAATAATATTATTCTGCCCTATACTTTAGTTTTCTTTGGATAGCTTCCACATTTTGTTATAGAATCATCTTTTATTATTTTGTACTTTGGCAATTTTCATTAATATAATAATATTATTCTTCTCTATTCTTTAGTTTTCTTTGGATAGCTCCCACGGAGTTTTCACCCATTCTTGCAAATCCTGGATCACGGGTAATATCTCCGTACCCTCCCCATATTCATTTTGGCTCGATCGAACTATTTTCATAGGTACGCTATTATTTGAAGTTCTCGAATATAATGTAGACAAACCTTATGTAATAAATAAATAAATATTGAGTCCAATAATTAATACCATTAGGTACTTGCAAAATATTTTTTATCACTCATGCGGGGAAACCACTCTAGTTGTACATTTTGAAGTAACTGGTATCACAAGAATGACGTCAATTTCGAAACGCCCCCCCCCCCCCCTCATCCATCATTTACCGTCATCCGCAGACGAACCCCCCCCCCCCCCCCCCTATTTTAAAATGACGTAATTTATGGACGGCCCCAAAACAAAAACAAAAAACAAAAAAACTTCCTTCATTTTTGCTCACAGTTTTGTAATAACTTTTCTTTCAATCTTAGAAAAAGAAAAAATTTCAAATTTTGAAAAAAAAAACAATTTCAAAAACAAAATAAACATTTAAAAAAATATATGAAAAAAAATGTCTTCAAAATTTCAAAATTTCAATAACAAAATTGCTATTTTGAAAAAAAATCCAAATTTTTTATTTTTTTCTTTTTCCAAGATTTAAAGAAAAATTATTGCAAAAATTTAAGAAAAAATAATGGATTTTTTTTTTTCATTTCAATCATCCTTAATTGACATTTAAGGAACAATAAAAGTGTTCCTTTAATTTTTTATAAAACTGTGACGCTTCGGTAAAAAATAATGGTTCAGGCGATCAATTTTAAATTGTGGGGAGTCTGGGCATGTATTGAACTAAAAAAAAACTAGAAACATGAGTCATTTTCACAATATTTGCAAAGTTGACGTAGATTTTCCAAAACGGAAAAAAAGTCATTTTTTCCCGTTGGTGCCTTAGAGCATTCATTCCAGTTTACGAAGCCCACCTTGGGCTCGCTGTGCGATCATTTGTTCATGAGATATTGATGATCTAAGAAAAAACTCCTTCTTCCTTTAACCGCGGATATTTCAGCGACAAGTGGTCGACAGAGGTCCAAAAAATACCGTTTTCATGCTGCAGAATCAGGCTAAATGACCCCAGTATTGATCAAACTAAAACGATTTCGTTTGATACGATTTTGAAAAAAAAAAGAAAAAGTCGAAAATGTTTGCCTCGCGCTATTTCTTACATTCACGCCGAGCGTATTGCTCACAAAAAATTTACGGGTGAGATTCGTAAACTAGAGAGTTCAAGCTTTAAAATCCCAATTTTTTTTCGATACGACCATTTTTCACGAAGTTACAGCTATTCAAAAATCAATGAAATTTATTTGAAAATTTACTGCTCCCTAAATTTTTATAATGAGTAACACATCCGAAGGCAAAGTATCACCATATCAAACAAAACGGTTCCGGTGGTTGACAGAATTTACTGCAGCGTTCGAAAAAAATAACTACTTTTTTGTGCGCATAACTCGTGAATACAGTTGTGTAACATTGAATATAAAAGAGTCTTAATAAGGTGACTCAAATTAATATAAAATGAACTGAATATTTGAGGAAGCAGAAGTAGCAGATTTTCAAATTTTTCTCTATGGCCGATACGTATTTTTTGTTTACCTTCGTCAGTCGTGCTGCCATTTATTTATCTGTTACACTCTATTTCTCATACATGAAGTACTAAAGTCCATTTCGCACATACGTTGGCGACTGAAAGATACGTCACACCGCATAAGTAAAAAATCGTTTGACAAGCCCGATCGCCATTCTATAGTAGATCGGGACATACTTGTGAAAAATAAAGCCTTATTGAGAGCTCACTACGCCGCGGTTGGCAATTCAATTTATGAAAGGTCCTTTGCGATTGCACCCCTCAACATTTTCAATCAGATTGCAATTAGTCAGATCGGGCTATGATAAGCATTATGATTTTTTTACATACAATATGTCAGACAATGCAAGAGCTAAGCAACAGTAATGGTTTTATTAATAAAAAAAACTTACGAGATTGAGTAATAATAAAATGATCTCTTACAATTAACACATTGAACGTTACGAAACCATAGATGACAAGATCTATGTCTATCTAGATCTATCTCGCACAGAACGTTTTGGTATCCTGGTGTCAATTATCATGTTCGTAAGCCTTTTTGTAATTATGAACATTGGAACAGTTGATTAAATTTTAATAACGATTTCGGAAACCGGCACGTTGTCAGAATATTTTATGCGCAGATGTTTTGTGGTTTTTTTTCGCTGATATCGTGTTTTTTTAAATGAATCATTTGTATTCCAATTAATCCGTTCGAAAGCGAGTTTTTTCAAATTCCAGCTAGAAAAATAATTTTCTTGTACAGTGTTTGTAAAATAATTGTTTTTTTTTAGGTATTAATAGCCTTTATAAGAAAACTGCACTTAATAAATGTTGGCAAAGGAATATCGATTTACACGCGAAAATGAAAATTGGTGATTTCGTGATTCGCAATTAGATGTAACTTGGACGGAATTTACCTATTCAGAATTCAGGTGAAAACCGCACCCCTGGTCGAATATAAGGCAATTCGTCATTTTTGTAGTCAAAACGATGTACTGAAAATGAATAGACATCAGAAACGCAAGTATCAATTAGCCTTAAAGGGTTTGCGTACGCTTCAAATTCCAAAAATATGATTTTTAGATGGCATAGCCTAGGCTCTTGACTTTAAATTGCAACAGAGATAAAATTTGTATACAATTCAAAAATTGTCCGCGTTATGACAAATGTGTTGGGCATATCGAAAATAGGATGGATAAGCGACTACGTAGCGCGAAAAAATAAAATGAAGGTATCGGTGGAAAGGGAAAGTTGACTGCAAAGCTCATCGACTACCTTAATATTTACTTTGGACTTGCGATTAGGGAGTGTTCAGGTTCAGTTGACAGAATTAAAAGAGCTATTCGGTCGACATTTTATTACAACATTTTCACCGATAAAAAAAATGACAGCATCATCAATGATCTACTGGAGCTCGTGGCAAACTTTGTGTTCGTGGCAAAAGGCAAAGGCGAATGGGTCAGATTAGAGCAGTACAATAAAAATCGTCTTCCTCAAGTCGTTGTTGATGGTATCAAACCTCTTTATGAAGATCTGTCCCGAGATGACATATTGGGCCGCTGTGTAGGTGGCTTTACACAAAATAACAACGAAAGACTCACCGCCAAGATTCGGAGCTTCGTAGCAAAAGCAAATGGCAATGGCATTGTCATAAATGAAATCGCAACTAACTTGGCTGTCAGTATTTTAGATTACGGTTACCATAGCGTTTGGCTAAATGATGCAAGCAATGGGATTGACATATGGACCTTTGCGAAGTGCCACGAACTTGGCATGATTGTGTAAATAATGATTGTAATGAAACATGTATTTGAGAGGAGAAAAAACGTTTCGAATTGGAAAGGTCCCTTCGGCAAATGAGTAAAAAGGACTGATTTATTTCTTCGCTTACTTGATGAGCATTGGAGATATAAATTACGAAAATGTATCTCCTTATCTGGCGTGCATCGTTTCATCTCCGTTTCTTATTAAAATGATCGTTGCTCATAACTCCATTACCCGTGCAGAAATTTTCGTAGATATGCCATTGAATTCGCGTGCAGCACCATTGAATTAATAACGTGCTGAAAAATGATCAGGAGTTTTCCATAAGCGTAATGTAATTAGCCCACGAAATATGCCGTGTTGCCGATTTTTGTCTAAAAAACGGTACCGTGGATTGTATTCAAACTGCACAGGATGATGAGCAAAGAGGTTATAAAGGCCCACACAAAGCATTAACACTTAACCGCATAACAACCTTAATGCATCCCATCCCATTCTTCACGCTGAATTTTCCACACAAAATATATAAATATACAACCGACACTGGTGGATGGGTTGTCGGGGTTCGGCTTTGGCGGTACACCAAGTTAAGCAGTGCTCTGCATGGCCTATACTTGGAGCGGTGATCGTTTAGCCGCGCACCGTCTGAGGCATCAGCCAGTGAGCGAAAGGCCCATACTTTTGATATCTTGGTGTGGATACTTGAATTTAAGTCAATGCACCAGAGAATCAGAAGAATATGGGGCCGTGTATACCGGTACGAATTTTCCAGTTTTCACGTTCCGTCGGCAAATTCGGTATAGTGTAGTTTAAGACCCATCAAGATGATCACCAGAAGAATACGTAGCATTATCAACTGAGGATCTGCTATCACAAATTGGTGGTTTGGTTGGATTAGAAAAAAATGAAAAATAGATTTCCATCTACGCCAGCCGTCTGCCACCCGTTCGGGACGGAGACATCACTATACACCGGGACGGAGACATCACTATACAAAGTATACACCGTATGGTGTATACTTTGCAGACTGCCACGCCGTGCATGAACATACAATTTGTAAAGTACAAAAAAGTCCTCGGAGTGCAAGGAATACGTTTGTAATATGAACGACTCAAAAACACCGACGGAATACGCGATAACGTAATTAGATACAAAGTACTTCTACCGACTACTCTAATCGCTAAAGTATTTTGTCTCTGTTCTAGGCTTGGCGGTTTTATATACTTGTGAGCCTACAACATTAAGATGTTTGATTATTTTTTACGATACAATATAAACTTTGAACAAAGTACGGGAAAATGTAACTAAGATATTAATTTGCTGAGCTCTTTCATCAATTACACTTTTTTCTGTCTTTTGTCGAATAAAATCATCATTTTTGACTTGATAGATAAATTTGATAGATCCGTTCTGTGACAAGTTAGTGTATTTTATTAAATACAGTTTGACCGCGGTGAAAGGGACAAGCGTTTTGAAATTAGCTACAGAAGTTCATCTATGTAAATCAGAAGATACTTTTTCCTTCTACGAGAGGCGAAATAATAGGTTTTACATATAAGACATGTACTTGCCTTGCATTCAGAACATATTGACTCATACCTTGAGTAACAGAGAAGAATGCAAAACGACTCGTTATATTTATTCGTGAGGTTGCCAAAGTTCAGGAAAAACCATTAATAACCCGGGTATACGGATTCACGAAAGATATTCAGTCCCATTTCGCATCAAGTTTTACGCGACAATCAAAATCAAAAGAAACAAGTTATTTTATAAAATATAGATTTGTTCAAATTTCACCTTCTATTTATGCATACTTACTGCACGATTTTAAATATTATCTAATATATGTGCCAATTGTTTTTAAATAATCTTCTACTATACTAAGTACAGTCGGACCCCCTAATAAGAACGCAAAAACGCCCGAGGGGAAGAGTTTTCGCTTAACCTCACGGCAGCCAAAACGGCCGCTCGAACGAGTTTCAACTTGTTGTTGTTTTACTTAAGGGGTTACCCCCACCTGCGATTTTGAAAAAATCGATTTTTTTATTGCATTTTATTGAAGTATAAGTATCTGAGAATATGTCCTGAAAATGTCAAGTCGATCCGAACAAAATTGACTGAGATATGAGCGTTGAAAGAGAAGAATCCGTTGTATAAACGACCGGCTAATTGAAACTTTGAACGCGTTTTTCTCAAAATGGCATTTCTGAAGTCGGTGACCAAGATTACTCGAACACTAATGAACCGATCTTCTTGAAATTTTGCAGGCTTATTTAATACATAAAAATGTAGTCTTTAATCGTTCGATTTTTTTTTCGTTAAAATCGAACCATTAACTTTGACTGTCCGCCATTTTGTGAAAAATGAATATTTTTTAAAATCCTTCGATTAAAGACTAGTTTATACTTATATTTGACTAAATCCATCCGCATTTTTTTTTTTCAGATGATCCACTTCGCCGCAATGTTGGTCACCGCAAATCGTGTATATAAAAACATTATTTCATTGACGGCCATTTGCCACTAAACAATGTAATATTGTTCAATAAAAAAATTACTGAAAGTTCTTCAAGATGTGTTCTTTAAGATGGTATATTGATCGATTAAAATTTTTTTGTAGTTTTCTCTAAACAAATTCATGAAACAGGCCTTTTTTGCGCTACACGTGGGGGTAACGCCTTAATGAATAGTTTTGTTTTTCCATATCGGCAACGTTATAGGATGTCGCAAAAGAAACGAAAAATAAACTGTTGCGTACAGGCAGAGGAAACAAAGTCTGTACCACTAAGTAGTACTAATTTTAGCGAAAAAACGGCAGCGAACGAACGTAATCGTTATACGTTTGAAGAAAAACGAAAATTCTTGGAGGAGGAAAAAAACTTAATCTCTCAAGAAATATGTGCCAAATATGGCATAAATGGCGTAAATGAAAAAAATCACCAGGATGTGATAGAGAATCAAGGTTTGCGTTACGTCACGATTTTAGAGCTGCCAGAAATAGCAATATTTCTTTGTGTTCAAGTTTTGAATTTAAAACTCGCGCGCAATTTTACCGCGGAAAGTAGACAGCGTTCCATACGAAATGTCTGTTAAGGGGGGAAGCCACAGGGCAAGAACTTGCACAGTAGCTTTCCCACTTTCCGAAGCGAAATTTGAAAATAAATTGTTTTGTTTTTTATAATTCTTGAAAGTATATATATTGAAAAATATGTTGGCAATATTTTTATTCACAAATCCGAAAATTGACGGTGTTACAGTCACTTTAGTGAGAACAGGTACCGGGACTGTTTGGTGCCCTCAGTCCCTACAGGTGCGGCATCGGTCACAATAGATGAAGTGCAGGCTCTTATTACTTTGTGGAATATAACGAAGATGAAGAATCGTCATATCGCCCGCGACTAAATAATGTTAATGTTAGTATCAATTAGTCAATGTTAGTATCGATATTCTACAAAAAAAATAACTTTATGTCAAGAAAGACGGAACGGAAATTTTGAACGCGTTTTTCTTGAAACTTCAGCCGATTTTCTTTAAATGTTGATTATTACTATATTGAAAGACTGCATTACTACCAAAAAAGCCTTGAAAATAGAAAAATAATGTCCAAACTGTCGGTATTTTGTAAAAAAAAAAACAAAATAACAAAGACTACGCATGACGATAGCTACATTTGAGAAGATATCGATAAATTGTTGACTTTTTATTTACAGATAACCTTTCATGAAGATATCTAGGGAACAATGAAGCAAATTTTTTTTTTAATCGTAAAATCAAGGAACATACCTTTGTTAATTTTAAAGATTTTTCCATCAAAATTGGTATAAAACTAGATGAATATGTACTTCATAAAATGAGTATAAACCCAATCCTTTCATAATTTCTTATATCTATGAGACGAAATTGCAATTATTGACGACAAAGCACCCGTTACGTAACGGAATAGGGGTGGGGGGGGAAGCTCAGGCCAGGCGTTACGGTTCTGTTACGTTGAGGGGGAGGGGGGGGGGGAAATTTGGGAAATTTGGCGTTACGAAATTTGTGTACGCCCCCTAATAGTCTTTTTGGAAATATTATTCGCATTTTGTTTTATTTCATATAATTCAAAAAGACTCTCAATACAACGAAAATAATTTTAATCATTTATCTGAATCTTTGGCTATTTTGTACAAACATCTGTAAATATACACACATTTCTTGTTATAAATGGGAATAACATTTTTATAATTGGCTCGAAAAATGCATGCGTTTCTTAACAAAAAGTGTTGATTTCGTATTGTGTAGCAACATCTCTCCATAGTAAAAGAAGAATGATTTAAAACGGAAATGTGCAATACAATATTTATCTCATTTTACTCTTCTAAGCTCTCCTAGGCTGGGCGTTCTTATTCAGGAACCCGCTCGCGAAATAACTCGAGCTCGGGGTTCAAGTCGGAGTGGGGGAAGCGCACAAGCGAAAAAATTGGAAGCGTTCTTATTGGGGTTCGGACTGTATAGTTGATAATGAAATAAAATATGAAAGATGAAAAAGTATCATTTTCTTTAAGTCGGGTTTTTCTATTAATCTTGCGATTCGTATCGATTCGTATCGATTCGAGTATAAAACCAAGAATCTTCCATATTAAGTGGCTCGGGGTTGCCACTTAAGCGCGGGGTGAACCTGACTTTTTGAACCACGTTTATGTCGTTTTTCGGGAGATAATACTCAGATGATATTTGAAAATCATTTCCAATGCTTCAAAAGCCTGTCTTCATTTACATAATATACAATAACAGTCAGTCTGGAGAAAAAATTAATTACCTAGCTTGAAAACTAACGCTGAAGCTGTTCAAAGCTATTCACTAATCCGCCCATTAGCATTTCCCGGGATACACGTGACAATTTCAGTGTCGGATTGCTACTTCGTGGATTGTGTATGTGTAGTAGCGTGTATTTATAAGCACTGAAGGAGATTATGACTTTTGATAGATAAGTTTCATGAAAACTTTATGACTCGTAGTGATGTATGCCGATATTCGGAAAATGGCGCTTATTTAGTCGAAAATGAGATATTCTTATTCAATGGAATCGGGATCGTTGCTAATTTATAAATGAATTAGAGACAATACTAATTCAACTGTTGTTAAATTATTGATATGGTCATTGAAAGCATGAATTTTCGTTGATATATTATTTCATTTGTCCATGGCCCTCTTCGAATAATAAATCTTACAGATGACTTCTTCATCATTTTGCTTCATTGACGAAGCTTCCTCTAAGAACAAGTAGATTTTTCAGTCTTTGCTACCTCATAAAGGAAGCTTTGCAAGTAAACTGAAATAAAGAGAAAGCAAATTTGAAATTTCTACTCACCAGGATTTCTTCTCCTCAGTAATGCAAATGTATCGTATATATTCGATGTTGAGCATCCCTAATCATCGCCATCCCAAATATAAATATTGTTTCATAACTTGTGTACAGTAATGTATACACAAATCTTACAAGTTAGAAAGTTAGAAAGCTAGAAATTTAACACATACTTCTTTTGATACTCTATTGATGTGCTAAAATTCCTCTCTATATAGAAAAACCACAAAAGTTCTTGCATATGAGAACAAAAAAACACACACCCAAACACACCGAACTTTTGTCCAAATGTCATTTTTCGGCGTTCTAAGACGTGCTGAACATATTTCGATGAAAAACGTAACAAAATGTTTTCATAAAAATCAAGCTCCTGCTATAAGGAAGTAAACATCGATTATTAATAATAACAATCAACGTACAGCTATACTCCGCCCAGGATGGATGAGAAGAAATAAAGGTTGTTTTTAGGCGCTTAGTGTCACAGGCTTTCGGCGGATTGACCCTCACATTGATAGCTCAATAATGATTGTTAAGTCTAGGGAAAAAATCCCAATGTGGAGAGTTTTTTAACCCGTTTGCTTTCCTTCTCTGAAAAAATTTCTTCAACAAGGTTTCGGGGCTCTAAGCTAAAGTAATTATGCTTACAGTTTTCAACATTTTGGAATTGTGTTCACTCCGTGATGAGGTTAAGAGCATTTTCATAAGATGCGAAAGGAACGATGACTTTCGAAAGAACCGTAGAGTTATCGAGTAGTAAAAAGCTGACGACTTCTCTCGTAACATCGATCTGCTCTAAGAAAATTATTTCTCGTAAACAGATGCGTCGGGAGTAGGGGAGTCGTGCAACAGACGAATCCCTGACTAAATGCGTATGAGAGATCTAGGGCGCACGCGCCATAGAACGATCTACAGCGCGTGCGCTGTAAATTGCTCGGGCTCCACGTGCGTGGACAAAACGAAAAGACGTAGCGTTGTGGCGATAGCAGCAAGGTCGAGCGATATACGTCATCGTCATCATTGCCGGCATTGTCATCGGGATCGTTTCTCATAGGAACCAAGATTACTCGCTCGGGGGTAACGCGCGGCAAGCGTAACCCGCATAACTGGACGACCATGCATGCATTTATAACGTGCCAAATAGTTATGCGTCCGAATACAGCAAAATTAGCAGCGTTAGCGCTATTTAATTTGCAGATTATTCAAGAAACGATAAAAAATGAACACGAGACTTGTGCTAATGAAACCGATCGAGTTCCAAGCTGGTTATGAACTTTTCATCAATGCAAAGCTTTGAGACGAAAACAAGAAGCTATCGATCTTTTGAACTTAACGCTGTTTTCTTGGATCCATGAGGCTAGATTACAGAAGTGGAATTATCAATTCTAGATTACTGCTTTTTTTGTGTGCTCCGGCAATATCTATACAGTAATATGTCAATTCACAAGATGATGGTGTTCATTATGGAGATCAGTAAAGTCACAAGGTGGAGGCCAAAGTTATATTTGCATAAATACTCCATATTGAAACAGAGGGTAAAAAGAAAATGATGATTTATTTTCTGCAAATATTCATATTTTAATAGTTCAAATTCAATCGTGTTGCGGGATGACCTTTAATAGCAATATCTGCGTTGCTGGCTTGCAGTTAAATAACAATTGCAATTAAAAAATAGGAATTTCAAGAAGAAGTTTCACGCTATATAATACTCAATAGTTTGATATTTAAGATAAACGTAATTACTATTTATTCTAAACGGAATTCTATTTGATTGATAAAGCTGTATTAATTAGAGGGAACGATACTTTATTAAAAAATACTCGTATGGAATTTCCTAAACAGGTTATGTTTGATAGTGATTCAACAGTGATGATGAACAAAATAAACACCCTAATTTAAGAAACGGCAGAAGGGCCAAATTCTTTCGAAATAAATCAAATAACCGCCGACTCAAACAAATGTCTGCAGCGTGCCGAGCTTCTCACAAGAGATTTTGGTTTGAAGAATATGACATGTTAACCTTTTCAATTAGAAGAGTATGTCGGATGTATACACTGAGAAAAAAAACCAATTGAATCAAAAAAATATATTGGTTGATCCGGATAAATGTGCTGCTGAGGCTTGCTACCGATATGTGAGATTGTTACAATGCTATAAAATATTGAATAATGTGATTGATTTAAATAACATATTATTTTATTTGAAAAAACTCTTCTCTTCTCTGAATATCTACATTATCTTTCAAATAAAATCATATTCTATTGAAATCATTCTATATACAATCCGTAGAAGTATGGATGAAATAATTAAGCGATTGCTACAACATTTTTATTTTATACAAAAATTTAATTAATAGAATTCATGATTTAATTAATTATTTTGGTAGCGCTCCGCCATGATTTGGTTGAATTTTTTCAACCTAATGCGCAAGGAACAAATTTTATTTGCACATATTTTTTTAACCAATTCGGACATTTGCTTAATATTTTTCGATCAAAATAAAATATTAATATTTTAACGAATAATGTTCTTGGAAATCGGTATCGAATACGGTGAAAAAATAAAATAACATATTTACTCAATAGAAATTTTATCTGAATCAAACGAGCGGATTTCAATTTTGCTTGTGTACTCGAATCAATAATATTCATGTTATGAATTGAAACGCTTTTTTTGTTCGTTGCAGAAAATGCATTTAAAATTATACAATTTGTTGGCGATAATTTTTTTAGTTAGTTTCAATAATATATTGTTCTCGGCTAACAATATATATTTTGAACGAAAAGAAAACTTTTAATTTTATCATGTTACTAAAGTCAATAGCGTTTTGTTTGGACTAATAAATTTGATTCTTTAGACCAGCAATTTTATAATTGTTTCAATGAAATTTCATTCAATAACACGAATGATATTGGATCAATGATTTTGTTCTCAGTGTATCAGCCGTAATTACGATCATTGGGAGAGGTGGCGTTTCGACGAATAAGTGGCCCACTCATCGCTGACTGCATTTCTCTCTTTACTTGTGATGTCGTCAAAATGACACTACAGATTAGTCGGAAAATTTCTTGCATTTTCCAACAAACTTTGTATCAGATATTTGCAATAGTGCAGTGAAATTTTGCGCGCTAATTTACAACGCTATGAAACAAATAAAGTTGGGAGACATTCTATGAATAATTCACTGCAGCCAAGAGTTTGAAATTCAGCTGGAACAGTTTACGGTTAGTAACAGTTGAGTCGGCAAAAAATGTATTGGCTATTAAGCAATATTTTTTTTATGACGTCAAGAAAGTTGAAAAAATAGTTAAGTGAAATTAAGTATCCGGAAGTGCCACCTTAGTTCATTTTCTACGTAATACTGTGAGAGCTCGTTCTATCTATATTGGTAGAGTCAGCGTTATTTAACGTCAGCGTGATGCAAAAAAGCAGGGAATACTAAAAGTGAGGCGTCGGATTGTCGAGAGCACGCCAATGTGTCATTGACTTTTCCTTCCTTATGTGGATGTGTGTGTGTATATATATATACATATATAGACCGGTGAAACCTCTTTTGGTAAGACCGTCAAATATTACCACGTGTGTGCAGAGCCATCAAAATGATTATTTCGCTGATTCGTTTCTATACTCTATTAAGTTAATTTCGTTCAGCAGTTTCTTTTCCAGCAAAATTAGGCTGTTAAACTTTTTGTTAGATGCTATTAATATTCGGCAATTGTTTCAGAGTGGAATGTCACATCAGTAGACGCCAAAAAGTTTACGCTCGAGTCTGATAGGTGACCTCCTTCACGGAGTCATTAAAATTTTAAATATTGAATCGACGAATACTCTATCGTTTTAACTAAACGTATCTTTTATTTCTGATGCTAAATGGTTTACATTTAAATTTCAGTCACAGCTGGGGATCAGTGTGCATGAAAAAACGTAACCAAAATCTTTGGAACAGTATTCCATGAATGACGCGGGATGTTTAGCGCGCAAGGAACATGATGCGATTGGGAACTTATACCAAAGATGAACTTTTCTAATTACATTTTGAATTAATTCAGATTTAAATTAATATTGTCTGATTGAGAATTTCATTACAATTTTTTTTTTCGATATTTTCGAGTTTTTGTCATCACTGGAAATCATTTTTTCTACTATTACCAGAGATGTCCCACGTATATAATTTTTTGTTATTTGTGCACACAATTTAATTACGGTATGGAAAAGATTGGATGAAAAATGTTGAACACGTAAAAAATTCAAATAGCGGTTCTAGAAAATTTCGATAAAAAACTTGTCATAACTCTTTTAAATTATTAGGACTGAAGATTTATTTTACAAACAAATAAAATACGGGTTGAAGATGTTTGTCACTAATGTTTGCCAGGTCCATCGCTGTTGTTGAAAATGAGAAATGTTCGTTTATAGACGAAAAATGTGATTATTTTTATAGTCAACAAAGCCGTTGAAAACACGCGCCGACGTGATTTTTGTTTTTCGTATGTTTTGAATCTCATGGATGCGTATAGATGGGGTTGAAGTTTGCATCGTTGGAATGCAGCGAAAGTTTATTCTCACATGTTTATTTTCTTATTTTCATCATTAGACACAATCTTTCTTGGCGATTTAGATTGTAGAGGTCAGAATGAATATCTTAAATAATAACTGAGAGATTTTTTAGGCAAAATCTACCAAAGAAAATTGAAGCTACATAGAAATATCGTTTTTATTGCATTCCAACGAAGCAAACTTCGATCTCATGCCTATAGCATGTCTGTATATCCTGATCACAAAAACAAAGTTTAAGCAAAATATTGGTATTTTTGCCTTCTTTCTAGGTATAAACAACATGAAATAAATAAAATATGGAGATTAAGGGATCGTCTCAGTGTGACCCTCCGAAAAATCACCGATTTTCGCGATTTTTTTTAATGTTCTAATAAACTAATCGGTCCGGTTTTTTTTAAATAAATAAATACATTAATGACGAATACAAAATGATCTTTTTATGTTTATTTATTGGATGTACAATAGTTAAATAAATTGTTGAAATGACACGTAATAAAAAAAGGTCCTGTACGGTTTCCACGATTGCGGCCGCAATTTTGATCTGAAACAAAAATTTCAAAAAGATTATTAATCTGTAGGAAAGTCGCTATCGCGCTATGGAAGGGTTTTTTTTTAATTTGACGAAATGGCGGCGGTTTGAACAAAAAGTATCGAATTTGGCCCTTTTTCTCGACAGTTTTTCGTAAAAAAAAATAGGAAGATTTCCAAAAAAAAAAAGCTTCCATAGCGCTATAAAGAATGACGTTAAAAATGTTCTCTTCAAAGGGGAAGTAGATATCTTCAAAACTCTTCCTTTGAGAGTGGAAACCGTTTTGAAAAACACTATTCTGAGAAAAACGCGTTTAAAGATTGAAATTGGAAAATTTTTAGATAAATCGTTTACTTACGATTAATCGGCGATGCCAGGTCCATACAATTACAGTGTATACTATCCGATAATGCAACAAAAAAAATCGATTTTTCGAAAATTTCACACTGAGACAATCCCTTAAAGAGAGAACATTTGTAAAGACATGTGATCACCTAATCTTGCCCCATAAAAAAAGAAGAAAATCGGTGCAAGTTGCAATTGGAACAAACCTTTATCGTAATTTTCCAAACTGACAAAACTCCCTTACCTAAAGAACCACAATCGAAAGATGTACTCGTCCAGTTCGAAACTTCGAAAAGCACGAAGGGACGACGTGCAGGTTTAATATAGTTTTTTTTTTCTTCCAAAGACAATGCAATAGTTTAATATAAACTCAAAAAGTTTCGGACGAATAATTTTCCAACATCATTGCTATTTCGCGTCAATACCGATTTTAAAGCTCTTCATAATTTATAACTGCAGTATCTTATACTTGCATTTCGCCGTCAATATTAACCGTCCTCGGAAATAATTTGTTTGACAGTTTACGCTTTTTCGTTCGCACTCATATGCCACGTACTGAACCTTTAGTTTTGTCGATAGTTTATTTCTTCTTCCGACGAATGCAAAGAGAAAGAACATGATATGGGCTGACAAATGGCAATATGTGGGCTTCCCGTAGTATTTGCAATAAAACAACTCTCATGCAACGCTAATTCCGTTAATGAGCGCGAAAGAAAAAAAAGGAAAAGCTCCATCGCCAAGACGACAAGAGACTGAGAGAATTTCCGTCGTTAGCCTGACGACGTGTAGGTCGCACCGTGGAATTGCGGATTGAGTTTTCCTCGGAAGATCGGTGATTGGGTCGCACCGAACCCACGATTGTCACGAACAGTCTAGTCTGGCTCTGCCTCGTGTCTCAGTAGATGACACGTTGTGGGCTTTTCGACCCACGTGCCGATCCACGATGTTCGCTGTATTTGCCGCAATCGCCCACGAAGGAATATCGCACCACTCCCGCAATTATTGAATAATATTTGCAGTCTTTTCCACACTCACTTCCATCTGAATATATCCGCAAAAAAATGCAGAAAAATAACTGATACGCAAACTTAAAAATTTTAGGAAACTGTTATTTTTTCATTATTATTTCGATACACGCATAGATTCTCTGCATTTTCTTTTAAAAAAAGTTTATTATTTTTTTTGTAAATCAACAACAATTTCCGTCGTCTACAGTTTTTTTGAAACATTTCCATACAGCTTCATATATCAGAGTTATTTCATATTTATTTCCTCAGTTTTTTTGCTATTAATGAAGGACACACATTTTTGTATATTTTGCTGAAAATTGTGAAAAAAATTATTGCAGTCTCCGAGATTTCTTATTAGCAAATACATAATCAACATTAAATATTCTTTAAGGTCGCATAGTTTTAATTCACGTTGACGATATACTGAAAATTGAAAAACTTCTGCCTCAGAAACAATTCTTCGATAGATGGCAGTAACGAGCGAGCATCGCGTGCGCTCCCATTTGCACTCTGCACTCATTTTCCGCAGCATTCCTTTGCGTTAAAGTTTTCTTCCTTTTTAATGCTTCGGCATTTGCAATTCCTTTGGACCATTCTCTATCGGTGCTATGAAAACAGTTATTTTTCAACTCCAATAATAATATATGCCACGTGTGTGACGTCCTTGGGTTATTTTACTCGACTGCTCCGCTATGCAGACGAGGACTCGGCACGAGGAAAAAAAGAAAAAAGAAAAACAATGGTAAACCTTGACACGACCTATCGGCATCGGTAACCCTTGAGCCGTACGGACGCTAGTTCTTCTGGTATGCAGAACAGGTTTAGCTTGCCAAAATTGATGCTCCGATTAACGCACACTCGCACTGAGACACTCATGTGTGTCTGATATGTGTACATGCGTGTGTGTGTGTGTTTGTATTCTGCGACGTGATATTTAGAATTCCCAGCTGCGCAATTATCATATAAAAATAAGGCAAGCAGAAGGAGCAATTCATCAAATCGATCATCCCCTGACGAATCGGAAGGGTACACCAATTTGGTCCTTTGCAGGTTGGTGCAATGAGACTTAACCTGGATATTTTACAACCAAAATAAGCACCACGTATAAATAAAAGAAAAATGATGAAAAACTTCAGCTCGCAATGTCGATTAATAGTTTATACATAATAATGTAGGCTTTGAGATCACGACGGTCTCCCAATTTAAGTAGCATTGACCTGAGCCAGTACTTTAATAGGTGACCGCCCGGCCGTGCACTGGTTTGCGCGTGGACTACTGAGCGGAAGGACAGTTTTTATTTTCTGTCCTAACGCAACGGAAAGTTCATGAAATAAAGTTCTTTCTATGGACGCATGTATTTTGCTTCGTGGATCCTCGTGCACATGCAATGCACTCATCGGCCTGAAGACTTTAGGAAGTAGACAATAACAGTGATGTGAACAGAGAAGTTTGTTTACGGTGAGATCATCTCTAACAACTAGAGGGATCAACGTTAACGAACAAAAATTCTAAAAAAAGCGTACTATTAAGGGGTCTTCCCACTTTAGATGCTAACAATTTTTAGCGTCTAAAGTGTTTCTATTTTGCTATTTTCATTCATTTTTTTTGTCGTTTTATGTTATAGATATTGATGTGAAAGTTGTTGCACTTAATAAATACACTTTCGAAATGCATTTAAAAAAAAATGTATTTATTTAAGTCACTATTTATAGACGAAAATGGTAGTTAAAAAGATGTCCGAAAAAAATGGTAGGTCTGTGCTGTTGATGAAATCTCGGAGATAGATCATCCGAAACAAAAAATCAAACGGTTTTACATTCAGTATGTTAATGGCTATAGCGCATATCATACGATTTTTTATATATGCAAAAATAACAAAATGGCGGGCATTTCTCGAAGAAAAAAACGTGGTTTTTCACCGTTTTTGGCAAAAAATAGTAAATATCAAAATTTAAAAAATCCTTCATATGCACTAGAGCTATAGTTGTAAAGAATATGTAGTTAAAATTTCATAAAGATTGGTTCAGTAGTTTCAAAAATTTTATCAACAAGCCGTCAAAAAACGTTGTTTCGAGAAAAACGCGTTTAAACTTTGTTTGGGTTATACGAATATATTAAATTGTTTAAATGTGTTTTGAAAGTGTATTTATTAAGTGTAACAACATTAATTTCAATATCTATAATGGAAACTTTTTTAGTAAAACTCTGTTCTTGTATAAAAATTGAGTTCGGTGTCTGAAAAGTGTCGATTTGTGAGTTATAGCAAAAAGATAACTCGCATTGGTCCAACAAGATAAAATCCAGTATAATATTGACCCCTCAAGCAGTTCTAGCCAAACAAGCTTTGAAACGCTGTTCAATAAAACGCGAGTAATAAAAATAATAAGACGACGTCGCAGCATTTTCCGGATTTGATGCATTCAAATCCGGATCGGTACATTCATAGTTCTGGGTATTTATTAAAAATCCATTTTTCGACGTTCAGGGCAACTCTGAACACAAATTTCTAAGCTCTGTTTACGAAGGAGCAAAAATAAAATGCACACATGACGAATTTTCTTCGGCGCTTTCGAATGGATGGCAAGCGCTACCTACAACCATTCTGAATGTTCAATGTTTCTCTTTCTCGAATACTACACACCGGCTAATGAACCAATGACCGGAAAAGATCAACGCTTCGTCACTGTTCACCTCTATCTCTCCGAGACCAACGCCACTGAAACCTTGGTAGACGGCAATAACCGATTCGCTCGTGTGACAATTCACAGAAGGCACTCCTCACGAAGTCGATAACCGCACATCAAAGAAAAGATAGGAGCGATCACACGCTAATCGAGCACTGATAACGATAACCTGCCCATCCTTCCGAAGATAAAAGATCAAAATTGTTTTCCCACATCTAGTAGATGCAGCATGCATCGAGTGGAATTAGTTGGACATCAACTCAATTCAGCCAGAAAATATTCCTCCGTCAAAAATTTTAGTAAAATGTAGTAATTTTTTGGTATTCCATTCCATCCAGTCGAAGATTTTTTGTGCGACACTTGCAAAGTATGGCTCTTTGAGAAATATCATTAAAATAGTTCTGCAGCGTGATTGTAATAAATACGTATGTTTATTATTGTTGTCATTATTTTGGCTATTATAGTTAACGTCCGATGATCACGGAAGATTGAGGTGACCGTATTGCGATTACTCTCAGAACAAACAGTTGCAGTATAAAAATAATGGAATCAAGAGACGCGGCAATGTCTAGACGTCAGCTATAATAAGGAAAGAAAAAAATAATCTTCATATAATTTTCCAATAATACGCATGTGGTCGGGCCCCATTTTTCGCGCGCACGTGACATTACTTTATTCCGTTCTTCATAAACGTTCAAATTTTGAGAAGGGCTGGCATTCGAAACATGCCTTTCGATCGTAGAAACAGTGCTAATTGAAAAAATGAAATGTATTATTTAATTATGGGGAGGTTGCGACAACCAGTTCACAATCGATATTGGAATTTTTTTAACGCCGTATTCTAGAGTGAACACCCTTTTTCAAGGTGATATTTTGGAAATTAAATTTCGAGACACGGTTGAATCTGCAGTGTTACTAGTTCACGGTTATTTTTTTACATGTTTGAAGTACCATCTTAAATTTTTTCAAAGTATTGCAGTAATCACAAACAGTTGTGATTGCTGCCGTCGTTACCATCTGAAACAATTTTTCTTTTATCAATTCTATTTTTTTTTTTTACGGATCCGATTATCGTTCGGCCCTCCAATAAAAAAATTGCAAAGAAATTCACGAAATGGCGGTGATTGAAAAAGAGTACTCTGATTTTTACAATAAAACTTTCACTCCTCGTGGTTTGGAAAAATGGTAATTATAAAGCAATCCAAAAAATCGAGGCCCGAACGGTAATCACTTTCGTAAAAAATAGAATTAACAGAAATCGTTTATTGCGGATGACAAGGACGGGAATAAACACAACGCCTGACGACAAAAAATGTCCTTGACATGACTTGCGCAACATCAGATATCATGTACAATTGCGAATAAAATCCTTTGGAAAAAAAATGTAAGATGTTACTTCGAATGTGTATAAATGTATCATTGTAGATTTAACCGTTTCTCTAAATTGAATTTCCAAAACGTCACCTTGAAAATGGGTGTTCACACTAAAATATACTTCTTATAAATTTCAACGCAACGTCACAAGAACAAGAATTCAATAATACCGGACAGTACTTGAAAATGTATTTCTCCAGATGTACAGAGAAAATTTAATTTATTATTATTAATTAAGTGTCGATGGAAATTTTGCATTCGATATTTTTTTTTTGACGTGATAACGTCTTATAAATCGATGGAGCCGGCTGCACGCACGAAAAAGCATGACTCATCGCCGTTACCTCGCTCTGAGGCGTTCCATTTAAGGCTTGAAGTGTAAGCGAGAGCTCGGAACGAGCGACAAAGAGGTACAATCGGCCTCCGCGTTCGGCAGCGTTCGGCAGCGTTCGACATTTGTCTCTCTCCTACTTGAGTGATGGCCTCTGTACACTGCGAGCGACGAGCGACGAGCGATCAGCGATATCCAATGGCAACGTCACTCTCATAGAGCATTTCCGTCATACTCGAGCTCTCATTGGATATCGCTCATCGCTTGTCGCCCATCGCGCGCAGTGTGCAGAAGCCATGAGCGATGCGTCCGCGTGGACAGCTGCTATACAATAATACATGTACATGTTTTCGTCAAGTATGAAGTGCAGTGAAAAGTGAATGTGGTGTGAATTGTTTATAGCAACGATAATTGCGACGATAAAGGTAATGATTCTTTCGATATTAAATATATGTTCAGTGATATATTGTCGAATATTCGTACTTTCATCATTAAAATAAATAGCATCGGTCCGCTAGTGCAGCGATTGTAGGTTATGCTATAATTGACAAAACTATAACAATAAGTTAACAGAACTATTTCACGATGAGTAAAAATCAATTGCTTTACTATTCGATCGAAATAATTATCGAGCGTAGCTATGATTTCAAAAAATTAAAACATAAATGTTAAATCTTCCACATATCATAACAACGTGTCTGAAATGACAGGTTGGACCAGCGAGCCGTCAAAGGGAACAATTTTCTCCTATATCAAACACATTGCGGCGGGCTTTTTAAAAGCTAGAGTTACAAAAATTTTAATGATGTTTCCAATTTTTTAATTTTAAATTTAAGATTTATGAACAATAATTTAATCACAGTTTATTCTTATAATAAATTATTCAAAATTATTACTTTTTTACAACAAATTACAATTAAATTTGCAAAAATAATTAAGTAACTAATTGAACAACAACTTTTATTCAGTTCACTTGCTGAAAGAAATAATGTCAATACAAAATTTATTATTATAAAATAATAAAATCAAAAATTAAATTTTAACAGTCGAGTAGAAATTTAAACAATAAATTTTATTCAAGTATTTTGTAAATTTAAAATGATTTTCTGAACGAAGAATTTTATGAAAAAATAAAAGTTGTAAAACAATTTCTCAAACACATTCATACTTGTAAGAAATATGTACATTGTAAAAAAAATTAATAAAAATTGACATAATTGTATTTATGCGTACAAATAAATGTAACTTGATCAATTCAATTGTGATTTCCATTTACCTCCTTCTCTATATCCATACAAAATATTTATCAAACAAACAAAATTAACATTTTCTTTTGAAAAATGAAACCTTTCCATCAGTATTTTCTTATGACGTTGTCACGTTCAACTATCGTCAGTAAACCGACTTTACAGGCAACCGATTTTTTTTCTAAATCATTCTTTTATATATTGTCCTCTTTATTCAATTTATCGTTCGTTCGATACTTATTATTTTATCGTTTGCCACTGATTAGTAACGAACGACGTGTACATGGAAAAAGAAGAGTGACTAATTTCCTTGAGTCAATATCGGAGGAACAAGGGATTTCCGTATAAGCGTTGCAAAGTAGAACAGAAATGCAAGCGATAATCGGGTTCGACGGCCGAGGAGAATCGTGCAGTAGCCTCGAAATACGTAGGAAGAGAGGACGTCGACACTTTCCCGGGAGACATGTTAATATATGTGTCAGATACGGGGCATCAAAGAACAATTGATCTACCTGTCACTTTCCCCACGGTGTAATTTTTTTAAGCTCTACTCGGTGTATAAATCTTAAAAAATTCCAAATGATTAGCCAATGATTATTTAACCTGGTTTAACAGGTATTACTCGAATGGGTAAAAAAATTATTTTAAAAAATGGCCGTACGTCTTTATGTGTAATATAAATTCTTATGATTTTTGTTGGTTATTTCATTCGGCGGTGGAGGCCCACTTTCCAATAATTATAAAGATAATTATAAAGATAATTTCCAATAATTATAAAATAATTATGAAGAAAGAAATATAAAAAAATACATGGAATTTAAAAGCAAACAAGTGTTTTATAACAGGTGTTCTACGTGCATTGAGAAAAATTGGTAAACGCATTGTATCCGAACATAAACAAAACTTCCATACATTTATTGTGCTTTTATTTTTACGCGATTTTCGGAAACATGTGTATTATTATTATTATTATTATTCAAATGTAATATTCGTAATATCTCACACCCGTTCTTAACTATACTGGTTGCGAAAAACGCAACATATTTCGACGAAAAAAAAATGTTATAACCTTGCCATACTATCGCTATCATGTTCGCTGATAAAATTAATGCATTCGATTTGCTTGAGGCATTTATTTTAACTTTTTGATTTATTTCAATGCCATCGCCACGTACTCGAATTTCTCTCCGAATATCATTCTCGTCTAAGAATGTACACGTTTTTTTCTTCTTCATAAATGTGATTTTCGGAAACATGTGTATTGTTATTATTATTATTCAAATTTAATATCCGTAATATCTCACGCGGATTCTTAAATATACTAATTGCGAAAAAACCCAACACATTTCGAAATAAAAAAAAATGTTATAACCTTGTCATACTATTGCTATCACGTTCGTTGATGAAATGAATGTATTCAATTCGCTTGAGGCGTTTATTTCAACTTTTTGATTTATTTCAATGCCATCGTCACGTACTCGAATTTCTCTCCGAATATCATTCTCTTCTAAGAATGTACACGTTTTTTTCTTCTTCATAAATGTGCAGTAATTAACACAAAATGCACGTAAAAGACGAGCTTGACAAAAAAAACCGATTCGATGGCGAACGACCCATACAATGTACGTGTCGACGAATAACGCGTACTCGTATGCTTTTGCGTGGATGCGCGTTGACACTTTATCTACAAGAATGCATGAATGAACGCGCATCGGCCGAGGACGACAAGAGCGACAGTGGCCAGCTTTCGTAGGAATCGTGTGAAGTGAAAATAAACGAGCGAGACACGGAATCAGAAGAGGTGAAGTGATCGTAATCCACTCGAGGCTATTTTTAAATGAAACCGCCGTCACGAACTCGCTTATCATCGACCACTCCGATCCGACCGATATGCGTAACTAGAATGTCTCGGAACATCGCGCTCCATACATATACGTACGTCAACATCTTTCTACCACGTGTCTCGCACGTTTCCTAATCCATTGAACCCATTCAACAAGAGCCGGAGCGTTACAATTGTAAAAAATTATTTTCGAAGGTGTTTGTGATTTGAGAAAAGACCGAGCGTGCATCGGTTCTGTGCCAATAGGAATTCCTTGCTTTACGAAAGATCAGGATGCCTTTAAAAAATTCTGGATCCTGAGACCTGAAGGGGCGATATAGCGGAAATGAGATTTCTGCTTGCCTTGAGGTAGTACCAGAGGATTGGCCAGTCAACAGAAAATCTGTAAATTTTCGAATCTGAAAAAAGCAAAATGTAATACATTTAGGGTCAATAATAACCATGATGCGGGTTAAATGCATTGATTTAGTGAATTAATTGGTATTGTATTTAGCCGGTAAAGCATGCAGAGTTTTCGCGGACGTCACTCTGTATGTCTGTACTGCAGCATATTAAAAAATCAATTTTTTTCTAATGAGGAGGTTCGTGCACATACTACCTTAAATACGAATATCTTAATTTTCTGACTGGACTCATGAAAAAGGACTCTTTGATTTAACGAGAATCTATTCCGATCTTTTTTTTGTCTTTCGACCTATCAGGCATCCATTTGTTTGAATATGTTTTGTATCCATTGTCAAGTATTCCTTCACGTAGTCCAATGCAATAAATATATATTTAATGACAATACATATTTGTTTTGAACGTAGAAAATATATATTTGAAGAAAAAATATCTTTATTTGTTTGCTGTAAATATGTATTTCATTGAAGAACAAATGTGCTTGAATCAATAGCGATTTGCAAACATTAAACTTAACATATTTTTCTTCATGCAAATACACGTTTATTCTTGTTGTTAAATATCCTCGATGGTGAAAAGTTATTTAAAATATATAGCATTACGTTAGCATTTCAGCATGTGAGCGATTATTGCTTGGACATATGGAAAACATCTCAAGTATTTCAGAAGGCATTTGGCAGAAGAAGCCTGAATTAAGGAGGTACGGTGACGACCACGCTAGTAAACTTAGAGTCTACTTTGCTCCGTAATACCGCCACGTTTTAAACATATGTATATGGCCTATTTTTCGAGAAATATTTTTTAACTATTGAATTTCGAGCTACCTATTATTTTTATCAAATGGAAAAGAACGTATTAATCTACTACTCGACTGCAGTCGAGTAGTAGAGTAGGGTCGACATATCGTCGACGTTTAGCATCGTCGCATTTTCGATGCCTGTCATCGGTCCCACGCGCCCGGCTTATTATTTTTTGTAGCTGGTAAACATGGAGAATGAAAATACTGTAGAAGTTTATCAAGAGAGTAACGGGATTGCACCTCAAGTCCAGTTTAGAGACAAAGGTAGATTCTCTCGGATAAGAATTAGAAAATGAACAGATGATATTGCTATTGCAAATTAAAAAAACGCCGCGTTCAGGCTAACCCCAATGTCCAATGTGCAATCTGCCCTAATTCAAAACATATTTCATCGATTGTTATGTTATTTTTCCCTTTCCCAATATTCACAATAAATGCAGATATAAGAAGGAACGTTCATTTTATATGTCGGTTCGTCCACGCTGAATTTATATACAGATGCGGTGTATACATGTCGCCAGAAAAATTGAGATGCCTTGTCTATACATAAAAGAACTGTAAGTAAATATCGACGGAAGGCCCTCTATAATGCATTAAAAAAAGGACGGCTTACAATTAGGTCTACCCTACGGAAAGTGTGTGTCGCTGGCTCTACCCGTAAATGTTTCGCACTTTGAGCCCGCGAGAGGCGTTCGGCGTGTCGAAATTTATACTCGTAAATGAATTTATATGTGAAATTTTAACTCGCAAATTTTCAGTGATTCGATTTTAATGTAGTGCTGAATAATAACCAATAACGGTGTATTATTACGAACAGGGATCAATGTTCGATATGTATTTGAGCATAGGGCCACATGGTCGGGATTACCGTGAACTTATGTCATCCAGTACACGTTTGAAAAAAAACTCTGGGGATTAACTCTATGTACAATGTGCCGAGAAACATCTGACATGAAAAAAAAAGTTCCGTTCCGGGGGTTTCCATTACATATACGGCTCTCATTGGCGGCAGTAGTAAATGTGTTAGGTGGGAATGTTTAGGAATTTAAAAAAAACTCCAAAATACTGACTAGCGTTTTCGGTAGTCGAAGGTAATAAATTATAATAGAAACACTTGTTCACACGTCGTAAAAAAGCGCGAAGGCATCGCTCTTCACAAGACGACAAACATCCTCATTTCTAGCCGGAAAAAAACATCCTCATATCTTTGAAAGACTGTTTACCATCGATAAGGTACATCGAACCCACTTCCGCCGCTTATTTAACCAAATTTGGCATATCATTAATTCAGTATTCGGAAGCGGAACGTGTATGAAATTCAAAATAGATTAGAGGCAAAAATGATCAAGCCCCAGACATATGGCTGTTTGACGTATTGTTATGGAAAGCACTTTATTTCGTACTAAATAGGTCTTTATTGCAATAACATGTTTTTACCACTGCCGCTGTGTAGATCACGAGGAATCAAGGTTTTTACATGAACGAAAATTCGAAACTCCTTGGACTCAGTTTCTACAGAAAATTTTATGGAGAATTGTGTGGAAGACTTTGTGTCGAAAAACTTTCACATTTCATTATGAGTAATAGAGTATTAGCGAAAACAAAATTGCTTTATTAAAAAAAATTTGACTGATAAAAAAACGTGAATTCTAAAGTTTAAAAACATTTTTCATTATAACCCTTGCTCAAACGAGATTTCAAAAAGTTCAACACATTTATAGGGCAAGACGAAATAAATAATGCTGAAGTCTTTGGTTTTATTTAAATAAACATAGCAAGATATGATCGGTGCGATATCTATGTATTTCGATTTGTGGTAATTATATCAAGCATTTTACTTTATAATGCATACAAGCGGAATAATTGATTTATACAATACCTTTCGCAATTAACCCTTTGCGGCATAGTGTAACACTGGTGTTACACCTAATTCAATTTAGATTTTCATGATTCAAAAGTTAAAAAAAAATTAAATATGGCGGTTGTAAATGCGTTTCAAGGTTCCTAGTACTTCAATAACTACTAAAACATACCTTTTAATTTTTTTTTCACGTAGCGCGTGTCATCAGTAACGAAAGTGCAACAAATGTGCACGTAAAGAAAAATGTATGCTTCAAAGGGTTAAGAAAACGTTTTTCGTGTCACCACGACTTTTCAAAAGTGATAGAAGACTAATCAGAAACGAATTTCAACCGTGCAATATACAAAGACCCTTTTAGCTTCAGTTAACAGTCGATTACTTTGATTCAGCTGTACAGACTATTCGCTATTGGCAAATAAGAAATTCACCTGTATTGTCGATGAGTCTCAGTGGCGTATCAAGAGTGGTACGGCAGGCGCGGGCCGCACCAGGCATCAGCTCAAAATTGATGGTGAGGGGCAGCAAGATTTGGCAAAAACTTGATGCCGTAGTATCAAAATATGCTGTCCCTAGGGCAAATGTTCAACGAATCTGAACAAAATTCGCTACCGTTCGGGCAGATGCTTTCTTTCCTTTCACGAATGATGGGTGATCGCCTCCATCTATATACCATCCTAGAACCTGCAAATCGGTGTTGGGCTGAAGTCGCTGAAGACTGCTCAGATGCAGGTTTTCGCACTGCATGTTCATTTCAATTTTACTGAACCATACATTGTAATGGGCAATGAAAATTTTTCACATTACAAAATGTCATGTAATGAGTCACGGAATTTTTTTCCATTACAGAATGTAATTTAATGGGTAATGCATTTTTTTTTCATTACAAAATGTCAAGTAATGAGTAATGAAAACGCTAATGCATCACAAAAAGTAATGCAGAAGAGTATCTCTCCAAAACATGCCTCAAGAATTGATACGGAAGAAGCTGGACCGCCAGCCATTGCACACCAACGAGAGAACGGGAACCGCTCTGGTCTGAACGGGGTATTGAAGATTGACCTGAAGTCGTTTCAATAATATATTTTCCACTGTTTGTAAGTTTCAATAAACTTAATACTTAATAAATATATTTTCCACTGTATGCAATTGGGTTGTCGATTTTTCCATGACACAAACCTTTTATAATGCTTATAAATTAATTAAAATAACCTGGTTATGCAGTTGGTATTATCGTTATTAACACAATTGGAAATGAGTGTGCTTAGTATGTTCCGCAGCCTTTTTGCATAATGAAACGTAATCACCACGTTTTTATTCGAGCGTGTAGTACTTGCGGTTTTTTGACAAAGACTCCAAGATATAGCATACCGTATTCTAAATTTGTCCAATCGATATCTAAGATAGGATATGTGACGACATTCGTTTTTTTCCGTATTGTAAGCAAATATTATCGCGAAAAAAGGGAAACGATCACACAAAATCTTTCGCAACCGATGATATTAAAATAATCACATTACCATTAAGCACGCCGACCGGAAATCGCGAGTGTGTTTGCAGTCCGTTTTTTTTTATCAAATATTTGCTTAGTTGCCCGTCGAACGCTCTCATTTTTCGCCTATTTTTTTCTCGACTTCCGCTAGTGCCGCGTTTGACAAGTGTGTACATAGTTTGTTTCTTTTATTGCACGAACGCGATTTTTTTAAGGATTTCGCCATTTTTAGTCCCATAGAAACACAAAGGTTTAACAGATTGCGTACAAAAAATTTACATTTCAATGCGTTTTCGTATTAAGGCCTTACCCCCACTTGTATCGCAAAAAAGGCCTTTTTCATGAATTTTTTTAAAGAAAACTACAAAACTTATTTAATAGATGAATATACCATCTTAAAGAACACATCTTGAAGAACTTTCAGTAATTTTTTTATTGAAAAATATTACATTGTTTAGTGGCAAATGGCCGTCAATGAAATAATGTTTTTATACACACGGTTTGCGGTGACCAACATTGCGGCGAAGTGGATCATCTGGAAAAAAAATGCGGATGGATTTAGTCAAATATAAGTATAAACTAGTCTTTAAACGAAGGATTTTAAAAAATATTCATTTTTCACAAAATGGCGGACAGTCAAAGTTAATGGTTTGATTTTAATGAAAACAAACGGCCGTTTATTAGCTATAAAACGGCAATTTTTTTTTTTCGAAAAAAAATCGAACGATTAAATAAGCCTGCAAAATTTCAAGAAGATCGGTTCATTAGTATTCGAGTAATCTTGGTCACCGACTTCAGAAATGCCATTTTGAGAAAAACGCGTTTAAAGTTTCAATTAGCCGGTCGTTTACACAACGGATTCTTCTCTTTCAACGCTCATATCTCAGTCAATTTTGTTCGGATCGACTTGAAATTTTCAGGACATATTCTCAGATACTTATACTTCAAAAAAATGAAATAAAAAAAATCGATTTTTTCAAAATCGCAAGTGGGGGTAACCCCTTAAAAAATCTGACCAAAAGAAAAATGAATTGAAAGGGAAAGAAAATATGGACACGTAAGATCAATACACTTGAACGTCGTTTTAGCAGTCCTCTTTCTTGAGAAGAATAATTAGCAGTTTGTATATTTTTTTCCTAAACAGCACGAAAAGTTCCTTCATACAACGTTAATAACGTCCATCTCGAAACCATTGTTTGCCTATGCACACCAACTGTTTTCACACATTATTCGTCGCACCTAGCATAGAACACTTATCTACACACACACACACACACACACACACACATGCATACATATATGCGTACAGTCGACAGGGTCGACGTCACCAGGACCGTAAAATTCCATGATTTTAACGTCTGGCGACACATGGCGATTCGGGTACTGTAAGACGGGTTACCGTATTCATTCATTGGATGGTAACCGTCGAAGCAGCGATACACTTGTGAAAACCTTGGATCGCATTACAAGCCATTATTGGGTCACCGTTATCGAATTTTTCTTGACTCAACCGAGCAAACACGAATTTTCCTTTGTGCGATCTTAATTATGGAGCTGAAGACTAATAAAATGACGCAATATCAAACGAAAACGAGCCATAATTTAGTACTGTATAGCCCGTTATCACTTTCTTCTCTCGTGGATCAAGCTAAAACGTTTTCATGAAAACAAATGACCAGTTTTTGCTGCTACACTGCTTAAAGTTGGTATGGGGTTTAGCCGTTAGGGTTGAAGTACGAGGGGAGCGTCCTGTGTTTAAGCACGGAGCCGATTGACTGTTACTAACTGTCAGCTTTCAAATAATCGTCACATTAAACGTACGTTTTCGAACTATTTTCTACATCTATTTGTAAAAAAATGCATTTTTCAACATTCGGTGATAACATTAAATGTTTGCATTACTTTGTATAATTATTTTCTATAAATATTCTCGCTCATTTAACGCGAAACGAATTTCCAACGTTTCCAAAAGTTTCGTTAATGTCCGAAAACAAACCGTTCGAGCTCAAACTTCACATCTTCGAGTATTGTTCATGAACGAAGTGGAGAAACCGCTTATTTTCTTAACACGACATTCCTAACCATCATCCCAGTTTGTTTAGAATTTTAAATTTAAATCGAAGCGTTATTTAACCACTACAGCCCTATAGCTAGTGTTTACGAGGTGCCACGTGTATTACCAAAATGCTGAAGGTTCAACTTGAACCTTCGAAATTTCCGAAACTTTGTGGTAAAACGGATTAATTTTCGGACAGTTAATGCACCCTAAATTAGTCTCTTGGTGATATAAATGTCGATCGTCTACAAGCATTTCGATTTTGGTATCGAAACTCCTTAATTCTGTTATAGGCCGGCTGGACACCACTGCGTGCATACCCCCACCACTCGTACGATAATGCACTGCAAGACGTACATTTTCGCAGCACATACTGTTAATAAATGGCGATAGACACTGGAGGAGATAAGAAAAGGAAGACTTTTTCTCTAATTTATGTTACAGATATCCTCCGATGATTATGGTTGCTCTCCTCTCTTATTCCATACAGGCTTTGGAACGGTACCGAATATCAGCGGCGTATGAGAGTCTGCTTTTTGCGGACTATGTTGCTTCCGGTTATTGCCGTTTCCCGGCAATAGAGCCGAGGGGCATAGATGAAAATTATTACATCACATGAGTACATAATCATCACCCAGGCCCTTCTTTCAGCGCCTCGCTTTGACAGTTGAAGAAGAACTGTTGGCTTCGCATTAGGCACATCTTATCTAATGGTAAAAGTGCCTAGACCTGTATTTAAGACCTTGGCTACGAGCTAATACATTTGAGGATGGGGATATACCCGTGCAGAAATATAACTGGGCGTTCCCTACTTCGTGCCGGGCCCTGGCCAAGCTTGCCTCGTCTGATTCACCTAATCGGGCCCTCTGACGGAACAGATCGGCAAGATCACAAAATCGTTTTTTACGGCTTACCCTCTATGCCTTGAAATCAAAATGTTCTGGCCGCAATACATTGCGAGACAGTGCGCTTTCACGTAGTGTATACCTGGTCAGAACATTGACATTTCCTGAAAAGTGGAGAGTGACTTTGAGAACTGAATAAAGCTACTCTTCATCAATCATAATTGAACAATAAACATTCGTATCCCACATAAAAGCATTACATTAAATATTCGTATGAACAAATCGAATAACCAAATTATTTAATGAGGCAAAAAAGTTAAGCAGGTGGTTTGCGATTTTGAAAACCCGAGGTCACATTGTCAGGAAATATCAATGTTCCGGCCGGGAAGACATTGCCTGAGAATGTATTTGGCCAAATATCCACCAGATGGCTTTAAGCGTAGGGCTTCGCGTAACCACGGTACGATCGTACGAGGATAAAACTTCGACCCGTTTTTATCCCACGTACTTAAATGCTTTGCTTACAGCGTGCACCTACGCTTAGGATCTTGGCATACTTGTGAAATAATAACTATCAGTCCCACCTAATACTATCTATTTTATTCGGATATATCGCCAAAAGCCCTACCAGTATATAATCATTTTCATTTTCATCACCTTCCTCTATCAGGCTATTCCCCGATCCATTCTCTATGACTTCCCTGGCATTTGCCCCTTGTTCCCCACCCACTTGCTGATCAATTTCCGAAAAAAGAAAACGGTGGATCGGGACCTGGCCTAAGACCTGTTACAAGGAGAACCTGATCTACGCTGGAAAGCCTACTACCCTGATATTATCTAGGGAAGACAGACAAAGGTAGTACTTTTTCCCGACTCCCATTTCTACACGGGTACATCTCCAAAACCTGTTAAAGATCGTTCACCAAGTTCAGCTATTAGACAAAAACCAGCCAAATGAGAGATGAGCAAGAAAAAGTTGTGTTAATATGATACAGAATTCACTACTTAGAGCGCCCAAAATGTGGCTTGTTTAAAGTTGTTACAGGATTCATAATTTCATTTTCTCAAATATATTTCGAATTATTTTCAAAGACAGTATACATGAATAATCGGGGAAGAATAACGCGTAATACACATGCGCCGGCTAATCCCACGATTGTAACACTCCCATCCCTGTCATTTGAACACCTGGGTAGAAAACGTACTCTGTTCTATCAGCGCTCCGAAATAAACCCTATTTATCAACAAAAGTAAAACAAACTTACACCAAATACTAAAAAGTCGACCTTTGTCTTTGAAATCCTTACAAATGCGTATAAAAATGATTGAAGTGAAAGCACTATCATACAGGCTAAGTAATAGTTGCCTGAGGTGATACAATGTTGACGTGCCAATTTTTGCACAATCAGTGTCATACACGGTTCATGAAAAGAAACGAGGTAGGTACAAGGAGAAAACTGCCCGTCTTTAATCAGCAAACTGCCAGCATACTACCTCTACTCAGATGACTATCGAGTTACACCCATGCGGAAATGTGACTGGGCATTCCCTACTTTGTGTCCGGCCCTGACCAGACTTGCCTTGTCTGATTTACCTGAAGGGTAATCCGTGGAACCCCATGGAACGAACCGGGAAGATCGAAAATCGTTTTTACAGCTTACCCTATACATCTTCATGTATTGTGTGCCCGGCCAGAACATTACCATGCCCTGAAAAGAGGAGCCCATCTTATTGAAAGACTCTGTAAAGCTACTTTGCTTTTCACCTCATCAAATATATTGCGGGCGAATAAGCGTATGTTATTCATCCGAATAGCGGTTCAGTTCACGCCGTATTTGCAGTAGGCGTTCATATTATTGTGATTCGTGTCTGCTAGTATCCGGACGAATGACATATATTAATAGTCTGGATATAATGTGTTAGATTGTTAAACAAACTATCCGGACGAATAATTTACACGTATTCGTCCGAATAAAAGCTTTATAATTTTGTTTGGGTTTGTTCGTTTGGGGCATTGTAAAGCGTTAACTCCGTGGACTGAGCCACTATCCGGACGAATAACATGCGCTTATCAGTCCGATATCTGGACGGCTAGCCACAGCGTAACGAGTATCAGTATACCACCTAATAATATCTATTTTACTCGGGTAGACCACCCCTTCCAATACTAGATCTTTTCCCTGTCCAGTTCCTAATCAGTTCCCCAAAAAGAGAACGGCGGATCGGGGCCTCGCCTAATACCTGTTATATGGAGAATCTGATCGACGCAGGACGGCTTGACCAAGGCCTGATATTATTTAGGGGTGGCAGAGCAGGGAGCAGGACTTTTTCCCGACTTTAATTTCTAAACGGGCAATCATGTACATGTGTACATGTGTTTGGGGAACATCGAGTCCGTGCACAGAGGGCAATTGCATCAATTAAACGTTACGGCATTTTATTTTTTTAACTCATGCAATACACATGCTTTCATTTAAATTATTCTATTGGATTTCAATGAGAATAATCGATAATAATCGACATTTTAGCGCAACTTTTGTCGGCATTCATCCTTAATTATTTCCGAAATTCGATTTTCGTGGTATTGATATATTTGGATATCGTAGTTGCGACAGATGTTGTAATTCATATTGTGGAAAACAATTTGCTCTGGCGATATTTTGATAGTTTTCATGGAACGATTTTTTTTGCCTCAAGGGATAAATGCTATAAAAAATGAGTACGAAAACTGTCTTTACTCAATGTAGAAATTTCGAGGTTTGAAGTTCAATGGAAGCTTATATACGTAGGGAAAGGGGGTCCAGAGCGACCACCCGGCCTAAAGCGGGCATCCTTCATACGACTAACGTTTTGAAAATTACCGGGGTTTCGCGACGCGGGGACGTTACCCCCGTCCCGCCCGACCTGCCACACTCGTGAAGCTCAACTGCGGACGACCGCGCGGCTCGTGTGGCAAAAAAACAAAATTCCACAGGTTTAAAAAAAAAGCATAAAATGTAGATCGTGTTAAACTTGGTCGAGCGGCGTGTGGTTCAACGTGCCGAGCAATCCCGACCGAGAAATGCAACCAGCGAGGCTTCTCGAGGAATCGGTGCACGCCCGGCTGAGACGCCGGCGCCCCACCGTAGTGGTGCATTGTACTGGAACGCGGGCTGTTTGGATTACGAGCGGAGGCTAGAGATCTCCGCGTTGCGCTTCTGGAGAGAAGCTTTGCCCGCTCTCGCACGGTGACCCGGGAAGGCGATCTCCGAGAGTATCTGTGCTATCGATGAGAAAAGGTCCCGATTTGTTACCGTTTTGTTTGCGGGGTAACTCGGGCAGAAAGTATAGATTCTGAAAGGAATATTCTATCAGAATATTCCAGCTTCCGAAATAATATTTTAGATCTCGATATTATACGAGATAAAGTTCTCGGTTGAACCGGCGATTTCGCATGGTCCGATCGGGCGAGCGTGTTGATATTTTTTCTGTCAACGCGCTCTGTCTCGCTCTCGCATAATCCTTCGCACGCCGGCCGTGGTCGCGCGAAGTAGAGCTGCTAACGAATTTTCGCGTGAGACGGTGGTCTCCCAAATCGCGATCGCTCCCGACTTTTCACGTATCGTGACAGTTGATGAGTAGTTGTGCCACGGCCCTCGCGATGGAGAGACGTATCGTGATCTCTTTCGTGACCGTGACGTTGCGCTCTCGCTCTCGCGCTTGAGACACTCATCGGGTGTTCTCTCGATCCCGTGCGTATAACGTTTTTGCCCACGTTTTCGTGTTCGCGATCAAGTTGTCTACGTAAAAAGTTCACGGGTGGTTTATTCCGGTTATGATTTCGGCGATACAAAAATCAGGGAGGTCTCCAGACTCCCAGGGCAGACCGGTTGAAAAATTCGGTGAAACAAAATTCTCTGGCGCCACGGCCGAAGGCGACGGTTCTCGCACCCAGTTCCCGTGTTTCAGTTCTCGTTTCCGTGGTTAGAAAAAAATCCCCGTCACAATACATATATATATATATATATACGAGGGTGGGGTGAAAAGTTTCCGGTCTGACCAAGAGATGGTGCCACTAGGTCTAGTTTTAGAGCGGCGTCCTACAGTACCATTCCTACCGAGCTTGTATGTACAGTTTCAGCCCAATCGCTACGTTAGTTTCCGTTTGAGAGCACATTGCGCGAGACGCTTCCGTTGTCTTCGTAAAAATGGAAAAATTGGAAAAACGTGCTGTCATCAAATACTTCCATTTGAAAGGTTTTACACCAAAACAAATAAAAGAAGATATGGATTTAGCACTAGGAGACTCCTCCTCATCATATTCAACTATTAAGCAGTGGGTTTCTGAATTTAAAATGGGTCGTGTGAGCACCTCTGACGAGCCTCGCTCAGGACAGCCCGTTGAAGTCACAACTTCAGAGATGATTGAAAAAATCCATAAAATAGTGTTGGAAGACCGCAGGTTGAAAGTGCATGAGATAGCTGAGACCTGTAGGATGTCAGCCGAACGTGTGCGAAATATTTTGCACAACCATTTGAACATGGAAAAGCTGTGTGCAAGGTGGGTGCCGCGTTTGCTAACGCTCGACCAAAAACTGCTTCGAAAAACCATTTCTACCGACAATTTGGCGCTGTATAGGCGTAATCCAAACGAATTTTTGCGTCGATTCTTAACTGTTGATGAGACATGGGTCCACCACTACACTCCTAAAAATAAAGAACAGTCAAAACAGTGGGTTGGAAAAGGGGAACCAACCCCAAAGAAGGCAAAAACAATTTTATCGGCAAACAAGGTTATGGCTACTGTTTTTTGGGATGCGAGAGGAATTATATACGTTGATTACCTTGAAAAGGGTAAGACTATCACTGGTCAATACTACGCAGAGTTATTGCAACGTTTGAAGCACGAGGTGCAAATTAAACGACCTCATTTGGCGAAGAAAAAAGTTTTGTTTCATCACGATAACGTACCAGCGCATTCGTCGATTGTTGCCATGTCCAAAATCCACGAATTGAAGTTTGAGTTGATGCCGCATCCACCCTACTCTCCAGACTTAGCCCCCAGCGACTATTACCTGTTTCCTAACCTCAAAAAATGGCTTGGCGGAAAAAGATTTAAGAGCAACGAAGAAGTTATCGAAGCTGTAAATCAGTATTTTGAGGAGCTTGACGAATCTACGTTTAAAACTGGTATAACTAAATTAGAACACCGTTATGAGAAATGTATCAGTGTTGATGGAGATTATGTTGAAAAATAAAGCAAAAAAAATTTTTAAACATCGTTTTTCTTGGTCAGGCCGGAAACTTTTCACCCCACCCTCGTGTGTATATACATATATATATATATATATATATATTATAGGTCTTCAGAAGTTCAAGGACAATATGTAACCTTCATAGTTGATAGTGGTTCTTTTATTTTTACAATGTCTACATGGGATCATTTATTTAGCAAATAATCGGTCAGGTTGTCAGATCTATCAAACAAACTCGATTAATCATCGAAAAGTAACAAAAAGTCAAGCAATCATCAACGGTACACTCTGTGATCAATTACGTCTACATTTCGAGTTTGACCATTTTCTTCCGGTTGAAACTTACATATAAATTTGAATTTCAAATTATATCTGAACTTTAAAAGAATTTGACTGTTTTAAGCTTCCTTTGTCTTGAAGGTTTGCATCGAATCCCAATTCGTTCTCGAAATTGTACGCTACGTGCGTGAAAAAACGTCAGGGATGTACGGATGTCGGAACTGTAAATGGACCTCAACATAAAACGAAGTACCATTAACCCTGCATGACCTCATCGATGAGGTGTAGCTCTCTCAACTTTTAAGCGAACTCGTAAACATGTATTGTTCAAGCCGTTTGAGTTTTGGGCAAAGTGAGGTTTGACATGTAAGGGATGTAAGGTCTGACATTGGCGTAAAATGTGAATGTGGAATTCATCCCACAATAAAGTGATGTGAAAAAAATTCCCGGTGCAAGGGAAATAGCTGCATGGCTTATGCGGTTAAGCAAGAGGTACAGACCGTCCCTTTGCCACGCTCGTCTTTCGCATCACCTCAAGCTCAAACTAACGCCCTTAAAGGTAGTGGAAACTCAAATTTCACCAAATCGAGCCAGAATCGCGGAGAAAGAGAAGAACAATTCAGTTCGGCTCTCAATGGAGTACATGAATTAGGTTCTATTTTTACAAAAATCGTAGTCGTTCGGGAATAACATGAAGATGAATTTTCAACGACTCTTTTCGCACTCATTGCTGCTTCGTCACTATTTTATTGTACTGTGATACGCGGTGCCTCAAAAATCTTACACCGAGAAAGAGTCCGTAGTATTTACAAAAAACGCCCATGGTAAGAGAGGGGATCGTAACACTTCCTGTAGGTTGGTGACACAGCAGTCATAATATGGTTAATAGAATTATAAGTGAAAAGTACATCTAAACATGTGATTTTGGTGGCATTTATGACTATCTATGATTCCCGAAATAAGTGTTAACTATTGTAACAGGCTTGACAATATAGATATGGGTGGGGATCGAAAATTCGAACGATCAATATTCAGAAGGACCGAAATTTCGAATTCAGTAATGACGGACGTTCCAATATAGATACATCAATCTTATGATAGCATGTACACTAGTTAATCGAAATTGTAAGTACAAAAATTTCGAAGTTGATTTATAGCGAAAACAAATATCAGATTTAACAAAATAATGAGAGATACAATATCGATTCGTCTGTATATACACATCAAACAATTCGAGACGTCAAATCGTCGAATTGTAAATATTACAAAAGTTATACAATTTCGAATTCATTAAAGCGAACGACCAAAAAGTCGATCAGTTAAAATGGCGAACGGTCTGGATAGCGAAAACATGGGATCGAGGAATACTTCTTCAGAATGACGATGGCAGATGGCGTTAGTGGTCAGTCAGGCCAGGCAGCCATACCATGTTCGCCATTTACGTTTCCGCCATTTCGGACCATCGATTATTTGCGTTTCTAAGATCTACACATGCGAAATTTGTAGTCTCGATACATGGCTTTTTGCTATAGATGGTATTCCGAATATTAGATACTCACTTTTTTCTATTTCGGGTATATGAATGTTGTAGATTGTTCGAATCTGTATTTGTATGACTCCAACTGCAGACTACCTGAATATATGTTCTCGAATAAATGAGCTCTTGAATAAATAATCCTTGTTGTAATAATCGTTCGATTTCGTCATCGGTTAAAGGATAAAATTTCGAATAATTTAACTTTCGTTATGTTGAGAGTTCATAATTCTGTCGTTTCGAAATCTTTGTCGTTCTATATTTGGTCATTCGACATTTTGACCCCCACCCGTCAAACTTCTACTATTCTATTCAAGTTTGTACAATCCACATGGTTAACATCAACGTTTGTCAAGTATAATTTGTTAGAAGACCTCATGCAAAGTGACTAGTCGAAAAAAATTATAATAATGTTTACTTATAGCGAAGGCGTAAATCATTTGTAGTTGGAGCAACCATGGCTTAGTAGTTTTAAAAACTACGCGTGCCTCACAAACTGTTACATCGTATGTTTATTGCATTACAAAAATAGACACACATTACTATGCATATAGCAGGTCGTATCATATAATATGGTACAAAACTATTGTACTAAAGTAGTGACTTGCATTGCCAAAAAAAATATCTGGGCAAAATTTCACCTAAAGAAGATAGGCAGGTAGGTGTAAGCGAAATGTTTTCTTCAAGTTAAATCATTACAGGCAGCGAGTTAACGACGAATTATAATAAAAAGTTATTGAGGTAGAACCCTCACTTAAGTATTTCATTTTATTTTAAATTTATGAAATGTTATATGAATTAAGTAAACGGGCACCGGTGTGCTGTTTTAATGGTAGCGTGTTCGCCTCTGAACCAGTACTTCGGGAGGTCACGGGTTCGAATCGCAGTCCCATAGTTTCGGAGAAAAATAAATACGGGCGTGACGTAGCTCCAGTTCTAAACAGATGTCAAGCACACGGACCGGTACGTGTGTGTATGACTGCAGCCTGTGATTTATTTCTCGACGAAACGCGACTAGCTCCGAAACTGGGACCGGCTTTATTGGTATAAGTTTTTCCGCAGTTTCCCTATACCCATGGCAGAAATGTTATAGTGAATGCTATAGAGAGGGGGAAGTCGGCTACGACCGCAAGGTGGGGGTGTAAAGTGGAATATGTTGGGGATGTAAAGTGGAATATGGTGGGGAATGTACTAAGGGGAAGGACCCTGTACAAATGGAAGATTAAAAAAACGTACACGGGCATTCATACCTTCAACCATCACGCATGCAGGATATAAACAACCATCGAATAGCACATGAAATACGCATATAACAGGTCGTATCTTATATCGTACAAATCACTATCAACATATATTTAAATTTCGTTTATTGTTAAGGCGTTGGGGGAGTACATTTTTTATAGTGTCGGGGAATATCCATTTTATGAAAACCTACGATATTACATAGCATTTAACAATTAACGTATGCTCGTAATATTAGTGGTTGCGGTTAACATATGTGCATAATTTAGGCAACTGCTAAAATATCAATTAGCAGTACGATACTTTTGGCAGTAACTATGGCTTAAAAATATTATTGTCACCTTACGAAAATACAAAGTAAAGTTAAAATATGGTTAAAAAGACCATACATTTCTTTCAGTATACGTTCAACAAGAGTACTTATCTATACAAGTATCCCAAAGGACTCCAAAAAGTTAATCCATGTTTGCAAAGGCCAAACTATAAATATAGCATTATGTCTTTTTTTTGGTCCGTATGTCTATCAATATACGTATATATACACATATATGAGTGTGTAGGTATGTATATACTTGAGTGTGTGTGTGTGTGTGTGTGTGTGTGTGTGTGTGTGTGTGTGTGTGTGTGTGTGTGTGTGTGTGTGTGTGTGTGTGTGTGTGTGCGTGCGTGCGTGCGTGCGTGCGTGCGTGCGCGTGCGTGCGCGCGCGCGCGCGCGCGCGTGTGTGTGTGTGTGTGTGTGTGTGTGTGTGTGTGTGTGTGTATAATAGTATTCGATAATTCCAATCCGCATGGCCGAAGCGTAGAAGTAGAGCGTGGCTTTCTTGCAGCGCGTAGTGACCTGATTTCGTGCAGCATGCAAGCGAGAGTAAAAGTGTTTCCCGAGAGCAAGAGGGAAGGCGTGAAATACGAAGGAGCGAGAGCAAAAGAAATGGTGAACTGTGACGCGTGAAGCAAAAGAGCGAGATGACGAGTTAGACCGGTGGGTCAGAAGGAAAAGGAAAACCGAGAAGACGAAAGAGCGCAGAAGGGGAACGAGCCACGTAATACTCGACGGCGCGGTAATAGTAGTGCCTACCTTCACAATATTATAGCACCGTTAATGTCATTCATTTATGACCTAATGGTAGAAGAGTCTCAACCGTGCAGCTCAGTACCAACGCCAGCCGCGGACGATGATTGTGTGTCATCGGATGCAATGGCGAAATATGACAGTATATTCGTGTTGTTATTCGGAAAGAAAAGAATGGCAGGGGCGCGTGACTTCTAACTTGAATTTAATTTTCGGACAATTTGGGCATACCTGCTTCCGTTTTTGTTATTCATCGTACTCCGTTACACTTACGAAATAAATGAAATGTTACGATTGTCGTCGTAATTGAGCCGTTTGCGGTATTGAGACAAGTTATACTAGAGGAACGATTCTCGAAAACGTGTCACTACGGATGATGATCCGAAAAGCTCCTGGTAAAATCGTTTCTTGTCATCCAAATCCCAACGTATGTTTACCTTTAAAATGCAAATTCAATCATCAAGGCCGTATTCTAGTGTCAACGCCCATTTTCAAGGTGATTTTTTGGGAATTAATTTTAGGGAAACGGGTAAATGTGCACTGTTAGTATTTCACAGTTATATTTATACGTACTTGAAGCAACATCTTGCATTTTTTCACAGCATTTGATTCGACATTGTACATGATATTTGATGTTGCGCAGGTCGTGTCGCGAACATTTTTTATCGTCGGGCGTTGTGATTGCGCCTGTCCTTTTTGTCTAATACAAAGGTTTTTTTCAAAATTCTATTCGCTATGAATGTCGGAATTGTGTTGCCTTCTAATAAAAAAAATTCAGGGAAAATTTACGAAATGGTGTGTGAAAAAAGTATACTCTGATTTTTACAATACAATGTTTACTTCTCGTGGCCTGAAAAAAATAGTAATTATAAAGCAATCAAAAAGATGAAGGGCCGGACGATAACCACATTCGTGAAGAATAGCATTTTTTTTAATCGTTTGTTTCAGATGACAAAGACGGTCGCAATCACAACGCCTAACGATAAAAAAAAAACCGTAACATGACCTGAGCAACATCAAATATCATGTGCAATTTCGAATAAATTGTTTTGAACAAAATATAAGATATTTCTTCAAATATGTATACATATAACTGTGAAATACCAACATTATAGATTCAACCGATTCTCTAAATTTAATTCCCAAAAATCACGTTGAAAATGGGCGTTCACACTATAACACGGCGTTGATAAAACCATTTTTCAATTATACTCATTACAAAAATAAAGGGAACATTCAAATTTCAACAAATTTTCAATGATTTTTGAATAGCTGTAATTCCGTGAAAAATGGTCGTTTCGTAAAAAAAATGGGGTTTTTAAAGCTTAAAATCTCTACTTGACGAATTTTACTGCTAATTTCTTTTAAGCAACACGCTCGGCGTGAATCTAAGAAATAGCGCGAGGCAAACATTTCGATTTTTTTTTGTCAAAATCCTCCACGGGCTCAAAAAATTTCATTTTAATCATCATTAAATGACATTTAAGGATCAATGAATGTGTTCCTTTCATTTTTTATAAAACTTTGACGCTTCGGTAAAAAATAACAGTTCAGCCGATCAATTTTAAATTGTGGGGGGTCTTTGGGCATGTATTGAACTAAAAATACCTAGCAACATGAGTCATTTTCGCACTATTTGCAAAGTTGGCGTGGATTTTCCAAAACGTGAAAAAAGTCATTTTTTCGTACTTTTTCAAATAAATATTAAGGTGAAAAAAAATTCTCTGAAGTACCAAAAGGTGCTTTTAGAGAGTTTATTCCAGTTTATGAAACCCACCTTTAGCTCGCTGTACGATCACTTATTCATGAGATATTTATGAGCTACCAAAAAAGCTCCTTTTTTCTTAAAATGCCGATATCAGCGACAAATCGTACAGAGGTCCAAAAAAATACCGTTTTGAAGCTGAAGAATCAGGCTAAATGGTCCCAGTATGATTTAAGCTCAAAAATATTGTTATGGGCACGTGGGCGATTTTGAAAAAAAAATTCGAAATGTTTCCCTCGCGCTATTTCTTAGATTCACGCCGTGTGTTGGAAAAAAAAATTACCGGTGAGATTCGTAAACTAGAGATTTCAAGCTTTAAAACCCCATTTTTTTACGATACGAAGATTTTTCACAAAGTTACGGCTATTCAAAAATCACTGAATTTTTTTTGAAATTTCACTGTTCCCTTAATGTTTGTAATGAGTATATTTGATATATCAGTTCCGGTGCCGTTTATATCCGTGCAGATGTCCGCACGTGAATGTATGCATGTCTATTTTCAAAGTCAAAATGATGAAGTTTTCCAACTATTTTTAGCTGTAAGGTATCAACTGAACTTCTGCGGCTATTTCAGTCGGTTGTGCTTAAGAATTTTCTATCCTACTGGATGCTTGTTCCAATAATCGTAAATTTTCAATTAAGTACCACGCAGCTGTTATGCGGAGGTATTCTATATTACGAGCTCACTCATAGTATCTTACCTTCTTTTCTTACTCGCACTTCTGTGAGCTTATTGACTTCCGGCTAACTTCAATTATTGATGGAGAGTATTCATAACCATCGAGTTAATTAGGAATACCTATCGCAAACTTTGAAGGCATAGTAACCGTCAAACTCAGATAAACAGTTCACAGCAGCGGATAAGGATGGAGAACAAACAAGCGTCTATTGGAAAGTTAAAAGTGACTAGGATGAGGTGATTACGAATGGAAATTAGCGAAAAGAACCACTACTCTCGCGAGAACGGTAGCGATTGGCTGCTACTGTGATCGATGTCGTATCGACAAAACTTGAACGCTAAACATATATCGATCTGTTTGGAATTATCGGAAATCGGATAGCAAGAGCTTCGAATAACTTTTCCATGGCCATTTCCTGGTACAGTACCAAGGTGAAACAACGCACGTCCAGCCGGTAACAACCTGCGACCGTTATTTTTTTGTTGTCAAAGATGATTTACATTTCAGGGAAATGAGGAGATGCTTGTCCTTCGTCTGTCGACGGCGCATGCCGTGTATCTTTTCTATAATTCACTGTCAAAAACGTCTACTTGGTTCAACTAAGATCTATTCGAGGAAGATCATTTTTTATCTTCGTCTCGCAGCGTACCAGAACTCTATTTGTATTTTTTATTTGCGTCACGTATTTTTTTATATAGTTTAATTAAGTGAATACATATTCGATTGGAGAACCTCTTTTTTTGAAATGTATAAAAAATGTACCTATTTATATTGTATACATTGTACGTAATATTATATGTATAACAACAAATGTATTTGTTTGCCTTCAGTAGACGTGCCTTTAATTCCAATGTAGTATGATTTCGAAAAAAAAGTATTTGAATCAATAGTATTCTCATTTATAAACAGCGAATTCATCATATTTTTTTATGTCCGATACATATTTATTCTTGTTGTTGACAATCCTTGATACAGAAAAATGATAAAAAATAGATCATTATAAACACATTCTCTTAATATTTTCTGATACGCCGAAGAGGATGTTCCTCTCGCATGAGCATCACGAGATGTGCAAAGTGTTCCGGAAGACACTTGGCTGACCACGTGGATCGGGCCGCAAAATGATAGATATGTTGATACGTCACGCGATGTCATATGTGGTACTCCAATGTATGGCGCAGAATTTCAACCCTTGCACTCTGAACGAGTACATAGCCGCGCAGCGAGACACATTGAGGGTTGAAATATGTCAACATATTATCTAACATCTTGTGAACCGTCGATGTGTATAGTATTCTCAAAAAACTCGGGTATCTAGCATACAAGCCAAAAAAAGTGGAGGTCCATTGAAAAAAAAAGTCGGTATGAAGACACAACCATAATACAATCATATAGATAAACGTTCGCTGCTATACTAGTTAATTTTAGTAAAAGCATAAAAGGGACACATTTAGTTCGTACGACTAAATATTTTTTCGAGCAGGTGAAATATTGTTACTCAACGATATTGAATAGGTCGTGATTGAAGAAAATAAATATACTTGAAATCTAAGCAATAGTAAAAACTGATTACGAAATTATTTGTTTTACCAAAATGTTGTTTTATACAAATTAAACAGGTTCTAACAAATGAATCAAGTTGATTTAAATCGTTTTATTATCAATGTAACTTCATTAAGGTATTCGCTTTAGAAGCCTGGTGTTTTTGGAGCCTTGAAGGGCGGTTGCATGTTTAAGGATGAGAGTACTTAGAGCTTCCTCACGTTAACCCCATTATTAAATTATAGTAATTAACTCAAGTTCGGAAAATCGTCGGTGTTCAGTGAATGATCCAGTATAATGATTATTGACTAATATTTTGAAAATGATTCCCTCTCAATTTAATGTTATATATTAAAAAATTCAAAACAGACATTTATAAATCAAATATTTATATAAAAATTTCCAACCATCTCTTGGGAGGCGGGAAAAACAATATAAAAATAAGATTCAACCGTCGAAAAACCCCGAAATATGTGTCACTATACCAACCACAGTTCATTATTTGATGACCATTTTAGAAGATATTTCATCTCCAAGAATGTTAAGTTTTTGTCGGCGTACCCTAATGATGCTCGACTACTTTTTTAAGGGGTGTCTTTTGGTTATATTGTGGCGATTCCTGCTGCGGCAGCCACATTGAAGCACTTGAAGACTTCCAATTTTCTCGGGGCTGCCCTGATTATTTTTTGCACGTGATCTCCTGCGATCCTTTCGTCGTAAGACGACGGGAGTCCGAAGTCCCGGCATCGAAAATTATACTTGCAAGGAACATCACTTGAGTGTCCGCCTTCAATCTTGTTAAAACCCATACATGTGATAAAGCATTGAAATCTGTTAGGCACGTATTTTTTTATCTGTGGAAAAACGGTTTTAAGAGGCGGCAACGACCTCCCAAAGAAATGCGTTTCACCCCTTCATTATTTTTTTTTAATACTCCTATAGTGCATTTTTTATCGCTTTACATGAGAAGAATTTTGGTTTTTATTTCATTCAGATCGGTGGGCTGCTTGTAGGTGAAACTGCAAAGCCACCCCTCGACACGCTTTTCTTTGAAGGGTGGTTTCCCCTCTTAAAACCGTTTTTTTGCAGATAAAGAAAAGTCGTGTCTAATAGTTTTCAATCCTTTATTACATACATGAGTTTCAACAAAATCGAAGGCGGACACTTAAGTTATGTTCTTTGTTAATCATTATTACAGGTTTCTGCGCTTTGACAAAAAACCTAAACGCCTTCGATGAAAGGTCTAATATTGCAGCTTCTGCCACGTTTTTGCGATCCGTCATCACAATTCGTCGAATATAACAATAAGATTTGGAGTGAGTATATGGCGCAAATAAAGGAATCACTTCGCTCAACTAGGATGAAAACGAAACAGTTATTTAATCTACGTTGGATTTATACCTTGTTAAATTTTCAACTATTTCCGAACATTGTCGAGCCCACGTTGGTTCCGTAATCATAATTTCCCAGTAAAGGGCAGAAAGCCAAGGTCTCCGATAGCATGAGCTCATCCCAGGCTTATCGTCAAGTGGGCGAGACATTAACGTGTAGAAGTTTACGATGCTCCAACAACTGTCATAAAAAGGATTCTTCGCGTCATTCAACGGATCTTGACATTGTTCATTCTCGTGTACACCGTCAGGCAATTCCATTGTAATCGGTTAGACCACGAATTGCTTTTCGCCGTTTCTTGCCAATTTCCGGAAGAAAAAACTGGACAATATTGGAACCTCGAACTATTTGATATTTGACATTTGTAGTATTTGAAAAAAAGCCATTTGATGTTTTTAGTATTCGATTAAAAACGTGAATTATGTTCATATTCCAAATAGATATTTAGGCTTTCATAAAAATGTTGCTATTGGCATGAATGACAACAATGCTTTTTTTTTAATCATACTGTTTTTATAAAAAACTGTCCATGCAGCAGTACCAAGAGTTCTTTTGATATACCATTCACATCGAGTAGACTGGGAGTATATTATGTTTAATAGAGTGGACGTTTATATTCCAGTACAATGTACACAACAGCCAATATTTATGATACTGGATGGTCAAAAATTATTATTATCCACTGGTAGGACAGAAGCGCAAAGATCATCAAAATCCACGACACGATGTAGCAATCATCGTTGTAAGGAAAAACCGAAAATTTGCTTACGCTGGAGAAAGCCCCTCCTTCAATGTTGGATAAATAAGTTATTTTGGATAGTCTAACCAAACAAACAGGTGGCAGCAGCGTTAGGGCCCGCTGGAATTGTAAAAACAGGCATATCTAATTCTAAACACGGTTTTCACACAAAACTCAAATCTTACACATTTTCTAGACTTTTTTGTAATTTTTCCTGAAACTAATCCATATTAATCTTATGGAGTTTCGAAGTGATTCAAGCAACGCTTTTGCGAAAACAGGCTTAAGTTTTGTTTCAAAAGCAGGAATTCAGAAAAGTTTATCATTCAGTTGAGTTTAAGCCGGAATTCAGAAGAATTCTTTTTTAATCATTTGGTCAGTGCTTTCAATATTATTAATAAAAGTTAAAGTTTTTAGCATCTTCGATATGCTTGATTGTCGTCGTGGTGAAGAGCGATAATCTCGTGCTCGTTTTAAGCGCCTCCGTTTCGAGAGAACTTGTGCTTTTCTGCATATAAATACCCATTTCCTTCAGCTAGACCGTTTTAAGTCTCGTTTCCTCCAATTGCCTATATCATATGCATCAACAAGTGGATCGCGCTGTGGACTCGCAGCGAAGAGTGTCAAAGGTAGCGCCGAAAGGGGGAATTCAAGCTTATCGGCGTATTCAACTCCAAAGTGAAAACTCGTTAATCCATTAACTGCACTTTTCAGTGCACAAAAAACGTCCAACAAATGTATACTTGGAACATTCCTATAGAGAATTCGCTCCACGTCTTCCGGCCCGAATGGATTCCTCTAAAAACATATTCGAAGCGGAGAGTCTAAATGCACAAGCTCTGTAAAATTACACCGCCGTACGTCGCAACGAACATTATGCAGGTTATTAAGGAATGTATGAAGAACAAATAAAATGATTTACACATAAGAATTTGCAAAACTGAAAGCAAATTTAACTGTTTGTGTAGATTAACCGAGACTCGAAATATCCATTTCTTCAAAGCTTCCCGAATACGTGATCACAATTGCAGACCGAAATGTTTAGTTTCTTTCAAGACATTTGCAGGTACTTTAAGACACAATGTACAATCGAGAAGCATTTGCCTCTTCCGACAGGCGTTTCCCGCAATTTCACCGTACTCGCGTGCAAACGCGTGTAATAGGGTGTGACACGCCCACAGTTTCACTCCACGTGATTCGAGTGCACAAATAGTGGTAACTAGTTTTCCTAATAGCACATGATAAAAAATATGGAGAGACCGTTCGTGGTTATGTGGGTTAAACTTTTGATTGTGTCTGTACGATCGCCCGAACCCTGTCACACTTAAAATAACTCTCTATGCAGCCACACTCATATCCCAAAGTATTTCCCGCAATGATGATCATGCAACATCAGTTGCTCTGCTGTCTCACTGTTGAGTAATTGTATCTGATTTTGAATGTGAAGAAAGGAAAAAATGTTAAGCCAATGATGCAATCAATTTTATCAAGTGGTTCTGTATGAAACCACCTGCTGGTAATAGAAGGCATCAGGCACAATAGTTTATCGAATTAATAGGGCAATGCACGTTTTGTTAGGCTCATAGAGCTCCGCTGAAACGCCATAGGTGACATTTGTACGACGCGTTAAAATCATTCCTTTTAATTTTTTTACAATGACCATATTCGTTTCATATAAGTCACCTTTGCGAGAAGTTATGCTTCATTATTTCCTGGCCAAGGAGTCCACCGCAGGAACGCGTCGTTTGCTAGTGGAAGTGTATGTCAAACATACTCCATCAAGAACAACATGAAAAGGGTGATTTCGCCGTTTGCAAAGTGGCGATTGGTCTATGGATAAAACGACTGCGAAAAACCACCCAAGGAGGGGTGCCGTCTATTCCGAGCTGGTGAAACTGTCCGAAACCTTCACTGGGGATCGCAATCGGCTGCAACTAATGCGTTTGAAACGAGTTCTGCATTAGAAGAGGCCGTGATGGGAGAATCGCCGCGACAAGTTGATTTTGCACCATGACAATGCCAAGCCACATATTACTCAAGCGGTTAAGAAATATTTGGAGTGAGTGAACTGGGAAATCCTCCCCCATTTGCCATATTCCCGAGACATCGCGCCATCCGGTTACCATTTGTTCCAGTCGATGCAGTCGGCGATTACGGCTCAGCACGCCACCTCGTATGCAGAAGTGAAAAAATGGCCAGATGGCTGGATTACCTCTATGGAATCCGAGTTCTTCCTGCATGGACTCCGATTGTTGGGCGAAAAAGGGGCCAAAGTTGTCGGTTTCGATAAGCGATTCTGTGAATCGCTTATCGCTCGTCGATTTACTGCCGAACCGCCATCTTTGCTTTCCCTTAAAAATGGGCGGTTCCATATGTAACAATCTAATACAGAAAAAAGGTTTAACAAATGAGTTTTCGAATAATGGTAATGTTGCTATATTCGAAACAATTGAAATCTGAGAAAACTAGCGCTCTTCTCAGTACCCGTCCCTGTTTGCCATATTGCTGTATTACTGCTACTCAATACGTCCACGCGTAGAACCCTTTATCAAATTCAGTCGTTCCATAAAGATTTTTTGAAAATAGACCAGACGATAACTTTAATTTTTTTTGCAAATTCCCAAATTTTGCACAAGCTTTCTATGAATTAAGAATTGTATTTATAGCTCATTGAACTCTATTGCAACGGCGCTGAAGCGGAGAACTTTTTTTTAACAGGTACAGCTCGTTTGGACGTATTTTGCTGTATGGGAATCAGACTGTCGATCGATTATCTACTATTTCATACTGGCATACGCTGTAGCTAACCTTGAACCAAAAATTCACGCGCCTTATTGAAACTTTTAACCTTGCAAAAAATGTACGTTGATTCGTTTGTATTTCAATTTAAAAGTTATTAATATTAAATAAAAATGTATAACTTCTAATGAGGCAACAAGCAATTTTACATAAGTGTTTAGACATAATGGAATATGAATTAATTAAACGTTTTCTTATTAGGTATACAAATAAGTTTTAGGACACTTCGATTTTGTATCATAACAGCTGTTCTAAATTAATTCAAAGGTCCCGCTCACTTATCATAGATGGCGCTTGATATGTAGTATCGAAACGTAAAGGAGTCATAAACATAACCTATAAATTCTGTAAATTAAACATGCAGACCGATAAGCTATTTATTAGACACTGCATTCGCTATGAATTCCATCAAGGAAAGAGTGTTAGGAAAGCGTGTGAATCGATATGTTCTGTTCTTGGAGACAACATTGTATCTAAAAGTACATGTGAGTATTGGTATAAGCGATTCAAAGAAGGTGATTTTGACGTTAGTGACCGTGAACGCACGGGGCCTCCTGTAAAGGTGGACGATCAGGAACTGCAAGCGTTGCTGGATGAAAACTCTTGTCAGACGGAGAAACAACTTTCGGAACAGCTTGGAGTAACTCAACAAACTGTTTCTTATCGTTTAAAAGCAATGGGTAAGATTCGAAAAGGAACAAAGTGGGGAGCACACTTTCTGACTCAAGAAAATAAAAACAAAGAAAATGAAAAGTGGATTTATTTTGATAATCCGAAACGCCAATATCATTGGGTTGACCCCGGCGAGCCGACAAAATCCACGCCAAAGCGCAATGTTCATTGTAACAAAGTCATGCTGTGCATATGGTGGGATATGAAAAGCGTACTGTATTATGAACTTCTCAAACCTGGTCAAACAGTTACTACCGATCGCTATTGTCATCAATTGATGCAAGTGAATCAAGAAATTGGGAAGAAACGTCCATTTTCTGGTAAACGAAAACGTCCAGTAAAACTGCTCCATGACAACGCGCGGCCTCATGTGGGTAAACCGGTCAAGGATACGTTACTAGCGCTTGGATGGGAAGCTGTACCACACCCGGCGTATTCACCAGACTTAGCCCCATCTGATTATCATTTATTCCGGAAAATGCAGAACGATTTGTCTGATGTGCGATTCAAAACATTTGATGAAGTGGAAAAATGGGTCGCTAAATTTCTCACCTCGCAAGACGAAAGTTTCTTTGCGAAAGGCATCCGCGAGTTACCTGAGAGATGGCTGAAGGTCATTCAGTGCGATGGAGATTACTTCGATGAATAACTGTGTTTTACTTCTTTTTTAATAAATCTTGAATTTTTTGAAAACTGTCCCAAAACTTATTTGTACACCTAATATTATATGATATTTCAAAGCATTGTTTGCCAGCGATATAGCTTTAGCAGTCGAGAGTTCTGTATTTGTTAAATTTGCATGTCGTACTCTACCCGCGTGATTGACCGCGCTGTCTGGTGTTTTTAAGGATAACATTTGGACGCACTTACTCGTGATACTAAAAAAACGGCGTTGGCGTAAGCATTTTAAATAATTGCTCCAGACGATATGTATGAAAGTTGCTAGCTTTGCCATTAATAGTCTCGAATTAAAAACGGCAAGTTTTGAAATTTTTTGAAGGTTTAGACATTATGAGTCTTTCCACCCACCATATATTTTAGTGCGCTGTATTGGAATAAGCATTCGCATGAATATATATCGAATATTCAATTTATTTCCGTTCTGTCCCGGATCTATATCCTCATCAGAGTGATGTCTGCTTTTTGATTGTAAAAAACGTTGAATTAAAAACAAAATGGACGAAGCAAAGAAGAATAAATACTGATTCCTCCTGGGTAACAAGCATTGGGGCAAAGCAGTTTGATATTTAAACACGAGACGTCCTTGCGGCTAGATCTTCAAAAATGAGACTTTCGGTAGTGGGTATTCTGAAGTGCAGAAGAAGGCCGAAGTGGAAGCTGCCGTTGGATTGCATACCGGTCAATCATTACACGAATATTTTCCAATCTAGTTGTTTCAACACGTACCTGGGCTTTCATTTGAAGTATCTGTTCTTTATGCATATATATGAATGACGGCATGAAAACGATACGATGACTGAGTATATTTGGGACGTACCACGCCATTTCACCTAGCCCGTGATCCCGACCATGTTTGGTTATCTTGATTTTTTTTTTTTTGTAAATTTGTACCCCACGAAAGGAATATCCACACCAATTTTTAGATTTTTATCTCTTCTCCTTCAGGAGTGATAATTTTCCAAAAAAATGTCAGTTTCGCAAGATTTGGAAACGTTGATAACTCCTGAACCAATTGAGATATCGACGAGTGCCACTATATAATTATTTTCCATTTTGAAGCATACTTTTGTTAAAAAGGATGAAAAAATTATCAATGATCAATGTCAACGTTTTTTTTTCTTTTTCTTTTAAAGTGAAAACTATTTTTTAAAGGGTGATTGCCTTTTTAATGTTTAAATCCCGAACTTTGAATGATCAGAGCGCTCAAAACTCCAAAAGAATACTACCCTGAAAGATCAAAACTCCGAAAGAATTTTACACCAAAGACCAAAACTCCGAAAACCTGAACACCGTCAAAATAATTCGGCTATGTTTTTAACGTTTCAAAATTTTCAATAAGTCGACGAATTATTTTAAGAATTGTTTTTATTAAGAAGTGATTTTGAGTCAATTTTGAAATTTGTCTAGATAATGTTATACGTTCTTCATAATTTACAGTCAACTGTAGACTTTCGCTGCCATGATGTTGACACTGGGGCCGGGTTGAAATTCCGAACTTTGAATGCGCCGACAGTTTAAAATTCCTAATTTTCATGTCCCGAAATTACAAGGTTCGTCAAGATCATGCCAGCGGAAGTCTATAGCTAACTGTAAATGGTGTAGAACGTATAACATTGTCTAGACAAATTTCAAAATTGACGCAAGATCACTACTTAATAAAAAATAATATAAAATCTTGAAATAATTCGTCGATTTATTGAAAATTTTGAAACTTTTAAAACTTCCATAGCTGAATTATTTTGACGGTGTTCAGATTTTCGGAGTTTTGGTCTTTCGAGTAAAATTCTTTCGGAGTTTTGAACGTTCTGATCATTCAAAGTTCAGCATTTCAACCCAGCCCCCATTCAGCTCCGGCGGTGCTTTGAGTTAAACAACGTTGTGCATGGCCGAAACTCGGAGTGGTGATCACTTACAATTAGTCGTGCACCGGCTGGCGCATAAACCAGTCAACGGATGGTCCATACTTCTGAGACCTTGGTGTAAATTTGAGTAAAAGTCTGTGTGTACCAATATGCCGTTTCCACAGATTCCCCGTACCCACGACAAATGCGGCACAGTGTAGCTTTAGACATACTTCGGAACTCAGGAAATATATACAAAAAGTCAAACATGGAGTTAAGAAATGTTCAAGTTTTCAAAAAATTGACGTTTGGAAGAACGTTTTTTTTCGTTTTCCACTATATCTTTGCAGAAATTCCCCACCACATCCCCATAGGAATTTGATGGGGACGCCGTACCTAGAGAGTCTACATTGGAATCCAAGTGGATTTTACGCTATTTCCTTATTGACGTTATTCGAGAATTGTTCTATTTCAAATTCTCAATCGGAATCCGTTCGATCTCCCACAAAAAAAATCTTTTCCTAATCCCGTGTACAAATTTGTTGGGAGTTCCAAGTTGTACCCACATGTCCATGTGAGATTTGTTAGCCGCCCCGCATATAGGGGAATCCTCATTGAGATCCAATTGGATTGTGCACTGTTCCTTGATGAACGCCGTTTAACAATTCATGCCATGTTCGAATCGAAAATATGTGAAAAGTCGAGAGATAAAACTGAGCGTGCAGTGCAGTCAAACAAAGAACTAACGGTAATTACAGTGGATTTTTAGTGATGTGATTCAAACCGTTTTTGAAGATATACTTTTTTAAATCGATTTCTACTTTTTTAAGATAAGATTTATACTTTTTACACTCAGAAAAACGTTTGGTAATACCAACTATGTATATTTAGTTGAAGCAATTTTGCTTGAAGCAACCCAATTTTACTCGCTTGAAATACAATTCGATTCAAGTGACAAAGCCAGTTTATTTGAAACAACCAAATTATCATGTCAAAATAGCAATATCTCCCGGGCCATATAATGGGTTACATTAATTACATCAGAGTTCATACAAGTAATCCGCGTTTTATTTGACCTTTATATTTCGTCGTTATATTGTCCAATAAACTACATTTTCCAACCGAATTAATTATTATGCATAAAGCGAATGATGGTTGGTTCTACAATTGAATAAGTTAATTGAAACAAATAATTTAATTAAAGTTACTTCGAGGTAAGACCGTGTTTTCTTTTTTCTACGATGTGCATATTTTTCAGCTACCGATTGATATTGCTACTTGAGTTCTGGTGGATGCAATCGATCACTTTTTTCCCGGCACGATTTCTAGATAACGACTTTATTTGGAAAATCCGACCACGGGCGCGCTCTATTCGATCGCTGCGAGCGATTAGTTAGTGGAAATCGCGAAACAGTGTAGTTTCAGATGTATGCGCGAACAGCGCTACGATCGCCCTTTCGACTTCACGTCTTCTCTTCTGGCTGTTGACGTGCATCTCCCCTGTGAGCGTGTAGAAAACTACAATAGTCATTGTGATAAGTTTTGTGAGACGATTTACATCGAAAATATAAAAATGTGCGTAGTAGAAGACATCTTGATAGATTGGGGACTTGAATCGCTTGTTGCTACATTTCGAGGGAAGTGTACGATCGTCATTTCTTTGTGTCCGCCATTGTTGTCACGCTGCGTGCTATCCTTCGAGAAAAACATTGTACGGCGTCTCTCGGGTGTTGATAGTAAATTTAGTGGAAGCCGGTGAGTTTCATTTAACGTTGCGTGTTCACCAAGTGCGTAAGCTTTGAAGGATTGTCAAGGGAATCGTGATTGAGATTTTTTTTGCGGGCACGAGCCATTGTTCTCCCGTAATTTCAGATATCGATTAAATTCGGTAAATCCGACCACGTGGACACTCGTTTTAAGCCCCTTATGTATTGACTGAAATATGCTCTACAATTCATTAAATGCACACATATTTCATTCTACTGTATGTGTTTTTCGTTGAACTATATATTTTGAAAATGCTTTTGAGGGAGAGATTACCGACCCAACCGTTCAGTATGTCAAAATAAAGTTTGGTTTCAGGATACCGGAATTAGAATTGAAAGTACTCTGTGCCTTTTTGGATCGAGAAGAAGTTTATTTTCCGGAAATAAATATATATATTTGTAATTCAACCAAATCTCGCAGTCAATTGAATTGTTCATATCGTTCGCCACCCGCAAATGCAGGATTTGGTATATTCAAACCATTTTTTTTTTGACGGTACCAAACGTTTTTCCGAGTGTAAGGTCCACTCATTTAGCATATCTATATATTTTGTTTAGAAAATTCAACGTACAGAATGCGATGGGGTCTATTAAAAAATCATATCGGATTCTGTTCGATAATGTGGGAGTCCTGTTGGATTCAAATCGGATTCGGACATTGGATTGCAATAGGGAATCTCGATGAGATTCCAATGTACGAACGTGACGTTTTAGTATAGGGATCCAATGCAGTGACATATTGGATCGCCATCAGGCAGTAGGTACAGGTATGGGAATTCGATTCGAACTCTATGACCATTTCTGCGTGGATAGACTGGTTGAGTATTCTCGTTCAAATCTGTTGACTGTAACTATAACTTAATTCTTAGTGGTTTCAAATTCAGCCATATGGATTTTTTTCATATATTTTGTTTGCTCGCGTTTCAATTCATGGCCACGTTGTTAAAAAACCCAAACAAATCGACGATCGTCACCGACTCGTATTTATTGTTACCTTGTATAACCCGTTTGGTTTTCAGATTTCGGATGGACCATTTAAGCCGGAAAGTGTCCACCGCCAAACGTCGCGAACAAATTTCATCATCTCCCGGAGACCGCGTTTTTTTCGTTTTTCTGCATTTTTGGCGTTTTTTTTTCAAGCCTCTGAATATATGTACCTTCGAGATAAAAAAAAATGCGTTTATTTTTCACCAACCGTTTGCCAGAAAAAAAAACGGAAAGTGGCCATTTTTCGAGCCTCTAGGTAGCCTCTTAATGCATTGCTGTATGGCATCCGTACGAGAGCGGAGGGGAACTGCGGAAAACTGTGTCGATACAAGCGACTATTTTCCGATTGCTGTTCTGCTACCACGGGTTGGAAGATGTAATATTTTCAATTTGTATAATACATTGGACAGCGTAATCTTCATTTTCGCAAATATTCAGAATACAGCAGTGGATTTTACACCGCCAGTCGGAATTAGAAAGAATTCGTGATTATTTCTGACAGTAAAAAAAAAAGATCATACATTTTGCTTAGAAAAAAAATAGTAATTAGGTACGTCAGCGACCGATTGACCTATATTTTTTCGTTTCTCTGGTTCGAATTCTCGAATGGTTTGGCCCGCGTTAATCGTCGTACACGTTGTTACGGCCGGCATAACAATGCATGACGTAACTATGCCGGGGGTCGAATCCTCTATGCCATCTCCGTGAATGCGCTCGCGAGCGCGCTACGTTGCAGGAAAGTGAAACTCTCTTAAACTGGGTCACACCCACATCGCGTCGCTGACTTCTCGCCGCACTCAAGCGAACTAAACCGCACTGTACCGTACTTAAACTACATATAGACGATGTACATGGTGAACCGGAGCGGGGGCTCGTCCTCTTCAAGGTGCTGCGAACCTTAAGGGAGGAGACACCTTCAGGCGAACAAAAAATTGCCGTTTTACATGATTTTTTTTTAATGGAAAGATTCCTTCACTTTTGTAGACTTAGGATATGTTTTATTACTACTTTTGGCTGATATGTGATATTTTTTTTATGAATCTTCAAAAATGCCATGGTCCATTTCGTTTCGGTCGGGCTTGTTGCTACTTTTGGCTTTTAGGTGGTTTTTATTTATTTACCTTGAAAAACAGCACGGCGTGACATGTAGCGTCGACGGGATTAATTCGAAAAAAAAAAAACCAACCAAGACTTTTCATTGATTGACACTCATACACAGAATATGAACCAAGAAAAAGCGAGAAATGTTGAAAATCGATTAAATGGTGCGCTTTGAAATTAAAAGATTGAGTTTTCTAGAAAAAATGGCTGCATTTTGTAATAGAAAACAATCTTAAAAAAAAAATTTAACATTTAGGATTATGTTTTAGACAATAAGGTTGGAAAGATTTGTACCAAATTTCATCAGAATCGGCCGATTAATGGTTTAAGTATGCGTGATGCCAGATTTGAAGACCGTGCCATAGCAGCGCCTTTATTTAAATAAATAAAAATACCATGTAACAGCCAAAAATGGTAATCAAACCCTAAGTCTGCAAGATGGTGAAGATGTCTTTCCTCTAAAAAGAAACATCAAAATCGGCAATTTTTTTCCTCGCCTCAAGGTATCTCCTCCTTTTATAATCTTCACCAGGAGAAACGAACTGTTCGGATTGAATAATATTATTTTTCCAATCTTTTTACACGTGCTGTGACTTTTCAATTGTTTACTCAGCGTCGTGTCTTTTGTCTAGACGCATGGTTGGGTATTAAAAATGATTAGAGTTCATAAAAATTTGTTTACGGAATAACGGGTTTCCACATTGGCTTTTACATTTTTATTTCACGAGGCTCGATTTTTCACGGTTTTCAATTTCAGAGAGGGGATTTTGAAAATATCGCTCCGGAGATATGATTTATTCCAATGTTCGATTAAAAAACGCAATTGTCCAATTTTTTTTACTTATGTAAACATTGTGATTCTTTTATTTGATGAGCGTCGAGTCTTTAAATTCTTGACATCGGAATACCGAGTCTTATGTTCTTGACTGAAAGACACGTGTTTGAGAATTCTTTTGGCCTCGGGGACACGAGTTTCGATATTTTTTCACGAACTTTGGACTACTAAACCCGATTTGTTTAGTTTTCGACGTAGAGACACGATTTTTCAATCTTTGCTTTAAAAATCAATATTCAAGGGTTACAATTTGGAAACGCGATTTTTGCGAATATCGAATTTGGAGATAGTATTTTTTATTTTCGTAAACTTTTAGGCTGTTCTTCAAAGTACGTCACAGGATTTGTCTGTTGTTTTTCTTTTGTTCAAGAATGATTTAATCCGCAGGTCGAAAGCGATAAAGGTGATTTTTGACCGAAAAGAAACGTTCCTAGGAAGACCGGAACGTTTTCGAGGAATGTATTCAACACGGTTAAAAATGAAAACCCCCTTGACATGTTTCCTTTTTTCAATTATTATCTCATTACATTGTACTGTGAGAGTGACTTAACGAACAACCTGTTCGAATGTTTCCATGGTTCTGACTAGACGAACATTTCGTAATTCGATAAACCAACTCTTAAATATTGACCGAACATTTTACTTTACATTGAGCTGTTATCAACGATTAATGCAAACAGGCCATCTGAATCAATTGTTTATTAAATTTTTAAGGGGTCTTCTCACTCTAGACGCTAAAAACGGATGCTTTCATGAATTTTTTGATAGGTTCATATTTTAGATATTGATATAAAAGTGGTTACACTTAATTAATAAATGTTCTTTAATGTTATGTATTTATGTAACCCAAACACACTTTAAAGGCGTTTTTCTCGAAACAGCGTTTTTCGACGGTTTGTTGATAAAATCTTCGAAACTACTGAACCAATCCTTATGAAATTTTAACCCCACATCCTTTACAACTATAGCCATAGCGCATATCAAGGATTCTTTACAATGTCGATATTTACTATTTTTTTTGCCAAAAACGGTGAAAAAAACTTTTTTTTTTTCGAAAAACGTCCACCCTTTTGTTATTTTAGCATATATGAAAAATCGTATAATACACGCTATGGCCATTAACATACTGAATCTAAAACCGTTTGATTTTTTTGTTTCCAATGATCGATCTCCGAAATTTCATCAACAGAGCAGACCTGCAATTTTTTGGACATTTTTAAAATAACTTAAATGTTAAAAGTTGTGTAAAAAATTTAAATGTTTTTCGATAGTGTATTTATTAAGTGTAAGAACTTTTATAACAATATGTATAATGTAAACTTATCAAAAAAAATCATGAAAATAGCCTTTTTAGCGTCTAAAGTTAGAAGACCCCGTAAGAGCACATTTCATGCGAATGAAAAAAACCCGAGAAACGAATTTCCATAATTATCAAACGGATAAACTATAATATTTTTGCTAATTTGATAATCACTGCTTGCTTTTGATATTTTTTGTTATAGGCTTTGAAAAAACATTACTGAAAAATATTTGTATTGAAATATATTTTCTGAATTATTGATGCATTAGGGAGTTTAACGTTAGACTGTGAAACTATAATTTTCCTATCTCTAGTACTTGAGCCGGTTAACCATGAAATAGTATGTCAATTATTCTTCGAATGTTTACATTGATATGGGACATCAAAAGGTGTCCGTGCTATCTTGTTTTATGTGATAAGAGCTAGCGATAAGTTACGTTTGACTTCCATAACTTCTAGGGTTTTCGAGAAACAATAGTAACATCTCACGTCCCTGAGCTGCAAAATACAATTTTTTCCTCATTTTTTAAACTTGCGGCTACCGTCACTCCACAACTACAATCATACGTTCAAAGTTGAGGTATGGGTTTTTAGTCCTAGAGATATTTTGTATGAGCCATGCTTGAGTGTTGAAATTACACAGAAAGTAAAACTTCAATTTTTTCTTAATAAGAATATTACTTTTACTATTTCTTTGTAATCATTTTATAGAAATAATAATGTTTGTATAAAATAATGTTTTATAGCAATTAGTTATTAAACACTAGCATAGTAACGACGTATGTGGAATTATTCATTCTATTCGACTGTTTTTTTACGTCATGGAAATTGACTCCAAAATATGCCCAAATTAATTACATTTTAGCCTAATTAATTCCAGTATTCGGTTTTGCTATTGATTGATTTTCTCAGCCTCAGGAAAAGTAAAACTTAATAAAAATGACATCCAGGAAACGCATCTTTTTCGAAACGTCAGTTCCTCTCCGCAGTAAAATTGACCTTCGTTTGACACCATTAGTACGGAAATTTTTATTTCTGCGATTAGAAACACAAGCAATTTCGTGATACAAAAATACACACAACATAAAACGTACAAGGTAATATCAAAATTGCTTTCAAACATCAACACACGTACACACACATAAAATCCGTATAAAATTTGAAGGCGTGGATACTCCGCAACTTGGTATAGTTGAATTTAGAATTACAATGAGTTTTCAATTATTATGAAAAGCGTGTGAATCATCTGCATATATATATATACATACAGGGTGTCCCTCTTATCTCTGCCACCCGAAATAACTCGGTAATTATCGACGTCACAAAAAAATGTTCCACACAAAAGTTGTACGGTGTGAAGGGCGCCATCAAATGCGACTTTTTTTTTTCATTTCGTCGGAGGCGCTGACGCATAGTGAAGGTCACCTCCACTTCTTTAAATGGAATGGTACATTTCTCTGTCAACCATCTTATGGAGCACCTCAAGCCGCATAAAAACCATTAGGGGGTCAAAGTCGTTTAAGGTCATTCAAGGTCACGTATTTGGATTTGTATCATCGATACCGACCTTAAATGACCTTGAACGACTTTGACTCCCTTTTGTTTTTTATGCGGCTTGAGGTGCTTCACAAGATGGTGGAAAAAAATAGCATTCCATTGAAAAATGTGGAGGTGACGTTCACTATGCGTCAGCGCCTCCACCGAAAAAAAAAATTGGTCACATTTGATGGCCCTTCACAACATACAACTTTTGTCTGGAACATTTTTTGTGACGTCGATAATTGCCGAGTCATTTCGGGTGGCAGAGATAAGAGGGACACCCTGTATATACACACTATCGGCGAAAAGTTTCCGGCAAAAAATCAAAAAAGTTCTGGAACCGTTTATTATGCCATTTCGCCGATAGTTGACATAAACGAATTTAATAAACGGCATTTTGAAGGGGAGGAATTCACCTTCATTTCATTTTTTTTATTTTACTATTTTTTACGTCTAGTACCCTTCCTAAAAAACGACCATTTTTCGCCGTTGTTGTTCCTTTTCTGATGGACCCCGTTTACAGACAAAAAAATGTCATGCATTTCTTTGACCGGAATCATAAAGGGGGAAGCTCAAGCTTCTATTTTTTTTCGAAGCTTCGTACGATTTTTTTCTTAAAGATATAAAGATAAAAAAAGACAATTTGAAAAATAAGGTGTAACGCGAAAACGACAAGGATTCAAGGAACACCTCAAAATAGTCAAAAGTTGAATCGGTATTCGTTGAGTTCGCGAGAATTTTTTCAGTTTTTTTTTCGAATTTTTTTTTTCACCTATTTTCGGTATATAATCAAATGATTTAATTACCGTAACTTGAGAACTAAGGGGTTTGTGGTAAAATTCCAAGAGAGGAAACATTTGTATTTTTATATTTTCAACGCAATAGAATCGGTTGTCAACGGGGAAATAAATGTCGAAAACAATCTAAAGTAATTCTGTTGCGTTGAAAATACAATACAATTTATTCTTCTCTTGAAATTTTGCCACAAAACCCTTAGTTCTCGAGTTACGGTAATTAAATCATCTGATTTTTTACCGAAAATAGGTGAAAACAAAATTTCGAAAAAAAATCTGAAAAGATTATCGCGACCTCAACGAAAACCGATTCAACTTTTTACTATCTTGAGGTTTCCCTTGTATTCTTGTCGTTTTCGCGTTAGACGTCATTTTTCAAATTGTGTCTTTTTTTTAACCAACATATCTTTAGGAAAAAAAATCGTACAAAGGTGTAAAAAAAATAACTTGAGGCTCGAATTTCCTCCTCTATGGTTCCGGTCAAAGAAATCCATTAAACAAATGTTGGCTGTAAACGGGATCCACCAGAAAAGGAACGAAAACGGCCAAAAATGGTCGTTTTCGAAAAAGAGTACTAGTCGTAAAAAAAAAAATAGTGAAAAATTAAAAAAAAGGCATGAAGTTGAATTTCTCCCCTTTAAAATGCCGTTTATTAAATTCATTCATGTCAACTATCGGCGAAATGGCATAAAAAATCGTTCCAGAACCTTTTCGCCGGTATTGTATATATATATATATATATATATATATATATATATATATATATATATATATATATATACGGGTAATTCTCCCGAAATTATCATTTTGCATGTAATTTGTCTTTTTTAATAAACGCCATTCGATTACTTTGTAGGTTTCTTTGGTATACAACAGTCTGAAATATTTCGAAATGTTCCTACAACACAAATTTGGCAGAAAAATCGTCGTTATCCTTTTTTTCTGTATGTTGGGTATGAAAATCATTCCTCTGAAGTGTAACTATCCAGACTTCATATACACTAGCAAGCTGAAGAGGTACTAAAAATTCAAAACGGTCAGAAAAAAACGTTCAGTGAAACCGTTGGACATTTATCTAATTCCTCCCTGAAAAATGAATAAAATAATAAGCACATGTATCTCACAATAAATAACGAAATTTTGCAACCGTTTTTCTTAATCATTCCTCTGGAGAGCTGTACATCAATTAATATATTGTGTGACGGGTGACGCTAGCTGATCATGCTTGCCAGAGCAGTGCCTTCTACATCTACTTTTCCGAAGGGACTGACCGTGTCGTATCATTTTTGTAGCTTATTTTTTTTTTCTACAAACCTTGTGTGCTATAAGGTGGTGTCACAGGTGAGGGAGTCATTCTTAACTATATAATTTTTCAATAAAATAAGTCACTCTTTAGCTGTCCAAGTGGAACTTTTAGACACCAACTCACCTCCATATTTTGAGGTTAGAAAAACGTAGCAAGCCGCGCTGTGCATAAAAATCTGTTTGAAGTGTCATTCCTCCGGGTTCCTCCTGACAAGTAAGATCCGAATCGTGATAGATGCGCCAGAGGAGTGACACCGTCTTGGCAAGATTTGATTACATGAAAATGATTCCCTTACATTATTGCCATACCGCTATCGAAAGAAAAAAGGCTCCGTAGAGATAGAGAAGCTGAAAAACGGAAATACGAAAGGCTTAAGGTATTCCTTTCGCGGAGGGCCGTATTTTGTGGGCCATAAGCAGGGCCTTCTGAATCGTCGGTAAAACACAATTGCGCTTAATAAAAAAATAAGTTACAATGGATTATTATACACAACAATAAACTAGAATAAACAATTTCGTGCAAAATTAGTAGATTGAGACGTTTTTACATTTATTTGAAGCGTCGCCGCTACGAAAATTCTTCTGCTGGTCACATTTTTCCAAGTTTTAACATTCATATTTTCTTTAAACGTTCAGTGACCCTCTGTTTTTATTGTCGTTACGGAATCTTTAGACTTTTTCACACCTGTGAGCAGTTTATACCAGGCATCTAGAGTTATTTAGTGTATAAATTATTAGATACAAATGTGGCCAGCGTGACATGTCCATAAAGTGCCGTATAAATAAGACGATTTTTAGGGCCGTAATTTTTCATTAAAGGTTCGGCAACTTGGCTTGAAATTTTACCAGTATACTGAGATGCATTTTTACTTCATTATAGACGAAAATCAGTTCAATGTAAAATATTTAGGTTCGTGAAAGGAATACCTTAAACAGGATCCTGTAGGAAGAGAAAAGTTGAAACAAAAAGACCGAGATCAATATTCAAAGAAAACGGAAAAGAAGATATTAATAAATCAATAACAACTTGATAGGAAAAGGTTTGCAACATTTCCCGGTCCTACTATTTCTTTCGATCATGATAAATCTCTCGAAACTGAAAAATCAGTGTGATCTATAGAGAATTATATTTTATCGATTAGAAGGAAAGTCGATTGTAATTTTTAAATGAAAATATGCAATATTTTTGTTCATAAATTTGGTTGTCCAGCAAAGTGATCATTTCGGGAGAATCACCCTCATATACTAGCTATGCCCTCAGCGTCGCCCGCCTTGAATCCTAGTGATGACAAATCCACTCTCTAAGCTGTGCTGTGAAAGATTAATCGAGATGGATCCAGTAGGGTAGACTGGGTACGATTGAAACACTGCGAATATTCGCGAAAGTATAAGTGTTGCGAAGAGGGGTACAAGAGGAAAGACGCACGTCTTGCAAGCCTCGACACGCTTGGCAGTGCTACGTGCCACTTCCCGCAAAACTGACGCTCGCAGAGGGGCCCATTGACTCTTTTTCGTTCAAAAGTATGCCTTTTTGGTCAATTTCTTTTTTATATTACCTCGTTGATATGACAGTTAGCGTATTGGGTGGGCAAACAAGTAACTGTATATTTGTACATTGCATTTCTGATCACTGCGATAGTTTTTCTTTTGTCGAAGGGGGGGAGGTGAGTACAATTGCAACGATTTTCGTGGGTACGGTTGTAACATTACTAACGTTCTTATTCTTCACAATGTAGATGACAAGACCAACCCTGATCTCACTTGGAGTGTACTGACGGTAGTCGCCATTGTAATTTGCCATAATTGCGACTAATCTAATTAAGTTTTCTTGGAAATTCTAATTTGTTTTTACTTTAAGGGATAATCACAGTGTAAAATTTTCAAAACATCATTTTTTTTGCTTTTTTCGATAGTATAAACGGTTATAAACGAGGACCTGGCATCGTCGATTTATCATAAGTAGATGATTTATATGAAAATTCCGCACTCGAAACTTTAAACGCGTTTTTCTCGAAATGTCGTTTTTCAAAACGGTTTCAAAACTCTCAAAGGAAGAGTTTTCAAGCTATCCGTCTCAAATTTTGTCACAACATTCTTCACGCGATTCTTTATCTTGCTGTGGAAGCTTTTTTTAATCTTCATGTTTTTTTTAACGAAAAACGGTCGAAAAAATGGGCTAAATTCGATTTTTTCTAACTGCCAACACTTAGTCAATTTTGATTTTTTAATAACCTAGCATAGCATAGCAAGATAGCGGCTTCCATACTGATTAATAATTATTTTACAAATTTTGTTTCAGATAGTATTTACGACCACAACTGTGTACACCATGAGGACTCCTTTTTCGAAGACATTTTTAACCATTTAACGAAGGTGAGAAAAATGAAAATAAGCGCTTAAACATTTATTTCGTGTTCTTCATGAGTGCTTTGATTTGGCATAAAGAAAATCAGACCGATTCGCGTATTTTGACCATCAATAAAAAATCGCAAAAATCAGACATTTATCGGCCCGTTACACTGCGATGACCCCTTCAATTGCTTAAGAAGCGTTTCGTTGATACGATAAACAATTATCTTCATTAATTGAAAGCTTTTTTCCTATTTAATGCTAATTTAAGATAAAAATAATAAATATACCAACGTTGATCTCATTAATGTGACTGATTATATAGGAATATACAAAAATTAACCTAAATAATAATAACCAGTGCCATACTAGAGTAAAGTAGTTTGAAAGTACGTCAATACGTGTTTTCAATTTTAAAAGCGATCGCAATGAATGCGCTGCGCGTTGTTTTGATCTGTTACAACTGACCCCCGTCCCCGTTACAACCGCCCCTGGTTTGGGTACGGTTGTAACAGTGGCACATGTTTTACAAAACGACCTTTATTTCATATTCTGCAAGAGATGGGCACCTAATTGTGATTTCAATTTGAAGGCAGCTTTCCAGTCTTTAATATAAAGCATTTTATTTGCACGTCTTATATCACAATTGCAACGTTATGGGAGATCAACTGAAAATTGTTATAACCGTACCCAGTATACCCTACTACCCGAGTTATAAGCACGCAAACGTACAGACAGACCGACGGATAGATGTTTTATCAAAATACGATTTTGTCCTCTTGTTCTACAAGATAAAAGCCCGAATTCTTTTATAGCATTGTTGAGACCTTCGTCCATGCGTATGGGGAGTTCTCACGAGATTTACCGTACAGTTTCCGAGTTATTACGGCGTTACCCCCACTTGTAGCGCAAAAAATGGCCTTTTTCATGAATTTTTTTAAAGAAAACTACATAACTTTTTTAACCGATCAATATACCATCTTAAAGAACACATCTTGAAGAACTTTCATTAATTTTTTTATTGACAAATATTACATTGTTTAGTGGCAAATGGCCGTCAATGAAATAATGTTTTTATATACAGGGTTTGCGGTGACCAACATTGCGGCGAAGTGGATCATCTGAAAAAAAAAATGCGGATGGATTTAGTCAAATATAAGTATAAACTAGTCTTTAATCGAGGGATTTTAAAAAATATTCATTTTTCACAAAATGGCGGACAGTCAAAGTTAATGGTTCAATTTTAACGAAAAAAACGGCCGTTTTTTGGCTATAAAACGGCCATTTTTTTCGAAAAAAAAATCGAACGATTAAAGACTACATTTTTATGTATTAAATAAGCCTGCAAAATTTCAAGAAGATCGGGTTCATTAGTGTTCGAGTAATCTTGGTCACCGACTTCAGAAATGCCATTTTGAGAAAAACGCGTTTAAAGTTTCAATTTCCGGTCGTTTACACAACGGATTTCTTCTCTTTCAACGCTCATATCTCAGTCAATTTTGTTCGGATCGACTTGAAATTTTCAGGACATATTCTCAGATACTTATACTTCAAAAAAATGCAATAAAAAAATCGATTTTATCAAAATCGCAAGTGGGGGTAACCCCTTAATCGTTAAAGTTGGTGAATCAGCTTCATTACTTCAAATCGCAACGTAATTGTTGGTGTCTGAAAGAATAACCATCGTTTTGAAGCGTACGTATTGGCGAAAATTTTTCTAGCACAACAAACACGGAAGTTGGGGTTTCGGTTTTTCTTTCGACAGATGAATATCGCCGAACATTTTTTAAATTTCGCAATCGCACTCGTGGATATTTTGCTTGAATTATCAATAACCCCGGTGAATGTGCCTCGCGGAGTAAAGCAATGACGTACCACGACCCAATAGACGCCAAAGCCGAGGACATACACATATACATATATGCGTATGTACCATACCAATATGCATATTACTCGTTGGATGTTACAAATTACGCAAATGGAGTCACACGTTCCAGATGCAATTAGTACAATGATTTGATTCCCACACATTGAGCGTCTGTATCTGCACAATTGCCTTTATTACTTCAGCTAAATGCTGGCCCATTTGCATGGCTCCCGGCTACTGTTCTCGATTATACGGTATCGCTTCATATGCCTAATCGCCCAGTTCAACAATGAATACACGATATCCGTTCACTTTACCCAAATCGAATGGACGGGTATATGAAAAACTTCCGGACTGAAAATCAATTGCGAAAGACGAACCCACTTACATCGCCGTTCGGCCATTATAAATGGCGAAAGAGTCGGTGAATACTCTAGATGGTCGATGTACCCGTGTAAATATTTGAGTCGGGAAAAAGTACTGCCCCTGGCCTGCCTTCCCTAGATTATAGCAGGCTCTGCACGGGCCTTCCACCCTGAAATAGGTTCGCAATGTAACGGGTCTAAGACTTGGTCCCGATCCGCCGTTCCCTTTCTGGGGAACTGATCAGGAACGGGCCGGAGAACAAGCGGTAAATGACCAGGAAGGTTGTAGGGAATAGATCAGGAAATTACCAGGAACACACGAGGAAATGAAAAATGACGTTTCGGCGTTTTTGGAGTCCTTGAGGAGGTAACATCGAGAGTGTGTTCAATTTAGTATTTCGACAACATATTGTTTGTTGGTTATCTACTTGCTAAGGTAGTTTATGAGTGTATACATACGCTTGCTCGTAATTTCCTGATAGGCAAAGAGACAGAAAAACGTACACAAGTCACTATCCGAGCGAAAAAGGCCTAGAGGTCAAAGGGTTATTTGACATGTATCACAAAATCATAAGCGCAAGTGCACGCTGTAAGCATAGCACTTCTGTAAGTGGTACAACTCACAGGACGAACTTCTATCCTCGTACGATGGCACCTTGCTTACGCGAAGCGCTTTGCTTGTAGCCACCTGGCGGATTGTTGGCGAAATACATTCAGGTAATGTCTTCCCGGCCAAAACATTGATATTTTCCAACATGGCGACAAGGCGTTCAAAAACCACGAATTACCTGCTTTACTTTTTTGCCTCATAAAATAATTTAGCTATTCTTTATGCTGAAATCATTAGTTATGGTAAACCCGGTATTTATATTAAGCATTGTTATCCTCGTCGATTATCATTGATAAAATGAATGCTTTTAATGATGAATACCATTACAACAGACGTATTAGTTTCATCGAAATCAATTATAAATATCTTTGATGGGGATTTGATGGAGACGCCGCACGTAGGGGGTCCACATTGAAACGTAAACGTGTACTTGTATGGTGATATTATGGCAAAGTGCAGTGGTGCAGATTTTTAAGATAAGTTATAAATTAAGAAAAACTTTTTAAATATTTTCGTAAGAACCACTCATTTTATACATCTATATATTTTGTTTAGAAAATTCAACATAGAGAACGCGATGGGATCCATCAAGAATCGTATGGGATTCTGGTCGACAATGTGGAAAGCCCTTACGATTCAAATTGGATCCGTACGTGGGATTTTAATGAGAAATTTCGATTATAATGATATAGAGTTTAGAGTTTAGAAATATTAGAGTCTAATGAAAAAATCCGAGGACAATTTCTGCACAGGTTGTTGTCCATTTGTCCTTTACCATTTTTTATTTTGATTCACAGTAGAACCGGAACTTACAATACAACATTGTTGAAATCTTCGCAACCGGAAAGATAAAAGCCCTTTAAATCGAATTTTATGACACCGAGAGAAAATATTTGATTGCATCAAATCAAATTCTGTTCGTATCAAGCTTACTAAAACTTTTGTAACGTCTGATGAAATTGTATATTTACGCCAGCTAAATGTTTCAGTTCAATTAATAGACCTTTGTTCACTGCTATTAAATTGTATAGTCAAAACATCAAATCAATAAAATACTTTATGTCGTTAACAAAAGGATACTGTGTCAATTAAACAAAAAAAAGGTTTGACTCTAATAGTACTTCATCTAAGTCCGATAATCTTATTCATTCGGGCAACGGATATTTTTGCTTTTGATGCATGAACTTTGACAGCATGAACTTGGAAGACATATTATTTCAACAAGACGGCGCAAGCTGCCAAACTGCGGGCGAAACAATCCAGTTATTGCAGACGAAGTTTCATGGTCGTGTTATGTCGCGCCGCGGCGCTATGAATTGGCCACTAACATCGTGCGATTGACTCCTTTCTTTGGAGGTTTCTGAAAGGAAAAGTGTATGCCCAATGGTCCACAGACCACTCCGGAGTTCAAGAAAGCAATAGGACGCACCATTAATAAAATCAGACCGAAATTATGCCAAAATGTATTTGAAAATTTCGTCAACAGAGTGAACGTTTGAAACAGGGACGAGGCGGCCGTTTATCGGATATCATGTTCCACATTTTAAACTCAAACAGTCCCCTGTCACAAATCTTCACAAAATCGTCAGTAATTTGCAAAATAAGGATAAAATGTGTCGGCTTTTTAAAGATATATGTTCAATTTAATAGTGCCTTCCGTTGTGGATACTTTGTTTTGTATTTATAAGAAAAAAACATGCATAGAGCAGCGTCGTATAGGCCACTTTCCGATTAGTAGAGAAACAACCATATAGCAAATGTATCGCGTTTAGTGTATTTAGGCAATTCATTTTTATGAATACACTTGGGTACTTATTTTAAGTCTATAATGCCATTCGTGTTTAAACTCCATAACTCAAAGTCTCGACACCGAAATTTTTGCATACAGACTCGATAACTTGAGGTGATAAATACCTATTGTAATGGCGATAAGATGGGAGCTGTGACCCATCTCAAAAAGAAATTACGAACTTTTTAAAACAAGTGTCACAGCAGCAGTTCGAGACAAGTAGATTTACCGGCGAAAACTTATTAAACTCTTACTATATTTCCCGCGGCAGCCTATTCTGACCCTCTTTGTGACTTTGAACATTTTTGATTAATTGATAATGTGAAGTATGTGTCGTGACAAAAACTCGGAGGCATCGTATTTCTACTTTTCTCATTGGGACAAACAATTGTAGTTGTCGATGTATTGACGATATTGCGTAAAAAATGTCGTACGAAGGCATAAATGTTTCACCGTATGACGTTAGCGCACACAAATATTTCGCACACATTGATCACTTTTTCACTGGTCTGGAGATAATGAGTTCGAGAGAGATGATTATATCCGCCTCGCTGCCGCTGTCACTGTCAAATAAAAAGTATATCACACAGAAGAATAAATCCACGTATTTATTTATAACCTGTGTATTAGCCAGCTTCATTTATCAACAAAAGAAACATATATGAAATTGAAAACAAAAGGCTACTTGGTACTTGTGCGTGGATAACTTCGGCGAAGTGTTACATTATTGCGGAACACAATATAGCAAGACATAGCACAAAATCGTGATCTTACATTATGATTCTTTTTGGTAACTACGCATAAGTGGGACACCACTCCAATTTAAATGTCGACATTTTTTAGCATAAACTGCTTTAATCGGTCACCACTAATAATATTCCGACGGGGGAGGCCGACATTTTTTATTAATTCCATAAGTTATGGGGTTTTCAAAACAGTATAACTTATGGAATTAATAAAAAATGTGTTTCCGGAAACGTGTGATAAAATAGGGCATTGCCGAAAATGTCGACGCTTATACAGGGGGTGGGGGGTGATTTATAAAAGAAGCCTTCCTGAATGGAAAAATGAAAAAAAAATTCAGTGGTTACTCCCTACTCCAGTTGAAAATTTGTAAAAATAGACTATTTCAAAGACGAAACTGAAAATCGGACAAAATTCGTCTACTTTTTTTATCTAGCTATTGTTATGAATAAAAGTGCGTGCGCGCGTGTGTGTGTGTGTATGCATATGTATGCACCTGTACGTGTGTGTTTTGGGTTGTATTCGACATTGTATTCGGGAAGACTTTTTCTATGAATCCCCCACCTCCACCCCAAATGTTGAAAAATGCACTATTTTATCACGTGTTTCCGGGAACTTCAAAACCCCATAACTTATGGAATTAATAGAAAATGACGTAATATCACTTATTGTAATAGAATCAATAACGTCATGTCGAAAAAAAAATTCCCATCGAAATTGGGGTGGTGCCCCACTTATGCATAATTATCTTCTTTTTTTTTAACATTAAATTCAATTAACGGCGCAATCGCATTCCAATGCAATGTGATTTTTGTAAATTAAAAACGTGGTGCTGTTTCCAATTGTAATAGTGGAAATACAGAATACGAAGTCAAGTGAAACCAACCAAATGGACAAAAAATCGAACGAGGCATTTGGCGAACTACTTTGCTCAATGCATGCATATTTCAGGACCACGCCAACTGGTGCCATGGATTTTTTCAATTTGTTCTTTTTTCTTCCATTTATTTCACAAGAAAGGTTCGTAGATAAAGTGTAGCTCCTTTTACATATTTATTGATTCAACACATCTTTTGGGTAGGTATACAATGTACGTATTGTACATTGGGAACATCAATATTGCTCGTTTTTGCTATTGATTTACAAGCGTAGTAAATCATTTCAGAATCGATGTTTAGATAGACATTTACATTGACACGTCGACTTTTGTTCGATCGATTGCTTTTGCGCGAAATCTCTATAATTCGATATTTTATACCTTTCCTTGCACGTCGAATTACCGAGGTTCCTCCGCATATTCCTCAAATTGGAATCCCTGTTCTTAAAGTCAATGTCTGCTCCACCGCCTCTGCAATGCATTACTTTACTCATCATTATTGCGGAACCAATTGCGGTTTCCAATTCAAGAATGTTGATTGGATTTTGGAGCGACCTACGGAAGACATGCCACGCACTTACACTTTCCGTGTCTTTTTATTTTAGCCAATATTTTATTACCCAACATTCTTTCACACACTTGGTCCCGGTACCTTTTTTTTTCGGATTGAACAAATGTCCCCGCAACGTTTCAATAGTTCGACATTTTAATTGGCCTCAATCTGAAAATAAAAGTGAAATCGAAAACTAATCTACCAGATCTGGGATGCCTGCAAAGTGCAGCTAGCTTCAGGCATGCGAGAAAGTACGTCCTCTCTAAATAAACTTTGGTCGTTAAATATAAATCTTCACCACACAGGGCATTATATGTTGGACAGAACGGGGGGGGGGGTTACTTGGCATATGGAACTGCTTCTAGATAGAAGAAAAACCAAGACACTTATTACAGACTCAACGACGGAGATAAATGCGAAGAAAAATAGACGAGCCATCAAAGTTCATAGCATAGATGTTGTCTATACAGCAGGAGAAAATATATATTTCGCGATGACGAGGAGTTCGCAGAAAGACTTGGCCATACTCAAATACATACACGCCAATATAGACGCAGACGTACAGGATGCTCCCCGCAAATTAGAATGATTTTTGGCCAGAAGCCAACAATTTTGAGGAACCTTCACAATGTACTACCGCTTTATCAGATAACAAGCCATTCATTGGCGTTATCATTTTGCTCAATTTTAGATGCAATGTACGGGGACATAACGTCTATGTCTAAGCCTACGTCTAAGCCTTAACGGATGCTTCTTCAATCTCGAAGCAATTTTTACGCGAAAAATAGTTTTTTTTTTTTCTATTGAGATAACAACTCACAGATTTGCAATTAAAGTTTAAAAAAATATGAATCGTACGAGAATTATCATATACATCATGCCTATCACCGCTCCACCGTTATACGAAACTGTTCTCTTTGCTATGCTCATTTCGGCATGACAGCCGGAGAAGTTCTGCGTCAATCGTGTAAGTTTATCGGTTTGATTAAGAACGAAGTTTAATCGGCCAAATTAGATCGTTCTTCTATATCGAAAGAAAAAATTCTCCCGCAAAGATGATTACTTTTATCGTTCAAATTTATGATGCTGATGTAGTTTGCATCGTTGAAAGGCAATCATTTTTTTTTAATTACCCAATATTTTGGTGGATTTCGATTACGAAAATCTCTCAAGTAGTTTTTTAGAATTCTCATTAGGGATCCGCAACGTAGATCTAAAAAAGAAAAGAATCGCATAGTAATAAAACGAAAGACAGAAGGCACATTAATATTTTCTGAGTACGAGTAAAAACGAACGGGCGTTAAATGTTCGTTGTGAAAACTTGAAAAAAAGAAAGACAAGAAACAGCTCTCTCTCTCTCTCACTGCATAATATGGTTATTTTTTGTTATCGTGAAATGTTCATTTAAAGTGGTCGTCCAATGGGCGATAAACTTGTCATATTGACTTTTTTAAACAACCGATCGTGTGTTTTTTTTTTAATTCGGCTTTGGCCTGGAGCCAAAAATTCGTTCGTTTTAATGTGAAGTGGCCCGCGTATGAAACGCAACCCAGGCATTTTCTGGTTTCGCGCAGACCGATCAGTAGTGCAGCAATATTTCGGCGCGTGCAGGCACTAAAAAACTAGAGATGGAGTTTTATATACAGTGGCCGCATGTCTATATACATATTTTGTGTGCGTAAATGTGTATAACTTGGAGCATATTTAGCCGCATATGCGCTGGCCCTCAACTCGCTATATACAAGGATTCTAACTTCGCCGTCATTGTCAAGTCATAGTGTCCTTAAAGGTATTCCTTTCACGAACCTGAATATTCAACAATTAACTGGTTTTAGTCTATAATCGGGTAAAAATACATCCCAGTATTGGTAAAATTTAAAGCCAAGTTACCAAATTTTTGGGGGTTTACGTGGGTTTGACAATTTCAAAAAATCGATTTATTTTATTTTATTTTCTAATAGTACAATATGTCTAGAATCTTTTCGCAAAGTTTTAAGTCAATCGGAGTAAAAGTCTAGGAGAGAGAGAGCCTTTGGAAATTCACCCTGTTGGTAAAGACCGGCCGGGAGCGACGCAGGCATATCGCATTTTTATCAAAACACTATTTTTAAACTCGGTGGACACGATTTCTCAAAAACTAATGCCCCGATCTTATTGAAGTTTTGCACAGTTCTTCAAAATAAATAGCATTGACTAGTGATTGACGAAGGTTTTTTTTTCGATTATAACTAATTTTACAAGACTATACGTAGTGTAAATTGTACCAAAAATTGAACTATTTTGCATACAACTCTGCCAAAAATTCAAATTCCAATTTTAAAAAAATCCCACAGGCTGAATTTCCCAAATTTTCGGATGAAATTGTTTTTAAATATTGTTGAAATGTTGCTCTTTTATGTGCTTGACATTTTAAATAAAATATTTATATATTATACAGGGTGTCCCAGAAGTAAAGTACGCCCGTCTAGCATCTCGTAGGAAACCAAATTCTGAGACGACAAGTCTTCAGTCATTTTTTGATCAGACGCGTAGATAATTAATTATGAATTAAAATGAATAGCCAATCAGGCGCACGTTACAGCGGAAAGACAGCGTAGATGGGAGGGATAGGGGAATGCGTTGTAATTGCGTGCGCCTGAAAATGTGTGTGAAGGGAAAATTCCAAAAGCATGTGTGTGTGTGTGTGTGTGTGTGTGTGCCCTTGCACATTTTCAGGCGCAGGCATCGATCCCTTTGCCCCAGTACAGTGCGATTTCTTAGAAATCACTAGCTGATGATACAAAGCTGCTCGACAATCTTTGAAATCGGCAAAAAAAAGAAGAGGACAATATTAATTTTGAAGGCCAAATGTATGGTGCTGAATCTGAAAATTAAAGGTAAAACAAAAAATGTATATTGCTAAATGTTACTTGAAACCTTAAATGCGTTTTTCTCGAAAAATGTTTTTTTAACTGGCCAGAAACGTAACTCAGCTAAATATGCACCGATTCACTTGAAATTTTGAACGTATCTTCTCAGATGCATTCTTCATGAACTGCGTACGGAGTTTGCGACTGGTTTCTAGACAGTGCGGATGCAACCTTTTTTTCTCAAAAACCACTACTGTCGCCATTTTTTCTTCAAAAATAAAAGTTTTAATTTAAGTCAGCTCTACTTTTTTTAATAAAGTTGTTTCCAATTTCCGTACGCAGTTCCATAGCTTTTTTAAATATATTTTCAAGATTTTTTCGTTTTTTGTTCTAGGTTAAAAGCTAAAGAAGATATCTTCCCGGCCGCAGAATACTTTGCACGAGAGGTACCTACTCTGTGGTCTTGGACTTTGACGCCGTCATTTTTATCCGAAAAAGTACAAAAAAATGTTCGTACACTTTAAACTATGCACTGTAAAAAAAGTCATTGAATTTAGTATACTTTTATAATTGAAAATTTCTAAACTCGGATTATGAAACGCAAATTCGCACTTCAGTAGTGTAAATGAATTATCATAGATTCGTATACATTTTAATATATGGGACATTGGATATTAGTATGCTGCGTATGAGTTTTGCAACGCGCATCATAATAATACAAATATTTGTTTGATTAATGCAACACACGTATATGATTTCATTATTCACACAAAAAGTATTGAAATCGCAAAATGACTATTATTTTTAACTTCATTCTGTTGAAAAGTACAATACCTTGCACATTGGATATTACAAAACGCTGTTCGAAGAAATATGAAATTTGAAATATTTTTACAATACTATGGGAAATGAAATTTCAAAACTTAGTACATGAATGAATATTTAGGCTTCAGTGTTGTAAAATTCAATACCGGACCTACATTTCATACGGTTTTACATTTTGTAATACGTACGAATTGAATATTAATACACTATCTACAACTTTCAAGGCGTCTGATAGAAAAATATATATCCTCGGTTGAAAAATACAACATCGTTTTGAATATATAAAATGTAGACAGAGTAAGAAAATTACAAACTGACTCGCAATTTTTACCGTACTTGGTTCAGGAGTATACAATTTTTTGTACATTGAATATTATGATTGACTGGAGAAAATTAAGAAATGAATAGGACATTTACAATACGAAGGCATGTACATTTTCTGATTTAGTATATGTTTATTCTGATAGTCTGATTTAATATATAATTCAGTGCAGAAAACTTGAAATTCGTGCTTTGGTGAGCATGTTAAATCAAATCATAAAAAACGTATCGAGTAACACCAAATCTAAAGTAAGTGGTGAACACCCGGTGCAATGGTCTAGTGGTTAGCGTGCTCGCCACTAAACCGGTGATCCGGGAGGTCCCGGGTTCGAATCCCAGTCGCGTATATTTCGTCGTGAAATGTTTTTTTCGGCATTTCGCAGCGAAATAAGACTAGTTCGACGACTGGGTGGCGAACTCGATGACCGGGCTGTATTGGGGTATAGGTTTTCCGCAGTTTCCCTATACCCATTACAGACATGTCATGATGAATATAAATACAGAGGGGAAAGTCGGCTGCGGCCGCAAGAGGGGGGAACAGGGAGAAAAAAGGAGTAAACAGTAGAGGAAAGAAGAAACGGTCACAATGAGGGGAAAGAATAGGTAACAAACGCGAAAAGCGTGTCTACCCAAGGAAAAAACAAATAAGTAAGTAGTGAATTAACCAAATAAGCAGCCAAGTCTAATTAAACTCAAACAAACTAAAATCTATGCGCATTCATTTTGATATATCCACAACTGATACTTTTGAATAGGTATATGATTTTTCCAGGACTTTGGTATTACAGTATTACTACACATTACTTAGACATTCAAAACGTAGTGTATTAATTTTACAAAATAACGATTATTAGTTTTCACAGACTGAATCAGTTAAAAGAATTTCGGAATTTGTATATTAAGATTCATAAAGAGTTTATTAAAGACGCACAAAGTAAATAATAGTTACACTAACCTAACACCGTAAAATGAATACACTTTTCTATGCCAAATTTACTTTCTTTTAAATTTAAAAATACAATCTGTGCATATTAATTTTAATACGCTTATAATAGATACCTTGCGATACGTATATGATTTTTCGAGTACTTAATTGTTGCGATATTACTGAACGATTATTAGACATTCGAAAAGCAGTGCATTGATTTTCAAATGACAATATTAAAATTCATAAACGGTATCTGTAAAAAGACTTCCTACACTTTTATATTAATTTTTAATACAAATTTTTTTTACAGTGTATATAATAAAGTTTTTCAACTCAATTTTTTACGATTGTCGTGGTAGTCGTTAAAAAAATCTTAAAGGTAGCCGTTTTTAAGATCTGGAGTGTTTCTACCCCTTAACTAAAATAGTTATTTACATTATCAGTTGAAACAATATTATCTACAAATATTATTCGTGTACATACTCATTCAATAAGATTAAGAGAGCTCGCTTGTATTGGTTCGAGGCATCGAAATAAAAACGCGGAGGATATTCCATAAAAAATACTCTCCTATAAAAAAAAAAAAAAAACAATTTCATCCTACAGAGGTGAAGGATTCTCTAATTACACACTTCACACAATTGGGACAGTTTTTTTATACGTTTTCGATATTTTTATTACAATTGGAAGGCGATTCTCTTAGTAATATCTAGAAGACTACTTTTTTACACATATTTATACGATTTCGAGGCAACTCAAATATCTACCGTGTATCACTTGCGGCTGAGAAAAATGTACACGGGTCACGTTCTGAAAGTGAGGCGTCATACGTTGCACTTGAGACGGAAAGGCAGTCAGTGAACGCGTCGCCGCCGTGCAACACACGCATGCGTGGCAAACGCGGCACGAAACTTGAACTAGTCTTATGAGGATGATGAAGATTAGAATGACGTGGTACACGCGCGGGTGGATAAACGGAATGCCGTTGGCAGAGTTGTAGCCCTAACCCATATTATCATTGTCGGAATACAGAACAAGTGTGACCTGATAAATAGCTGGCTACAGGCCACCCAGACAAAATAGTGACAGATGGTCTTACACGTGCTCACGAATAGAACGGACAAGAAAAACATATCGGCACTTGAAATTTGTATCGATGTTATTACACGAACAAATTGTAGTTGAAAAAATTATGATAATTAAAAAATCCTATATTACGTTCTTATTCTTTTATTTCATTGCCCTTCCAGGTAGCAATTTCCAAACAGTCGTCCAGAAGTTGTCTAAACGAGTACCAAATGTCCGCTCGGCAGCTACCTATAAGCTACCATGTGTCCAACAGTTATCTTTTTGGATGGTTGTTAACTTTAAGATAACTTCCGGGCGGACATTTGGCACCCACTTAGCCGAGTTTTGGAGAACTTTTTGAAAATTGCTACTTGGGCTATGAAGGAACTGTTTTTTCATTGATGGCAGTTTCTGGAACAACATAGAAAGACAAGGAGGCGATGTAGGGGAAAGGTGTACGAGTTTATCCCATGAGGTAAAACGATCATTTTCAATAGCGACAAAACTATTCACGCTATCTAGTGATGTTCTTTGGTGAAACGAAACGCCCGGTGCCACTGTGAGCGACGCACTTATTTTGATGGAAACAAAAAAAAACTTGTCAACTGTAGATCTAAGGCAAGGTTGACTTTAAGCTTAGGTAACTTTCATAGTATACTGTCAGGTGTAATCATTGTTGTGTTTATGGCTTTATAATATGCTCAATTGGGGTTTTGGTTGGCAGGGTAACAGTGAAATATTGAATGGAAAAGTTGAGTTTGCGGCAAGATGATTCCCTTCTAGGTGTACAAGATGATCCCGAAGGATCAAAATACAAATAACATAACAGAACACAAACAACGTACATTATTTTTGTTAAATAGATTGTCTGCTTTTGTTCAAACTACACTACTAATGTATAATTAATCTCGCAAATAATAATTGACATACCTAAGTGATTTAAGACTGGCTGTAGAACACTGGTTTAGTCTAATTCTAGTTGGATGAGATAAAACTTATAATATGATGGTAATTTACCTGTAAGTTCAGTTTACGTTGTATACCTATGATTAATATATATAAAGATGTTGTAAACTCGAGCAAATGTTTATTTACATTTACGTATTTTCTCCAAAATGAAAAAAATCCCAAAATAGGAGCGAGATGATCCGGGGCATCATGTTGCATCATCCATATCCTAGCGATCATCTTGAATACCGGGGTGTCCAAGATGATCCTTTTGGAAGGTTTAAAAAAAAGGGAAATCTTATTGAAATCCTAATAAATTGAATATTTTGAATATGTCAATCGTAAGATAGGTACAAAATATTTGAAAAAAATTCATCCAAAAATTTTGACAATTCAGTCGGTGGGACCTGGTTTTTGGAGACCCCTAAAAACATGTCCTAATGGAGGTCAGGATAACTCATGATAGCTTAATCTAAAATTGAAAAACCAATGTTTTCTGCCAGTAGGTAAGTATAGCTCGTGATTGAACGAAGGATTTTTTAAGAAATTGAAATTCGAATTTTTGGCGGAGTTGTATGCAAAATAGTTCAATTTTTGTAATACAATTTACACTACGTACACTACATAATTTACACTACACACTCATGCTTTTGGAATTTTCCCTCCGCACACATTTTCAGGTGCACGCAATTACAACGCATTCCCCTATCCCTCCCATCTACGCTGTCTTTCCGCTGTAGCGCGCGCCTGATTGGCTATTCATTTTAATTCATAATTAATTATCTATGCGTCTGATTAAAAAATGACAGAAGACTTGTCGTCTCAGAATTTTGTTTCCTACGAGATGCTAGAAGGGTGTACGTTACTTCTGGGACACCCTGTATAATATATAAATATTTTATTTAAAATTTCAAGCACATAAAAGAGCAACATTTCAACAATATTTAAAAACAATTTCATCCGAAAATTTGGGAAATTCAGCCTGTGGGATTTTTTTTAAATTAAAATTTGAATTTTTGGCAGAATTGTAGGCAAAATAGTTCAATTTTTGGTACAATTTGCACTACGTATAGCCTTGTAAAATTAGTTGTAATCGAAAAAAAACCTTCGTTCAATCACTAGTCAATACTATGTTGAAGAAGAGCGAAAAAATTTCAATAAGATTGGTGCATTAGTTTTTGAGAAATCGTGTCCACCGTCTTAAAAAACAGTTAATTGCAAATTTTCACATAGTTATTTGTACTTAAAAAAAGCAAATGAGTTTTTTTTTTTCGGTTTATGACTTTGGATCTCTTCTCGCAAGTTTTAACCAAGTCATGCTCCCATATTTGTATCAATGGACATTTTAATTCACAAACTTTCCCGGTGTTTTTACACTAGTATTTTTACATTTAGGAACAACACACTAATGATAGGGATTGTAACTTACTTTTAACGAAAAAAATGTACGTATTCACAATTAGCGCAGCGACGATGTTTACTATGCAAGTGACGTCACGAAACGAAGCAGCATGCCGGCTGTCGTATTCGCGCGGAAATTTGAGATGTAAAATTTAAATGCTTTTTTATGGAACTTATCGATTCCTTAAATTAGAAATAAAAATTCTAGTAGTTTATTACCACCAAAGGATCGAATTGAAAAATCATTCAAAAACGGGTGTAATACCCTATTTTAATGAACTGTCCGGCTACTCGGTCTTTCCATATAAAAAAGGCAGTTTTCAAGCTTCAGTTTCCGAATCACTGGTCGATGCTGGATTGGTTTTAAATTGTAAATGCGCACAAGTGTAAGCATCAATTCAAACGTGAGTGTCCAGTGAATTTCGAAGGGCGAGCATACATATATGTGTGCATGGTGAATGCAACAGCTAGTCTAAGGAATCATGCAAATGCATTAGTCATTTCCTAAGATTAAATAAATGTATAAATGCGTGCGAATCCGAGCGTGAAAAGCACATTAGGGGGTACCTTTAAAGCGCATGATTAATTATTGTATTAATTTTGGGGTAAGTATACATACATACATGTACAGTACTGAACAAAATGAAGTACGCAATGGACAATGGAAATGGTGATGAACTTTGCACGATTGAGATTGAATTAATATTCTACCATTTATTTTTATTTCCTTTTCTTCAATTATAACACCAAATATTTATTTAGAAACCATCGATTGAAGACCTCTGAATAAGCATTCTAAAAAAGGGCGTCAAGATTTTTGTAAAATAATTCGAATAAGGAAAAAAAATCATTGCATTTCAACTATGCAAACTTCAATCTCATCAATGCATATGAGAAAGTGCGTGCTATGTTTTGGCCAATGAAACATATGATTTTATGTTTTTTTTACTTAATACATATGTTTTTTAATATATATAATTCTTTAATATATCATTATTTACAATTTTTAAAAACTAAAATAAATTATTGCTTTCTTCAATATATATATATATATATATATATATATATATATATATATATATATATATATATATATATATATATATATATATATATATATATATATATTTAAATGGGTTGAACTTTGGAAGTAAAAAACAAAAATTTATAAATATTGAGATTAATATATATATATATATATTAGACTGATTAAAAAAAAAAATTATTTTTTTTTCCTTCTGGATTCTCGTGCTATTGTTGGGCACTAACAAAAGAAAATTTCTCTAAAAAAATGGGCGCGGTGACTGAATTTTTAGAGGTGGCTATCTCGACTTTTTTGTATTTGAATTTTTTTTAACGAACGTATTGCATTTAAGCATAGTCATGGCTTCGGATTACGGATAAAAATCGGAAAAGTTTTGAGTTTGTTCTTTTACAAACATAACAGAGAAAAACTGACCATACGTCGAAGTGCACACGAAACGATGAAAGAAGTTTTCGAACAATGGAAATGTGCTGAAATTCCAACGCGTCGATTGAATAACGCAATCTCGAAATCAATAAAACTCCATCTAGTCTTGAAAAAACTTAAAAAAAATCGGGTTAAAAAGAATTTGCCGTCACAAATATCGAAGGAGCGTAAATTTAAGAGAGATTTGGACAAACTGTTCAACGTTGCACATTTTCGTTCTGCCCAAAATGTTAACGAACTTGAGAATGGCTGGGAAGAAATGTAAATATACGATTTATGAATAAAAGCTTATAATTTAATTTTTCGTAAAAAGTGCGAAATGTTAATGCGTATAAATAAATCTACATGAATAACGAGAGTAGTATAGACGCCATTATTGATCTACCTGGATTTGAATTGTGAATATTGCAATCTTTTCAAATTGTTAGGATTTATTTTTGTTACGAAAAAGCTGCTGGATGTGATTTTTATCCGTAATCCGAAGCCATGACTATGCTTAAATGCAATACGTTCGTAAAAAAAATTCAAATACAAAAAAGTCGAGATAGCCACCTCTAAAAATTGAGTGACCGCGCCCATCTTTTTAGAGAAATTTTGTTTTATCAGTGCCCAACAATAGCACGAAAATCCAGAAGGAAATTTTTTTTGTGAATCAGTCTAATATATATATATATTAATCTCAATATTTATAAATTTTTGTTTTTTACTTCCAAAGTTTCTTCGTAAGCCATTACAAGCTTCTACCAACCCATTTATTTTATTCTTTACTTTCTACTTTGTACCTCTGCTGCTATCGTAAGTCCGTAGATACTCTCGGAAGTGTGGCCCGCAGCCACTATTTCCTAACACGTTACTGCATTTGCCCGAGGGCACAGGGAAACTGTAGAAAACCTATGTCAATCAACAGGTTAGTCATGTTTAGTTGATTATTGCCATGTAGTACGGGATTGAAATTATGAAGAAGTGGTAGCCGAAATATTGTCCCGACTACAATGAAAATGAATGGGAGGTCGCTGGAGCCACACACCAGCCGGGCACATCGACGGTTTCATCCCTATATATTTTTTTCACTGCACCAGTGTGCAGTGAAATCAGATGAACTTAAATACGTGCAGTTCAATACACCGCACAAGCGCCTCGGCCAGAATGCTGTTAATCCATTTATCTGACTAGCAACAAACTTATCGAATGACTCACGATCCGGTGAGTTGGCATTTCACGCGTGAACCGTTTTTTTCCCCATATATATTATCTTTGCTCTTGATTGGATCGCAGCCGTGCTATCTCGCGTCTCGCGCTCTCTCTCTCTCCTCTCTCTCTCTCGCTCCATCAATTTGAACGATGAAAAATAATCGAATTCAAACGCACAAGAGGCTCGCGGAGCGAAGATATCGTTTGCCAAAAGTCACTGGTGTCTCGAGGTCGAGCCGATAAACTCTGGATAACCGAATAAAACGTCGTTGAAGCTCTGCTAGTTTCAGCATCGGGACACTCGCTGACTGTATTAAACTCTATACTTGATGTCTCCTTGGGAAAAAAGCTCATCACATATTTATTGCCAATCTTTTTTTGTTCCGGAAAATTTTGTTAATTTGTTTACTTTTGTAGTATTTTTATATCCTAACAGTTTGGGGATGGAGCCGGCGATTGTTCCGTCGAAATTGCCTTGCCTTATTTTTATGCAACATTTACGAGCAGCCGATTACTTTCCCTCCTATACTTTTTTCCGATCCCTATATGTCGTGGTTCCATCGCGTGCACCGTGCGTAGAAAATGTTGGGGTTTGGAAAGAACAGATTTAGGTGTTATAAAAATCGAACTCGCAGTTCATTTCAAGCATTTAGTTATCAAAACGGCCAAATTCCGTCAAAGATCGTACAAGGAACATCCCTGAGGTGAAAAACGGTTTTAAGGGGTGATACCACCCCTTAAAATAGGGGTGGTTCACCCCTTAATTTTATTTTGCAATATCACTATAGTGGATTTTTCATTGATTAGGATTAGAAGAATTTGCGTTTTTGTTTCATTAAAATTGGTGGAATCCTTGTGTAGAGATGCCTTTTTTCGAGGGGTGGTTCCACCCCTTGAAACCGTTTTTCCGCCGATAAAAAAAAATACGTATCGCTTACTTTTCGGTGCTTTATAACATGTCCGAATTTCAAAAAAATCGAAGGGTGTCACCTGAGGGAGGTTCCTTGTTAGTGTTGTATGTCACGAAATTAATGACAACGTGAGACTTTTTTTTATTTCTCGTTATGAAAAATTCGATCACCTCAATGAAAGATTGTACCGACGAACACGAGCCGAATGTCATGGACACAATCAAATTAAAAAAGAGCCTAATGAGTAACCCAGAATGATCATCTGTCTCATAGTTCATTTCTTCGTCAATTCTGTTGTCAATTTTTCGACTATATTTCCCGACGCATGAAACGTTCGGTAAGCTGTTTCGAGACATTACCGGATTGATGCAGATATTTAATTATTTTTCGCGGGATGGTAAAGTCGAAATATAGCTTTTTAAATAATAGTGCTCTGTCAAAATACAGAAGATAAATGCATTCGAACAAGTGCTACCGTATGATTTTTTTTGTTGTCGTACAGGAATTAACCCGCATCTCTTGTACCGTAAACATTCGGAGCGTTGAATGGAGAGGGAAGAAGCGATAGGATGATTTATATGGTAAAACGAAGTAAAATAAAAACAACGAGTCCATTTAATATTTTATATCAAAATATATTTTGTGCATAGACAAGAAGGCAACCGTGACAGGTAATCTCAAACTCGGTACGCATCGCGAACAAATTTATGCAAGCGAGCGCGATCCTTTGTTGTGCACGCACACATTCACATACACCCCACACGCACAGCACACACCCATACGTACAAATATCCGCGCAAATTCATTGCTCATTTACGTGTGATCGAGAGCTTCGGCTTTCGACGTCAAGTGTCGCGGCAGACCTTAAGGATTTATGGAGCGTTCAGGCAGAGTATCAAGCTAGAGCTACATCCGCTGCATATGCCGAGGACGAGCCGACGTTTCGCGAAATTGTTAAAAGATCCCCAAAATAAAAAAAAAAAAAAAGAAACAAATCAAAACACAAACGGCGATAAATTCCAATCACAGAATAACGAATTGATCATTGTATTTTCCGAAATTAACGTTCGTCTGGGCTGCCGCTCGAGAAAACTAACCGATACAACGACTCGTAAACTAACACCAGCAATAACATTTCATATAAAATTTTCCGAAGCAACTTTTACTCCATTCTATCGTCCGGTCAACGAGGCAAATTTTTTCACAAAATAAGTGAAACAAATCATCTATTTTGTTGCAGAAATATTCTGCAAGGCTTCCGCGATAAGCTTTATACTTTCTGAAATGTGAGCGCAATTTCTTGATTCAAAGTTAAAAGAAAAATTACGGTTAAAAGTGATTTCTCGACTCGGGCGTCCCTAAATTTTGTCCAGTCGTTATTTTTCCTATCACAATTATACATTTTCATACATGTATACATGTGTATTGCAATCACTCGCGTAGAACAATGAACAGTCGAATAAACGAATGATGAAGCCCGCTTCAAAGTTTCAACGGTTATTCTTGGCTATCAATTCAAATATAATCGCCGAAAGAATATTATTATTTTTTCTCCGAATAAAAGTTAACACGTAACTCGCGTTCAAGCTCCTTCGTAATGTGCACATAATGCACATCTTCTTTGTTTCTTTGTCTTTCGTGTCCTCAGCTTATACAAAATATACATACATTACGTCATTTCTTTTGACTCAGATAGGCGCTTTGTTTCTTGTGAAAAAAAATCGCGTTAATTTACGAAAAAAAATATGTGTTCTTTTCATTCGATTACATACGCAAACAACGTTTTTTACTCAAACACGCACATATACGCATTCACATTCGTAATTCTCTCCGTGTCACGTTTGTTTCACGCACACACGCAATATCTAAACAAAATATATATTAACTCTTACTTACAAATTTTTATTTTATCTTGCCATTAATGCTAAACGTAATCATAATTATAATACAAGTTTGTGAACACGCTGAGTCTGTGTGCTTTTTCTTCGCGTCGGAAACAGCGAGAGAGGAGCCTTGGGTGAAAAAATGAGGGGTTGGTTTTTTCCACCCCCCCCCCCCCCCCGCCCCCCGCATTGACGCGAAGTTCGGTTTTGTTTTGGTTTCGTTCGGATTTTCAAACCGCAAATTCACTTCGGATGCGAGAATAATTTAAAAGCCCAAAAATGGCATTTAAAAAAGGCCTGTTACGTCAATTGTTGCTTCAAATATTGTTATCCAAAAATAATGATTATCATTGTTATATGGAAGTTCGTGATATTTGTTTGAGTGTATTGCACTTTTTCGATTACATCGATAGTGCGCGCACGGGGAGGGATAAAAATTAAGGGGTGGTAATTATGGTATCTCGATATGCCACGAGGTACTTAGGTACAAGAGCGATACTACACGCTACTTAATTAAATTATCGTTATATATATATATATATATATATATATTATAAATCGTATCTAATCACAACGCCGTTCGATCAAAAAGAAAAATATACAACCATCGTCACCATTCGGTGTAGACTCACTGTCCTTGTACTCTTATGTCCGTATATATTTCATTTCTCTCTTTCTCTTTCGTTGTCATGTCCTATATACATGATTATACGTTTTAATGTTTCGCACGTTTTTTCGTCTATTCCCTGCATCAGGTGATAAGCATTTACATATAATTCCAGTCTTCATTTTTTTTTCTTCTCTTGTATAGATTGGAATACAAAAGTCTAAGGTTTTCCGCACTGAGAGAAGTGGAAGAGAAAGTTCGGGTCGACGAAAAATGAAATTGGAACACTCACGAGCACGGATCGCGCCATTTCGTTTACTTTTCGTCATTGGGCCCCGAGAGAGAGAGGGAGAGAGAGAGACAGAGAGAGAGAGAGAGAGAGAGAGAGAGAGAGAGAGAGAGAGAAATAGAGAGAGAGAGAGAAGCTCAAACGAGTCTTTCGTTAGAGGGAGATCAGAGACGAGCAGTGATTGGTCAGCTGCCGAACCTATACCGGAAGTTGCCTATTCTTTGCGTTCGATAAAAAAGTATGAGTGCCAGAAACAAGAATATTCCATGCGCGGATTTACCCCGAATCGAACACGACAGTATCGAAAGAAAAAAGGCAGGTTCTTTTTTGCTAAAGCAAAGGCACTTTTATTCTGCGGTCTTATCGCGAATTGTCATGTGGCTGTTTTATGTATTCGTATTGACTGTACGTATACGAAGTTCTCATACTCGGCACAAGACATTAGCATATACACCGTATACACCTTGCGAGTCCGACTGCGATCTTTGCGACTCTGCCGAAATCCTTGTCTGTGGATTTTCGCTTCTCTCGCGAACCGTATTGGGATCCTCGTGCAGCACATGTGTAGCGATTACCACAATGATAAGGCACGTGGTGCATTACGTATGTATGTATATATGTGCCGTTATCGAGATGGAGAGAGAAAGAGAGAGAGAGGAAAGAGAGAGAGAGGAGAGAGAGAGAGAGAGTTCGGAGTATACGCATGTGTGTTCGTGGTCCCGAATGAGATTCTATCGTACATGCAATACGATCGGTATTTTCTTTATGTACACTGCATACTAGTTATCGCTCAATCGAAGAACGATACGCGACGTACGGGAGAGGTAGAATCGAGCTATCAAGGACCACGGAAACATGACTGCCGTCAACGATAGGAATGATCGACACCCGTGATTTCTCAAATTCCCCGCGGGCGTAACCTTGCCTCTTCAGCGGTTTTCGTACGGTAATAGCGCGCACTCGGTATATCACGATGGAGAAAAAGTTGGTCGCTTCTCGTAGAGCTGTGGCATTCGACGAAGGCGATTGTCTCACAGCCGGATGTGCCGCGCGAGGCGATCGTTCGGTATCGAAAATCTCGCGGATGCGTTCTCAGCGAGTACCCGAACTCGTTTGCGCGCGTGTACGTTCCGCAAACTCGGAAGTCGCTCTTACAACGGCCCCCGATCGCGGCGCACGTGTCTCCGCATCTTGTCCCTCGCAGCTTTAGCTAAAGAGACGCGATCCGATGCTACATGGGACCAACCGCGTGTTGTTGAAACTGATCGAGGTGCCTCGATATTTCGCGGTGCAGCTGTTCAGGCACGACGCCGACGCTGCTGAACAACGATCTCAGCACGCTGAGTTCCTCGGTCAAAAGTTCGATTCTCTTCTTGAGAAGATCGTTGTCCTTGACCAAGAGTTTGACCTTTTCCTCGGTCTCGCGAGATCGGACTTTCGCCTTTTCTCGACTTTTCCTCACGGCGATGTTGTTCCTCTCGCGTCGTCTTCTGTATTCGTCGCTGGCTTTGTCAACGGCCTTGGACTGTTTTCTGGCAGCGGCAGCCGCGGCCGCGGCCGCTGCAGCAGCGGCTTGATGCTGCTGATGCGCCATCACGGGCTTGATCGGGCCGCCTCTTCCGGCCTGCTGTTGAAGGGACTGTTGGTGCTGTTGATGCTGCTGTTGTTGCTGCTGCTGCTGCTGATGATGAATCCCGAGATGTCCGCCCGGTAGATTCGAGGGTGTCAGTGTTGTGAAGGTCGGGCCGCCATTCGCGAAGGGGCCGCCACCGTTCGCCGGGCTGTAGCCACCGGGTTGATATTGGGGACAGTGTCGACGATAATCGGCAGGATCTAGAGGTTCCTCCTTGATACTCGGGGAATCCGAACTCGAGCTGTTGCTGTCGCTGCAACTGTTGCTTCCCTGGTGATAACTCGCACCGCTGTGCACCGGTTGGGGCATGTAAGCCAGGGTCGTTCGCGGATAACCCGTTGTTCTCGGATGCTTGATTGCACCGTTACCACCGCCGAGCATGTCCAGCAAGCCATCGTTGAAGTGCGAATCGTCAATGAGATGCTGGAGATCCAACGATATCTCCGGTGTATTGAGATCCGTCAATTCACCAGCCGCGGCACAGTGCTCCGCGTACTGCTGATGAAGACTCGCTTTGCTCGCTGATACTTTGCTCACAACCGTGCTGCTCGTCTGCTGATTGTGATTCACTTGCAGCGTCGAGTTGTTGTTGTTTGCGTTCGTTGTGTTGTTGTTGTTGTTGTTGTTGTTGTTATTGTTCGCCAGTGTTATCGAGGATTTTTTTAGATCCGCCGCCACCTGGGCCTGATGGGAGGCTGGCTCATACATTACTGGTGATTCCATCATAGCCCGCATTCACTCGCGCATCACAGATCACAATGTAGCCTCTGCCCTTGCCACACACTGACTTTTTATCGAGACACCTCTTTACGTGTGCTCTTTTGTTGCTTCTTTACAGTTCGATAAACTCGTTGCTACGATTGCGCTTCTTATTAGAACGAAGGGAATATTTATTCTTGTTTATCGACACCGTGTTTACCTAAAGTTTTGTGCACTTCACAGATATCGGTTACCCGTAAACTCGCTCAATGTTTCGGCAAACAAACGTGGAAAAACCAAACCTGTTTCTTTCACCGATCACACTTTGAGCTTATGCGTTACGGATTGTTTAGTACCATAGTCGCGGCGTGATAATACGCGCGGAGGAATCGCCAAGACGCTTTTCCTTTATACCCGATTATGGAGGCTCGTAGTACGAGGATGAACGAGGTTGTTTGAAAAATCCCAAAACTCAAACACGAGAGCTTAGCTCGTAACGTCAACGTGTGTAGCGTTGGTAAACAATGCAACTGCGATGAGACGAGAATAACGATAACGGGGGGGGGGGAAGCACGCGCTTGAAGAAGAAAAAAAAACTTGTTCGTCAATCGTATTATCGTATGTGTCCGTCGGTCCAAAGCCGATGGACGAACTCGTGACTCAAACCCGTACGAGCGAGAGTTGGCGCGCGACTGACTAACCGAGCGACATGTCGCAAGCTTTCAATGTGGCGCGCGCCAACTCTCGGAGTTAACCCGTGCGCATGCGCGCACGTCTTGGCGTACACGTTCGAACATCGTATCTCTCGCAGTGTCTCTCCTCGCGCCCCGCGGGATCGCTGCCGACTCCTCACGAAATCACGCTTCGTCGCTCGGTTCAAAATGTACTCGGCACCGTCCGACGTGTACCCGCAAACGTCTTCAATTTTCGATACGCTGCCGCCTAACACCGAGTGCACCTTTATGACGTCCTTTCGTTTTCCAGAAATTTTTGCGAGCTCGTACTCGAAGTCGCGCAGGGTGCAATCGCAATCGCTGATTTTACGATGTCGAATTATTGAATGTACGAACTATGTATTCGAGGAGAAGAGGTCATCGGGAAATATAGGCTAAAGACGTTACACGTCTGAGTGGAAACTAATTTTGGACTGTTTTGTTTTTATCGGCTGACATGATGTATGAACATTACAAGAATTATATGCGAGAAGAATTATACGCGAAAATTGTTATTCTTTATTTTTAAAGCTCATTTTCCGAAGCGTCTCCTGGCGATCCGAAACTCACGAAACAGCCTAGGCGGTGAAAGTAGCCATTTGGAGTCGTTTAGTCTAGTCGTTGTACAAAAAATATACGACCTAACAACTGAAGAACTACTATCAATATGCCCCGGTCCGTGCACGCAGAATTCAAATGAGAGCTTCAATTCCGCTGTGTGGACGATAGATCCCAAATCAGTTTTGACACTTTGAAAAGCGTTTTTCTCGAAACCACACTTTCGAAATCGGGAGAAACCATATTTCGGGCAGTTTTCAGCCGATTGACTTAACGTTTTAACTGTAACTATTTATATAGATTCTCTCATGAAGGACACACGATTTTTGTACGATTTATTCTCGTTTGTTTGGGTTTTGGGTTGTCTTTACGATCTTTTCTCATTTTAATAAACAGATGGAGGCCGTTTTTTTAGCAAATAAAATTATTCAAAATGATGGCATTATGCGAAAAGGCCATTTTTTCGTAATCGTGTGTACTTCTCTAGCAAAATTAATGTAACTGACAGATACATTCTTTTGTTTTCATCCTAGGTGCTCATCCATAAACCTACATAGCTCGCTTTGTTTGCTTTTTTAGTATTCTCGAAGAAATTTCCAAAAATGCTTCATTTTAGGGTGAAACCACATTGATGTAACGCCTTAAACAAACTTTATTAAATCGATACCACGGGCCCATAAATCGCAAGCTTGAATTTCCCACTCATGCCACATGCCAACCGATTGAAGTGATGGTTTACGAAGAAGACAAAATTGTACAGTAACGAATGACTAATTAAAAAACATTACTCGTTTCCAAAAACCCATTCCATCATAAACGTGCGTAAATAAATAAATAACTCTAGTCGGTGCCTCATAAGCAATAGCTATGATTTTGTAATAATTGTATAATAATAATTATTTAATAATAATGGTAATCAACGATTGGAATTGATATTTTGTTTTTATATATGCATCGGATGTATTCAGCTAGCCAACACTCAAACTTGAATCAAAAACTCTCAAAATACAGATCATCGAATAGTTGTCTATGCAATTCTCGCAGTGCTCAATTCGATATGGTAAAAAAAATATAGATCATGAAAAAAATATTACAGAAGAATAATCTTTGAATATTTTTTCATGGCAGTGGCAGTGACATAATTCATCAAAGTATGATTTTTCGGAACAAAATTTGATCATCGTACGTAAATGGTTGGTCTATATGAATTGAAAAATTCAAATTGAGAAAATGAATTTCGGCTATTTGTCTGACCCTGTATTTTGAAAACCCGCCCACCGACGACGATTAAGGAATGCCACTGAGAAATTACGACAATGTCGAAAAAAAATTTATTCAAAATTGCATCGCGTACTCAATCTACCATTAGAAAGAATCAAAGCGGACAGATTTTTCTTTAATATTTATATACGAATAGATCTTGATCTTCGTACAATTTTTGGTGTGTTTATTAAGTGCTATATCTTGTATACTTATATATAAATACTCTTATATACAAATAACAATTGACTGTGAAAATAATTAAACAATTAATAATTAGTTGTCGGAAGAAAATGTATTCCTCTTTCGTTTCACCTTAATATTCTATTTACGTATTGAATTGCAATCGAGCCTAGCTTAGGTCGTCAACGGACTTTGCAATCCAATAGTCTCTTTAATCTAATAATTATAGCAAGGGTAGACAACCAGAACTTGCTTTCACGATTTTCATTATCTTCAAAACCTCTCAACGGATGGTACGTGATTAAAAAATACATCCGAGCCGATGAACTATTTCCAGATACCTCGTTGCTATAAGTTTATGTGCTGAAAGAAGACGTTATAGTACACAGGTCACACCTCGTTGCTGTCGTTTGATTTACAACAGTATCAAGAAACAAATTATATAAATGCGACAATTATTTGAGTCGTGGTAACACCAGTAACCGCCGTTACAATCGGACGACATTTTTAAGCCCAGAATCATTTCTACGTTCATCATTTTTTCTTCGGGAATCACATTGAGAATGTGACACACCGTAATAGAATTACAAAATACATCAAGGGTCGTTTAAATACAGCAGTGTAAAAGTATACGACTATCAAGAAACATTTTTTTTAATTCGTTTACATATACAACATTTCTCCTATACGGACAATCGAGAGATTTCAAGTGTATGTTCATATGCTCGTGTACAGCTATTTTTATACAATAACGTGCGTGTTATTACTTTTAAAGACAATGTGCCCTCCCGTCGCATCGAAATGTAGATTTAGGAAAAATCAAATAAGAATTGATTGACTCGTACGTGTAAAAGAAATTTCAAAGATTTTGCTATCATTATTGTACGAATAATGTGCAAAATTATTTTTTCAAAACAAACAAAATCGACCCCACTGATAGATGCCTAAGCTTCTACACGTGTATGGAAAATTATTCACCTGGTCGATTAATATAGAATTTTGGATATTCACGAATATACACTGTATATATCGTATATTACGTGTTTAGAAACGTATAATAATAATGCAAATGTAATACAGGGTGTCCCAGAATTGACGGAAGTCCCTGAAATGGGGGGTTGGGGGTGAAATTCTGAATCGATTGATATAAGTATGTATAGGTCTCAGATCAATCCCTGAATTATTATTAATTTTTGAAGGCGGGCCAATCAGGTGCGCCCGATAAGCCAGGGTACGTCGTTGAGCGTTACGCGCGTGTAGTGGTGGCTGGCGGGAGCACCGCACCTACCGACACCACTACACGCGCGTAACGCTCAACGACATACGCTGGCTTATCGGGCGCACCTGATTGGCCCGCCTTAAAAAATGAATAATAATTCACGGGTTGATCTGAGACCTATACATACTTATATCAATCGATTCAGAATTTCACCCCCAACCCCCCATTTCAGGGACTACCATCAGTTCTGGGACATCCTGTATATTGTGATTCGATTCATGTGAAATAGATAACATTCGTCACGAGATTTTCTGAATATAAAAGCTAAAAGTATATGTTTATATTTTTTCCATAGTTCCATCGTACGGGGTGCTTTTCCTTTCGACGTGGCGATCTTAGTCCATTTTTTAATAATAAAAATATATAAACATTGGAAGCATGACAATAACCCAAAAAAGTTGGTAAAAATTGCACAACGAAAGAAATCTGCGCGACAAACTCTTGCCAAGATGCTGTATACCTTGGAGTAATTAAAACAATAATTACCGTAGCGTTGATTGCCCCAAATATCGAACATATACGCCATTCAATTTATATAACAATTTTATTATTATTATTATAAATGCCAGAAAAACGCTATCCATTTCTGAATAGAATCTATGTTTGGTCGAGCTCATCAACGACGCAAAATTCTCCACCTGGAATGACAATTCCGCCTTGCGTCGAATTTAAGCGAACCGTGAAGGATGAAACCGTGCGTTTTTGAGATTGCAAGACAAACCTTTTAAATTGGTATACCTTTAACGGTGGAACGTCGGACAGTATTTTAGGTATAGAATTATTTAATTTGCAGCCGCGTTCGTTTACGTAAGACGGAGGGATAATAGAAAAATTCTCACTCCAGTACGAATCGCGAGTCTCATATGCTTTCAAATTCATCGTTGTCTTATTCTCTCACTCCACACCCCTAAGCGTTCGCTTCATTTAACCCAATTATTAAACAAAGCAACGTTGCTTCTCGTATAACTATATATAGCACAAGAGAAGATGGTTTCGGTTAGATCTTATTCATTTAAACGAACCCCTCAAACCTGTCAAATACTGATGTTTGGTTACGACCGAGTGTAGTTATGTTTTCGATCGTCTTAAATCTTGGATATCTTTGAAAATGTATTTTCATTAAGGCGAATATTTTTTTTTTCGCGAACAAAATTAAACGTGCAGATTCGAAAAACCGTAAGCCATTTAAAAAATCATCCTTGGCGTTTTGATAAAGTGTAATGAAAGGATGCGTCGAACAGGCTCGTTTACTATAGCCAATGCTCCTTCGTAAGCCTTTGTTGGCTTTAAGAAGTGCACTTTGAATACTTCCTACCGCCCTGTACCACGGGAGCAGCACGTCCGGCTTCTAGGCATGGAAGTCATAAGCAATGAACAATTGACACGACGATTATACATAATTTCGCTTAGTCAAGTTGGCGAATATTGCAACGTTTTTGAAAAATCTGTCCAATCAAATGTATTTGAGATGATAAAAATGGAGCAATTAAAAAGGATCGTGCACGTGTATCCGAACTCAACTTGTCAGGTGACATTGGACAGTATGATTGACTGACCAGGGGCAATAAATAAAGAGAAATCGGAAGGATTTAAAGGCGTTTCACCGGTAACTTAAAAATTTGTTTTTTTTATGTTCAAGTCGAGGAATTAGTGCGCTTTAATTTTATTCGTTATATTTTTTTTTTGCTTTTCCAAAACACAATGTTATCGTTTTGGGTAGAAAAAACTGCTGTTATATTGGAAAAGAGGTTTTCGATGTTCAAGAATGAATTTGTGGAATTAATTTTGCTATTTACTCTTTTATTCAATGATAAATGCATATCATTGCTATTTTTGGGAATCAATTGAAAAACGTAAACAGGATTTTTTTATTTATTCTTCCGCTAATAATCTCTGGATGCCTACCCAGATATACTTCTGATATCTTAAAATTAAAGGTTAGGCATTAAGGGTTGATAATACGAGAAAACGGTTGCAACCCTGAGTGTCGCCCGATGCATTGGTAGCAGTTACAAAAAAAAAACTATATGATGTAGAGGGTTCGTAGGAGAACAAGCTCATCTAAATCAAATAGTGGGCAAGCGACTAGCCAACATTAAAACCCTGCCAAGGACAAAAACGACATATGCATGTTTTCTACCCATGTTGAATTGAAATTATGGAAAATCATTGGTTTATTGTATTAGTCTGTATTACGCCTCGAAATTTATAAAAACTGGTGAAAAAAATTAAAGCGCCGCCAAGTCGTCACAAAGGAACTTCGGTGGGGGTAAAACAAGTGACAGTTTCACGAGTTCGGAGTAATAACTAAGTGACTGGATCGAAAATATCTGCTCTCATTCAGTACACAATAATAAAATCGAGAAACGAAAAACATATAATTACTGATAATAAAAATTCATTTCTTTTAAATGCATTAAGGGGTAAGGCCACTGTAAATTTTTTGAAAAATCGATTTTTTTTTATTGGCTTAAAAAATAGTTTAAGTTTAAAATAAAAAATAGTTTAACTTTCTCCGAAACTTCTTTTTTTAATTTTTTCCAATAAAAAACTATTCGCAAAACTTTAAACGCGTTTTTCTCGAAACATGGTTTTTCAAAATGGCACGCAGCATAACTCGAACAATTTTCATTTTTTTTACTTGAAATTTTAACCAGATGTGAACATTTACATTATCTTGACAATGTCGATCGGAATTTTCAAGAACTTTATTTATTGATTTTTTATTAACAAAAAACTTGCCGTTTTTTTCGTCAAAAATCAATTTTTTTTTTCAAACGCACGCCAAATCCACAAAAATTGATACTTTTTAAAATCCGATCGACATTCTCTAGCTATAGCCCTCTAGATTAATGGTTTTTTTTTTGTTCTAGATTCAAAAGTGCACCAGTGGTGCTGCGTGCCGCGGAGCCCTGGAAGCAAAACATGTCCCGGGAAGATAGCTGTGGAACCGCCATTTTGTTTTTTTTTACTGTAAAAAAATGTTATAATAAAGTTTAATGTATGCCCGATAACACCATTAAAAGTTTTTTTTTCAAATACCTTCAATTTCGGGAGCAAAAAATTAGTGAAAAAACCTTTTTTTTTGGGCCGTTACAGTGGCCTTACTCCTTAAAGCAAATAAATTTCTGACATTTTTTTTTCCAAAAATCTCTACCGTTGGGTAAAAATATCGGAAAGGATTTTTCAAAATATGTTGATTAGACATTTATGATTTTTTAAATGTGATACTAGTTCTCGTTACTATTTTCTCCAAGATTGAATTAATTATTTAAAAATAACATTTATAATGTTTTAATTGATAGTTAGGAGCTCAAATAATATTTGAATGAAATCTTTTAGATTTTTCTGTCAAGCTCTCAGGCCCCACACTAATTTTCAGACCCTGCCAACAAGAGACTAGCACTCGTTCTTTTATTATGTCTATTGTCTCTTTTTTAGATCTGCCAATTTTTATTTATGACGAGTGATATTGGCATTTCAAAATGTTCTTCATAATGATAATAATAATCAAAATTAGAGAAAAATATAAAGTCATAATGAAATCGACGATAAACATTGATTTTGCAAAAACCGAAAAAATTATATGTGCTTATTCTTTTTCTATGTCATTGAATCCAGAATTTTACAAAGTAATTTCGATGATTTGAAGCATCCGAAAAGTCTATTTTTAACATATTCATTTCATTTGACCATGGCGATAAGCCATGGCGATGAGCCATGAGCGATAATGTATTCTAACCGATCGATTTGTAGGTTCTCCTTTTTTTAATTTTGTTACACCGGATGCATATCGGCAAATTATGTGATTTTTACATAAACAAACAAACACTCCTAATAATGGAAATGGCGTATATTACTTAAATAGTAACGTTTCGATTAATAGAAGTTAATAAGAACGGAAAAAGGCAATGTTGGCGAGAAATAGAAAACACAGAAAAACACAAACCACATTTGTGGTTTGAGGGGTCTATGATAGTTTAGCAAATAACCCGACTCTAAAACTTCTTTAAACCTCTTTTTTTCGTCATGTGCTCGCACTGTTCCCAAATTATCCTCCATTGCAGCATAAAACAGCATATCTGAAATCAATACTATGTAGAAAAATGTATGTTTCATGCTGCAAAAACAATATTGCCAACGCCAACTGTGCAGACTACTATGAATCCGTATTAAAATTGAGATTTCCTTTGCTTTATACCTTCTGTTTACAAAGGACAAAGCGAATGTAGCGAATCAGACGCAATGCGTAAAAACCTAATTTGCGCGATGTTTTTTAACCTGCCAGCCGTAAAAATTACCGTATATTTCGAAATAAAATAAAACGTTTACTTCAATATTTAAAAAATCAACCCTTTTCGACATCTGAAGCCCAAGTGATTGCAGCGTAATTCAATATTAACGCACGACCAACGATATTCTATTCGTATAAAAAATTATGGCCAGTATTATATTGGAGTTTGGGTCCGAGTGGTTACTGAATTATTGGGAAAATAAAAATTTGTATATAATACAAACTCGTCGATTCCCTGCAAATGAAAACCCAACCATTATTCAGGAACCTTCAGGTACTTCTCGTACATAACAAAATTTCATCCTAATATCTCGAAGATTGTTGCAGTAAGAGCACAAATGAATATTGATACACACACACACGCGCGCGCGCGCATTCTCAGCATATTTCTATCGTGATCTTGCAAAAAATTACCCAAAGGAAACTTTTCCCCTATGCGGAAGCAGAAAGGAGACATGCACTAGAAATAAATGAACCCATCCATCTTCTAGCCATTTAGTTGAAAAAAATATATATATAAATAAAACAAGAAGGCCTTAGGACTGTTGCTAGCTATTTGGTCATGATTTTTAGGTTATTTGCGCCATCTATGAACTGCGTATCGATCGATGCGAAAGTCTACACTCCGTGACGGGAGTGTGAAGATTTGCTTTGATACATCTGCGGTTGGTAAGTGGTTATGAACGGAGCACGCGTCTTTCTTACCAAACGCTGGCAGCACACCGCTTTTTCAGAGTGAAAATAAATAGTAGCGACACATACTGGATGGTACGCGAACCATATCAGCGTGGCATTAGCAGACACGATCGGAGAGATTGTCAGGTCCAATGCTAGTTCATCGACTGAAGGTTTAAGCAGCGGTGGCGTCCACAGTACGCTGACCGCCTCATGCGGGCTACGCTTGTCAACAAAACCGACCATGAGGGTAATGCAGATCGAAAACGAGAGAAAAATGTTTCTCAACCCAGATTTTTTAGCGTTTTCATTTTTCTGTACAACTTTCCACACTCTACATGTTACAACCAATTCAGTTGATTATATGGAATGGATAAAGATTGATTGTTAGCTAGAGATCGAATTTTTCTTCATCGGCTTTTTAATAGGCGTATAGTCACCTTGCTGAGCCGAAGGTTTAAGGTTGGTACTTGGGTTCGGAATCTCCCCGTTTGATTTCAAATTTGTACATTTTGACGAGCCATCGCAAGTGTTAATGACTGTTTACAAGCATCACGGTTGGGCTTCACCGATTTGACAAATGTTCTTGTTTAGAAAAAAATGTACAGTCTTATATCCGTTGAATATCGTCTTCTTAGCCGTTCTTCGTTCTTCGTCTTAGTCCGTTGAATTATTCGGCAAAAAAATGGCTCAATGCAGAGTTCCCGCCGAAGACGTTCTGACGTTGTGATCGGATTCGATTCCCGTTAGCTTATTTTTTAACAAGAAGTTGTTTCCCAAATAGGGTTGTGGCTAATTCGAAATACATCATTTTCCGTAAAATAAAAGACCGCATGGGGATTCCTGTCGGTGGCTCGGTGGTCGGATACAAGAGTGCAAACTTATGATTAATTCTGGTGACTTTTTTCCAAAACAATTAAGCGAAATATGTTTTTCGGGGTAAGATTAACTAAGTGGCCACAAAAAAGAAACACGTCGTGGCTGCAATCAAATCTACATCTACAACGTTACATCCAATCATCGGTACTGCACATTCCTCTTGCAAGAAAATGCGGTGGAAAACGTGCATACGCCGGTTCTTTTATTCACTACTATTCAAATCAATGAAAAACCCAACACTACGAGCCCTTTGTAAACAGTCACGTTTAAAGTGGCGAGGGCTCACAAGATATACAAGTTAAAATAAAAACGCGAAGATTAGTACGAACCTATAAGCTTCGGCACAGAAACCAGAGGATAGCCGTGCGGCTATTGGAATCTCAAGAAAGATGTATTCTATTTGTATTAAAGATATCTGCATAAGTTTGTAATTTGAAAAATACGTATTTCTTATATTGCATGCAAAATTAAAAAAAAATATTTAGCCCCGTTTCACCGCCTTTTCTGTTGCTTTTTCTTTCTCGAAATGATTTATGAAACGGTGTCAACGATATTTCAAAATCTATTCGTCCGATTCACTTCAAGTAAGGACAGAGTTCTAAAATTTTCTATCGTGAGACCTGATGATTTTTAAATATATTTATCCGTGAATTAATAACTAGTGATTGAACTTACGTTTTTTTTTAGCTACTAAGTTTTTTACTTACCAGAACCACCTACAACGGCTGGTCATGCAGCAACGGCGGCACTTTGTTTAAATAATAATAACTTAATTGTTTATACATATTTTTCAACAGAAAAACTCAAACCTGGCACAACGACGTTATAATTGTGTGTAAAATTCCGATCTCGTCGTCGCAATACTCTCATCAGAAAGTAATAAGGACAAAATATCTGTTTATCGGGCCTTAAACTTACGCAGACTATTCCAACTAATTGAACAAAGTGATCGTAAGATGCAGAGTGTAAAAAGATCCGAATAAAATGAAAACGCTGAGCAAATGGTAGTTGAGAACCACATTCGGTTTGTATTACCATCCCCGACTGTTTTATCAACGCACGTGACCCACATGAGGAGGCCAGCGTAGTTCGCGCGCCACCGCTGCTGAAATCTTCAGTCGATGTGCTCGCATTGGCCCTGGCTATCTCTCCTATCGTCTCTGGTATTAGCCACAACAAAAAAATTGGGCACCTCACGGGAAAAAGTTTTTCCTCGTTATATATACAGAGAGAATTATTAGCGAGCATATATTGCTGTTTTAATCACGTTTTCTTCGGTCGATCGATAGAACGAGATTGAGCGGGGAAATAACAGGCTTCGGGTAAGTGTTTGGATGGAATCTTGGGAATTTAGTGACGCGACAAACATACACGACAGACTTGGGGTCCGTTTTGTTGGGGGCCCAGTGTGTGTATCAGCATCGCTCACGGGGCCACCGATAAATCCAACGGACGCACGCGTATTTTCGTCACGAAAAATCTCTAAGCGCGATGTCTCTCTAGCCCAAGTTGTCCGTTGTATGATTCCGATGAGCGAAATATATAAATAAAAAAAAACATATACACATATTTATCCCTTGGCGGGAAATGAAGTCACGTGTATCTTTCGATACATTTCGTGACGCCTCGTACTTTGCGTCCTTTCACTTTCTCCTTGATTTTCTCGCTTTACTCAACATTTCTTTTTTTTTCGAACTAACCTCAAATGTCGCTCGTTATTCTTCGGGATCCTGAACCCCGACAACCTTCGTTGTCGACACTTTAAAAACAATACATCTCGCTTACCCGTCATATGTCACGGTTTATGTACAAAGTCGTCTCCATATTATTTTACATCCTAAATATATATGTATATATATGTGCGTTGGGTGTTATATTATTCACTCGTTTTGTACAAGCTTATAGGAGTCGGAGCATACGATTCAATACTCAATACGACAACACTTCCAAGGTCTTGATCTTTTTGTCTATCAGGCTTACCCTCTTATTATTTTATGATCGTTTTCGATTTAACATAAAATTTGAAGCCTACGAATCTGCTACACGCTCCAACTTTTTTTTTATCAATCCTTTAGGGAATGTATTCGCTTTGGATAAGCTTTTTTTTTTCAACGCCTTATTTTCTTGAAATTTCTTCTGTGACTGTGGTTTCGTATGTGCGGACCACTGAAATGTTGGGAAAATTTTAATTTGCATATCTTTTGATTACCGATTGCTATAAAATAGAGACTAAATCTTACTTCAAATCATGGGGTTGGGCTACTGTGACATACGGAAAATCAGGGTTATTTGAAGAAATTTAGTTTTGAAGGGGTAAGTAGGACGATTGAGGAACCGTTTGGACATTCTTTTTTCTGTACATTAAGAAAGTTGTGTGCGAAAGTTCGTTAAAAAATATGAATGTTCAAAGATGTTAGAAACAATCTCCTGAAGAATCTTTCAACGTAAGAGGCTTAACAGCGTACTTCATTTTGGCCACCCGATTGATGTGAAACAAAAAAAAAAATTTTTTGTAAAATAGATAATATTGGCTAAGACTTGACCGAGCTTTATTTTTATCGTGTTTCATTCATGAAAAAATGTTTTCTTCTCGATTTTTCGAGGAAAAATGACATTATTGTTAATAATTAATGAAAAGAAAAATGTTAAGAAGCAAAACGTCGATCGAGACTAAAGTACTATTATACTGAATAAGTGTACCAAATTCCAAGTCATCTGTTCAATGGATGTCAGAATATTGTATATACTGTTTTGAAAAACATAGTCTCAAGAAATACGTGTTAAAGTTCTACTAGCAGTTCCATCCTTGTAATCATCACTTTTAACTTCAATCTAAAATGCCTTCAACACATGTTGGCCCTTCCTCTTCAATTTAATGATGCTGAAGTTTGCATAGTTGGAATGCGACGAAAATCAATTCTTATTAAATGTCGAATTTCTTTTCGTCTGTGTAAATCACTCAAACATTTTTACGTATTCTTATTTGAGATTTACGACCTCAATTTGCAAAAAAGAAGGCTTTGAATCAGGATAAAAGTACAGAAATGGAAAATTAACAAAAGGTTCACTGCATGCCAACGATGCAAACTTCATTCAATTTGAGTTGCCTCAAGCGACAAGAGTGTTTCTCATTTTCACAGTAGCCCAGGCCCTTTCACAGTAGCTTAGGCCCTAAATTTTTCTGAATACTCCATTCAGATGGATTCATTAGTTTTTACGTGCTGCGTGCACAAACACAAATTTTGAAATTTGATAATTTTTGACATTTTTGTCAAAAATTATCTTCTTAATGCTATCACGCTTTCATCTCCTCCTCCTTCATCTTCATCTTCTCAATTAATTTTTTTGTAAATATTCTCAATGTACCGACACACAAATTTTACAGTTTTATTATATGTACAGATCTATATGCTGTATTTATATAAAATTTCTACGAACACACATAACCCCCACTGGGTTATCCTTCTTACTCAGTCTTCATTATTATATGTGTTTATCTAGTTTGGCTGGACTCCGGTGACTAGTTACTCAAACAGAAGTTGTACATTTGAATATATATAACCGAAGATGGCTGGGGAACAGCAGCAATTTTTTCTCAAATGGAACGACTTCCAATCGAATATGGTAACGTCCTTCAAGCACTTGAGGGACGAGAAGAGTTTTACAGATGTGACCCTTGCCTGCGATGGCCAGACGTGCAAAGCTCACAAGATGGTATTATCCGCCTGTAGTCCGTACTTCAAATCCTTGTTAGAGGTACGAATTCAAACATTGAAAAAAAAAATCGATTATTTTAAATGTTTAGCGTTTAATCATTGCTAATTATTATTAGTCGTATGTGTTAGGCTTGTGGGTAGACAATTGAACTGCTACGAATACGCTGTATAAACTGGTCGACTCCAGCCAACCAGATTTCGGTGGCAATGACAAAATGAATTATCGACAGGCTGGTTCGAGACCGCAAGACAATGCGATGCAAAATACACCACGAAATAAAGTCCGATAGGTTGTAATCGATTAAAAAGTGACGAGTCATAATGTTTATCGGTATGGACATTTTGGAACAGGACATTGCAAAATGCGCAATTATACAGCATCGTTCTGTAATATTGAACATCGGATTATTCGGAAATGATGTCTCGATAGCTGCATTCTTGACTTTCTCTTCCAACCGAACTACATCAATTCTTGCAAAGCAAATTTTTTAATATGTGTTGATATGAGCCAAGTCTGTAAATATTTAAGTGTGCCTAGCTCAAAGTTTGAACTGTGGAAAAGATATATTGATATGTGTGTACTCTTTAAAACATTCGAGCTCTAAAAGCAGATGCTCTTTTCTTGCCTAAAACTGAATGATAATCGTTGCATCCAGATTCTCTTTACAAATGGTCTCCTCAAACCTTTTAAGATTCGCTTTATACGGCATTCTTCGTTACATCGCCATGATTTTTGTGTTACAGTAAATTGTAGTAGTGCTGATCTGCAAATGATACTTTCACTTGAAAAATGTTGCACGGATCTCCGGAATCGTTCGTTGCGCGTAAATGAATTATCTAACTCGTAAATTGTGTTTAACAAGTGATGTATCGTATCCTTGAACTTGAATAGATTTATACTATTAGTAAAAAATCATTAATAAGCAATAAAGTCTCTCTTATAATGATATGAAACAAATACGAGTAGGAGAAAGACAGCCGGTATTTTCGAAAGATGTGTTCTCAGAGTACTTCTGAACCAAATACTCCCTACATTATATTGGGTGTACAAATAAGTTTGACAAAATATGGCCCCTCCAGGACGTTATGATTGAAATCTTCAGATATAAAACGTCAAATCGTAAGTTTGGACATCTGGCAAGACCTTGATCTTGCTGATACAAAGTCGCTAATATTTCAAGGTTATGGTCTTGCCGGATGCCCAACTTTACCGTATAACGTTTTACATCTGACAATTTCAATCATAATATCCTGGTGGGTCCACCTTTTGTCGAACGGCGGAGACTTATTTGTACTCCCAATACCTTGCTTTAAAATACATATATAGCACTAATGCCCCACAAAAACGGATTAACGGAACGGGCGATGCTTCTTAACTTGCAAATTATGTACAAAATTCCCTATGAAATTTTAACAAATTTATTGTGCGCAACATTTTTGGCCATTGTTTTAAGTTTTTATCAAGTTATAACGATTTTAGTTATATTTATTCAAGTATATTTTGTCGAAAATATTTTTCTGACAAATTAAAAGACTTTAAATGCCTGGCATTAAAAGCTTAATTGCCATTGAATAATTCGTTTTGAAAAGGCCGCAAAGCACAATCTCGATGTGAAAACGCCAACCTACAACTAGGTTAGGTTATTTCGATAATTTTTAATATAAATATGACAAAAGCGATATTTGAAAAAGTTTCTGTATTTTCGTTCAGCTGTGATACGATAGTGCGTTAGGGAACAGTGTCCGTGGGCAACTGTCTAGAGTCTAGGGGTTCTGCCAAGAACTCTGAATGGTCAAGTGGCACGAGTGTGGCCCAAAGATTAAAAGAGAGATCGTAAAGGCCCGCAATGGCCTACAAAGGAACATTGGCAATGAAATAAAAAATATGCGAGAACAAAACAGCGGCGGTGAAGAATGCGCGTGGAAAGAGAATATAATAAGAACTTGTTTCATTTCAGGAAAACCCGTCCAAGCATCCAATTATAATTCTTAAGGATGTAGCGTATAGCCACCTCCAAGCAATATTGGAATTCATGTATGCGGGTGAAGTGAACGTTTCACAGGATCAACTTCCCGCTTTCTTGAAAACAGCAGATCGACTAAAAGTAAAAGGATTGGCCGAGGCGCCCGGTGCCATTAAAAGAGAGGGCTAAGTTCATCGAGCTTTTAGTTATGGTACGTTTTAGTATACATCTGATACATTATTCGAGTAAATCAATGAGAATTTATTGCCGATGGATGAAACTAATCAAATCGAATTTAATAACAAAGTGAATTCTCTATAAAATTTAAACAAAATCAGCAGTACAAGGATTTTTGCGTTTACGTGTTGGGTGGGTAATTTTTGGGTTTCCGCAGTTCCACGACCAGGAACCCTGTTGGGGGCTTACATACCTTCGGCTGCGACGCAAATCGGCATTTTTTCAGAGGACAAATCGTCATATATTCCGTAAAATATCCATCACACACATTATTGTTACGTTGACTACGTGGAATTTATTTATTTAATTAACAATAGATGATTTATGCCCATGCACGCTGTTCGGGCCTCTGTCGAAAATACACGATCCCATGTCGGCATAACTGCCCGAAGGGTTGGTTGATAGATTTTTTAAAAACCCAGAAGATTCTCTCCAACTAATGTTTTCATAGAAGTCTTCTGAACCAAATTGTTGAGTTTCGAAAAAAATCTCGTTATCACACTTCGCAGCAGTAACACTTTTCGTTGGATTACATTTCGCACTTTAAATGTTAATAGAAGATGTTCCAAATTGCAAAAAAAAAATTAAGTACCTGGCTCAACAGATTGGAATATCCATTTGCAAAGATTTACAAACCTGCATAAGAAAAATATTTAAAAAACAGTTCGAGGTATTGTGCAGGCCGTCTTGAAAAATACAGTTCTGAGAAAAACACGTTTAAACCCGCATAACTCCGTCTCTGATTGACATTTCGCAAGAATTTTTTTACGGCGCGTAAAAAGTAGATAGAAATCAGCACTGAAAGAAATTCATTAATTTAAAAACTGAAGGTCGTGTTTCCTAAATTCCATTTTGCCATCCTTCTGTCCATTTCATAACGGGAAATATCGCGTCAAAGTGTGACGACGAGACGCTAACCCTAATTAATTAAACATAACCATTTTTACAAGCGGTTCCGATGCGTAAAGTGAGAAGGAAAAATGTGTAGCAGCTGGTTATGCTGGATATGAAAATGTCGATCGCTATTGGTAAAACCACGGTCTTTTATAAAAATCTAGAAAGTTCTACGGCGGGGGGGGGGGGGGGGAGCTTGGTGAATATCTTTTTGTAGTTATCCGATTGATCACGAGGATCGTCGCGATCGACTGATTTGTTTACACGAATAACGGAAACACTTTCAAGCTCCGTTCAGCAGACTAACAGTTCAGCCACGCACGTAATTTAAGTAATATTCGTATTCTAACCTATGTAAAAATTATCAAATTTAATAGATCCCGATGTTCAGCAAAATATACTTTCGTTTCAACGAATATTAATTAATCAAATGAAACTGTAATTATAATAAATTACGTTAGCGGAATAATGTCAAATGTGTTTGCATATTTTATGTGTGATGTTTACGCAAGTGGATTTGTATTAGGTTTCCTGTCTCATGACCTAGGATAAAGGTCCCCTCAAGAAAGAAAAGCATCTTAAAATTAACCCTATTTCAATGGGAACGTAATTTTTACTCGTTTTCGTTGGTGTTAACTTAGTAGGAGAGAACGTAAATCAGGGTTGTGTAGAATGTACTTGCAACGGGAATTATTGTTAATTTGTCAGCTAGGTTATTTTGTACAACAAATTCTATAATCCTTAACATACAATTGTACGATCGTTCCGGGTCATGAATTTAACAGCGCCGCATAAGCTTGGGGACGAAAAAAACAGCTCAATTTTCAATGTTTTTTCCTCATGAAGGTATCAGAATGTCGAGAGCGGGTTTTTACACACAATTAATACATAGGCTTTTGAAGTTTGAGTTTTTATTAGAAAATATTGATAAACAACCAAGTTATTATTATTTGAACGAGATGCCGTCGTTGCTGCATTGCCAATCGGCGGTAGATGGTTCTGGCAACTAAGGTGATCTCAAATGAAAAATAAAAAATGTGCTTTCAGTATAATAAAAAAAACTTTCGTACGACCGGATACTTTTTTTAAACAAAAATATTACGAAATTAACAAGCTGTAGAGCAGGAAGGATCGATTTGTTACCAAAAAAAAAACAATATAATAATCTATTATTAACAAATGGATAAATATATCAAAAAATCATTCGGTTATACGCCAGAAAATGTTGCAAATTATGCTTTATCCGTGAACGCCGGTCTGTTGAAGTGAATCGAACAAATAGACTTTGAGATACGACTTGCACCGTTTCATAAAACATCGGTTCGAGACAAACGCGAAAAATAGCGTTTCCGATCCTTCAAAAAGACGTCATAACTCTTTTAACAGTTGGAATTTTCACCAAATCGTCGTTGCAAATGACAGTTAAGACCTTAAGCTAAAAAGCTAAGCGATAAAAAAATCATAGTTTTGAAATTTCATGCCTACACATCATACCTATTAATGTCATTGAAGTTTGCGTTGTTGGAATGCATTCAAAATGCAATCGTTTGTCTTGCTCAAATTTCATTCAGCAGATTCTAGCTCCGGAAATCCTTTACCCATTTTCTAAGGTGTTCATATTTCCATATCTGTTTTTCGACATCTGCAGAAAAGTTCTCGATCTAATAATAAGACGATCGAAAAATTATTTTCATCGCCTTTTAACTATGTTAATTTCGACACCGTTGAATGTATTGCTAGACGCAAACTCCCAGATGGCAACGTATTTAGCAATCATAATCAGACTTCGACAAATATATTCATCGAACGAGACAGTCTCCATGGTTAAAAAATACCCATCTCTTTCCGCACCCAAGATCGTGGGTGAAACTAGAGCATGATAATCGTTGCGAAGACTCGTTTCTTTTAATGTTTCCGAGAAGTGAGCAAAAGCACATTTTCTTACGGCGTTTCTCAATACCTCCAATATTTTATACTGAACAAAGAACTGCAGCAGTTTTTCTGTAGATTTTGGTTTCTAGTCTATACGATATAGATTTCTGTTATGTCTACAGATATCCATTATTTTGAGGCTCAATAAAATGGTGGAAATTGTAACTGATACACGATTACTCATTTGGTTTTGATATGATACAGTAAAGACTTTGTCTCTTTGTTGTAGGTTTTTTTCGGAAGGGTGCAGACTGCGAGCTGTGTGATGATTGAGCGAAAGGTAAAGTGGTGGATTAAACTAAAGCGATAACTTCATGCACTCGGCCATACGGGCGCGCGCGCGCGCGTAGCACGTAAACAATACACTCGTAGACACACATACACGTACGCGTATACATACGGAAGATGGAAATTCAAAGTAAATGTGCAGGAGAGTGGGGTCACACAGCGAGTCACCTCTGATTCATGACGAGAATTAACGGTGGCCGAATAGTAAAATTAATTTTTTTTAACTACAATTATTGTTGAGATTTTACCGGAGATACGCGAAAAAGGGAAATGAGAAGAAGAAAATTATGGTAAAAAAAAATAGAACGAGGTTAATGAAGTGATTAAAATAAGTGAACGTTCACGTCGCGGTCTTGAACCTGAAGGCACAATAGAGACAAAAACGACTAACACACCGCGGGGTCCCACACAAACACCGATTATATTTTTTGTAAGACACAGTGCTGCAGGTTAAAAGACGAACAAGCAAGTTTACGATAGTTTTATAATCCACGCTGACCGGGGGCGTCACGTAGCTCAATCCGATGATTGGGTCGTTAATCCGACAATTATATCATTATTCGCATTGATTGACAAATGTTCGTATCCTATATAAGTTATCTTGTTTCGTGAATAAACTTCGAGCAGACGTCCGAGCGATCGACTTCTCCGAACGTCCGGTAGGGATATCAGATGTTAATTTTATGCCTCAATGATCCACGGAATCCTAACGGACTCTCCATTACATACGATAGAAACGAAACAGTATCATAAACGAATCGTCATCTCGTGTGGTGAATGGATCGGCAAACACCCCCGACTATCTCATATCCAAGCGGGCCCGAAGTCAAGTTTACCGGAAATAGTTGTGTGTGGCACACATTTTAACGTTATCAACCGTTCTTTCGTTGTTTTCATTGCTTTTATCGATCGAAATGCAACGCAACGATAAAACAATCCAGCCAACACGAACCGACAGATTATATCATTTCTCAAGCTGATCTGATCACGAGTTATCCTTCCGGTAACCTTGATTCGCCTGAACCAAATACTGCCAACATTGTACCGGCGTATTTACATTATTACCGATAGACCAAATTTATTTATGATAATAATATATTGAGGGTTGTTGTCTTAAGCTAAAAAAAAAGACAAGATCAACGACGTAACATTAATGAAAAGAAATTTTGTAACGCCAGCGCGCACAGTTCCTTTTTTTCATTCATCCTTTGTTTCTTTCAACCACTGCAATATCAACCAATATCCATAAGATGCGTTGGGCAATATCAATCGCAAGTCAGGATGATATTAAACGAATAATGACGTACAACAGGTCTCTCGAATTCTTTGTGTTCTGACTTGGAACAAGATCACACCCCTTCCCCTCCGCCCGCAGATCAGAACTAAAGCCGAAGCCAGTACTACGACAAAACTTTTATAATTTTTTTGCTTGTTTCCATCTTGCGGTCAGCTGTCGATCGCGTACGGACAGTGAGTCTGTGTTTTAATATATTCCATTTTTCCTTTTTCTCTATCTATCTATTTATGAGAATAGTTTTATAAACGATTTACGCTTTGTCAACCACACTCGAATACTCGCCTATTATTATTACTGCATCATCTTCGAATTACTTATCGAACGTTATTCTCCTGCTAATACTCATAATATTCGCCGTGACGTTTTACGTTATTTAATTTTTCTAAATGATCGTACGAAGGTCGCATTGAATTTACTAAAAACTCCGAAGATAAGGAATTCAGTACTCTTTTTTTAAAACATTTTTAACGAAAAAGTTGTATCAACAATGTTGGTTTTATTCCCACGAAATTCTAAAGTTCCCGTTTTTCATACGTTAACCGAGCATTTGTTTGTGCAAGGTTGAACTTTCTTGCCGTTGACATTTTTCATCAATCTTACCGACCTTGTAAAAATCCGCATTCTATTGCAATTAGAGCCAGTTGTTTAGTAGCATTGTACACGAAGCTTTTAACTTATTTCGATAGGGGAGGGTGTGCACCAATCGTTTAAAAAACTATTCTATCGTTATTGATCGGTTCTCTTTTACGTTCTTTTTTTAAACTTGTGAGGTATTTTATTCACGACAAAACGGTTGACACCCAAAGAACGATCGGTTGATCGCCGTCGATTGGAAACAAGAGTTATCGATTTACTCGATCATTGATCTTCCTTCAACCCTGTCATTCCTGGTTTCTCTTGTATTATTGTTAATGTCGCCGTAATTGAACGCTGTCTCTTATAGGGTTTGTTTTCATAGCATCGGATACTTCGTCTCCTACCCGCTTAGTGATACATTCGATAATGACATAACTCGATTATGATAACGATTATAATATGACAATGTTGAAATAAAATATAAATTGTGTAAATATACGACTCTTTAAGCATCATCTCATTTCACATTACTATAATTGATATGTCAAAATGAATCTTCCGAGGTTGACACTTGTCAGGCAACGACACTTGGTAAAACGACTGCGTTGATGAATAGGATTTAAGGAGATTGCTCAGCTAACGGGAAATAGTAAGAATTTGCTGAAATTTATTGAGAATATTTGCGAACAGGTGTTACGACTCCGTGTAAAATTTCAAGTACTTCGTCTACGTGATTGTTGAGCAATTAATTATTGAAGTTAGGCTCTTATACGTGGGCGACATATAGTCCAGTCTAAAGTGGCCAGAGTCGAACATTTTTGCGACCGCTTAGTGTAACACGTATTCCTATTCGACCCGGACAATCCGAATTTCTAGGAATTTTAACTATTAACAGTGGAGAAAAGGGTTAAAAACCGAAAAAATATGCATTTTTTCGAGAACGAAAAGGAAATCGCAAAAAAGTTTCGAACAAAAGTCGTAGAATGGAAGATTTTACCTCGTAGGTGTATACGATGTTTTTTCTCTATCTCCAATAGTTTAGCCGTAAAATTGAAAAACAACTTCACACAACTACTATCAACGCGCGAGCTATACGGACGTGACGAAATAGAGAGGTATGAGCATCGCTGGTACCTCTGCCCCTTTCGCGCACGGCCGCTGCACGCGCTTCGGTCGGGGGTCCCCGACGTTCAATCGGGTATTTTCGGCAGCCCAAAGGTGCGTCAGCGGCTTCCCCTCTCGCCGGCGCGGCGCGGCAACCTCGGACAACTCGGCTCCCTGGACTCCCTGGGACCAATCGGGTGTCTTCGAAGGGGTTAGGTAGGGCATGGAAAATGACAAATCCGTTACCCGCTAATATTTCGTACGCTCAAATAAAAAGAGCGGGAATAGAGCATTTCGTTGAAACGACGTACAGAAAAGTACCTTTTTTAAAGGTCAAGCTCTATTAGTGGAAACGACTATATAGAAAGAATGGTTATGAGAAATTTGGTTTAATACTGATTTTAACATAATTTGTTTCCTTTGTGTAGAAAGTTCTTAATACAGTAAAGACATAAGATTAATTTATAGAAACTCTGAATTCTAATATTAATAATATAATTTGTGTTAAAATAATCCGTCATAAAATTATTATTGATGAAATAGCTGATTCTCTTATTAAAGTTAAAAGTAAATATCCTGCAAATATGTTTGCAGTTTATCGAATTGTTAAAGTTAAAGGATAAACAATATTTCTAGTTTAAATTGAAACTATTAAAGGTATTAAAAGAAAGGAGGTCTCTTGGGGGATTACATGCGCAAATGCAACGTTTGTATTGTTTAGTGGGTGAAGTTCCGAAAACCAACCCCCTCCGATCGAGCTGAAATTTCGCACAGACCTTTTTTTTATTATTCTAAGACGACCCCTAAAAGGATTTTTCCCGACTCGTAATACATTTTGAGATATTGAATTGTAAAGTTATTTATTTTACCGCACGCCGATTATATCTCTATCTGGTAGGTGTAAGTTCTGGCTGTACCTATATATACGTTATCGCGCTCTCCGCATTGTGCGGATCTCCGTCCAAAAAAGAAAAAAAAGAAAAACTCAAACGAATAAGATAAATCAATAAAAAAATCTCCGTTTGGATTTGTTTGTTTATTCGGGTTTGTTTGGGTTTGAGAATATAAAAGAAAAATTAACTACAAAAACAAAACTAAAAAACCGAAAAAATGATTTAAAATAAATAAACCAAAAAAGCGCCGTTTGTTTGTTTCGGCACCCCATGATTCCACACACCCATCCGAGGTGCCCTGCGCTCGCCCCAGTGTTCTATGCACCCCACGATTCCACTCGCTCATCCGAGGTGCTTTGCGTCCACCCCAGTATTTTATGCACCCCACGATTCCATATACCCACGTTTGTTTGGGATTGTTGCTTTTGTTCTGTTTGTTGGGTTAGCCCCTCCCCTCCCGTGACGTCATCGTAACTGGAGGAGATTACGCTACCGCACAGGCTGGACGAAGATCCACACGAAGCGGGGAGCGCGATAACGTATATATAGCTATAGCCAGAACTGACACCTATCAGATATAGATATAGTCGGTGCGCGGTAAAACACATAACTTTCAAAATCAATATCTCGAAAAGCATTGCGAGTCGGGAGAAATCCTTGTAGGGGTCGTCTTAGAATAGTGAAAAGAAGGTCTGTGCAAAATTTCAACTCGATCAGAGGGGGTTGGCTTTCGAAACCTTATTCGTTTTATGTATAGCTAACCTCAATTTTTCTGCCGACATGTATACAACGCATCTATAGTGTATGCGGCATGTATACTCAGCGTGAAAGTACGGTTATATAAAATAAACGTTCCTTCTTATATCTGCAAATATTGTGGCAATTGGGAAAGGGCAAAATACTATAACAACGTATGAAATATGTATATTGATTCTATTTATTAAATCATTGGTAAAGTACGGTAGCATGCACTAAATGTACAGGAAAACTATGCGGTGGAAGTAGCTCGCTTCTCTTTCAACTCTTCCAGCTTTGCTGCCAAGGCTTCGATAATCTTTTTATTCGTAGTCACACGAATACCCTTATCAATTCCGATATTTTGTCCGAGTAATAATCGAATACCAGCGATGCCTGCGTTGCGAAATAATTCTTGTAGGTGATACAGTGTGATACCAGCTCAAGCAACGTTCGTTATCATACCCGCAGATAATTCCGACGATTTATTGCCGTTCACATCCTTTTGGACTTGAGTACGTTCAAACACTTCCGAATGAATATCGTTTAAAGCGCCTTCTTTTTTTTTCAAAATGTAGCTCACGGTCGCAGCGTTGTCGATTAAATCTTGATTCGATACTCTAATCATGTCATGATTGACCAGTTGCTCAAGAATCGTAACATCGACTAGCCTCATCATGAGCCCCATTTTTTTCCGCTTTCCGTTATGTTATCTCACTTCTGAATAAGGGTAGCATGTCCGTAAAGCCTCGAATTTACAATCATTATGAGCTACCAGTATAATACTTTGGCCGATGGACTTTAAAAACTCGATGGGTTCGGCGACGACACATCCGGGCGGTGTTGTTAGGACACGAACAGAATTCATATACATTTCACCGCTTCGTACTTCGAGTCCAGTCAGCGCCGAGAAACGACCTTTGGAATTCCGTGGATAGGTACGATGAAGGCATTGTAGCGGTTCTCTTTCACTTTAACAGAAATTTGTATAATATCATCGGTTCTTTGAAGGCCAATCGTCTCGATATCAAGATATACAAACTTCGTACCATCTTCCAGCACACAGTTTATGGAAGGTTTCGCCGGCTCATCGAAAAAGTTTACGCCAATGTCGAATGCACAATTGGATTCGTAGGTAATTCCTTCTTTATTTTCGGCTCGTGCAGTGGTCTTCGACCGATCTTTGAAAAGGTCTCGCCTTCGTCTTTTATATTTTACGACCCTCGCAATTTCCTCACGCGATCATTTTGTTGGCGATACAAGTGCGGTTTCTTGGCGAGCGTAGACAGCGACAATTGTTTGTAAACTTTTTCGATGTAACTTGTACCCGGGTTTTTTGGCATATTGCGGCTGCAATTCGGAAATTGTTGGAGTTCGAGCTTGCGTAATGCAATACTTTGGTAGTTTTACTGCAGCACGCCATATTTTAGCGATTCGTTGGCCTGACCAGCCATATGGCGCCAATTTTTCCGCGTCATTAGCGAACTGAGTGAAGATGGTCGTGAGAGATGCTCTGAGCACTGCCCCAGAAAGAGCTTTACTACCGGATAATCTTCGATGGCTATAATTTTCTGAATCTTCTTGGTACTTGGACCAATTGCCACAGTTTTCATGTTCGCCGAATGAATGGGGCACGATGTTCAAGAGTGCTTTTCTCCTACCCTCTACGTTTCCCTTATTTTGTCGGAGCGCAGTATTAAAACAGTGCTTGAAGTAATCTACGACTGGGGTCGAAACTTTTATCAAGCTGTACAGGTTTCTTGACAACGTGCATGTAGCATTGTTGAAGTCAGTTCATTTTTCGATCGGATGCACAGATTCCGTAGATAAATTCGCGATCGTTGAGGAATCTTCATCACCGATTAATATCTCCAAACGCACAGTTTCTGTAACAATTTTTTTTACGAGCAATAAATCGTTAAAAATAATTTCCGATTTTTCTAAAACCCAATATAGGCGTCGGAATGTTAAAAAATGCCCTATTTCGTCGAATCCTTCCGCGAACTTCAAATCCCATAACTTTTTATGGGGGGTGGGGGGCGGGGTGAATTTCAGCTTCCCCCGACTGAATATCATCATGTAGATCCCAATAAATAAGAAAATAGGAAGAAATTAATTTTTGAGTCATTTTTCGGAAAAGTCACTTATCTAAAGAATTGCAGACCATTCTTTGATACTTACAGCTACGTATAAGTAGAGCTCAGGAGTTGAGGCTGCAAACGCTCGTATAAAATGACGATTTCGACTGAATTTCAGGAATCAGAACTCAACGGAAAGACGACAAAATAAAAACTAACGAGTGATGGCGATTCTTTTCCTTTAATTTTATGAAAACCATTCATCAACTATAAATGTTCACGATATGGCGTACTACTGAAGTCGAGTAGTAGATTATTACGTTTTTTGCATATTATGAAAGTAATCGGAAACTCGAAATACAATACTTAAAAAATATTTCTCGAAAAATAAGCCATATACATATATCTAAAATGTGGTGGTATTGCGGCGTAAAATAGACGCTAAGTTTACTAGCATGGTCATCACCGTATCTCTATATAATTAAAAAGTGCACAATCATTCATAATCGTTGACAATAATTGTTTTTTTTTAAATAAAATTGACTTAGTTAATAGTCACGTAACGCACAAACTATAAAACTTTAATCACACGGTCATGTTTGCATTAAGTCCTTAGGCCACTGTAGAGGCAAAAAGGGCATATTTTCGAATTTTTTTTTCAGCGAAACCATAAAATAAATCGAAATTACAAAATAGGAGTTTTATTACACACGTAATTGACTATACAAAATTATTTTTCACATTGATAAATTTCAAAATGGCGACGGTGCAGCATTTTTCCGATGACGTCTTTATTTCTGGTAGGACAATGGCTGGACCAACGGCTTCCATAATTTTTTAGTTATGATGAGACGCGAAAGTTTTTTCGATCATATATACGAATAGCTATAGAAGTGCGTGGGATTTTTTTGATATATTTTTTTTTGTCAAAATGGCGCGTTTCTAAAACAAAAAGTATAAAATGCTATGAGAAAATCGTTAAAAACGGCTTATAATGAAGGAACTGCAATATACTTTTTAAAAAAGCCTACGTAGTGCCTTAGAAAATGTAATTCTAAATAAACAGTTAAAATTTCAAATGAATCGGTTGAAATTTATTTGAGTTATGAGTCCGGCCGACTTGAAAAATGTAGTTTTGAGATAGACGCGTTTAAAGTTAGCAGAAAGTCACGACATGAATAATGTTTTAATTTAATCTTCAACAAACTTCGAAAATCGAGTACTTAGAGACTTTTTACACCCATCATATTTTGGTTATCATTTTATAGGTACTATGGTACCTTTAAAAAAATGGATTTTTGGAAAACGCTAGAGTGGCCAAAGGCTTTGATAATATCAAACTTTTCCAATACCTTAAAAAATAATCATCTAATTTTTCATGATTGTTTATTCCAATTACCAGTCTTTAAACTGTACTTTCAGTAGGTACTTTATAAAACGAGCCTTAACTTTATATTTTTTTTCTGCAAATCGGCCCGGCACTTTTTTATTGGAATTTGTTTTTAACAAAGTTACAATTTATCCATGTTAAGCAGTGATATATGGGACAATTGTTCCTGAAGCATTGTGCTTCTAAGCGACCTATGGCGAGCCCGAAGGAGTGGATAAAAAGCTTCTTACTCTTTGCCCCTTGTAATGGTGTTGAAGTTTGCGTTGTTGGACTGCAACGAAAGTTTTAGCATTGAATATGCTAGCCCTGAAAATGGTTTTAGAACTGTAGCGAGGCCTGAGCGAAGATCGCGCCCCGCGCCGAGTAATGCCCACGGCGTGTGTCGGCCCGAATCGGCCTGTTGTGTTCGCCATTCCAACAGGCCAATTAATATGGACCGCACGGCTGCGGGTGCACCCGCCGTGGTTTCAGTAGTTCTTGATTCAAATATGTCATGCAAAAATTGTGCCATAATGTAGAATGACCATTCCGGTGTATAAATATAATCGGTGCGACTACTCGTTTTGATAGAATTCTCGATTTTCCCTTTTAATTTCCTGTATGTCGACGTCAAGTTCTCTTTTTTTTTTTTTTCAGTTCGGATAATCGAGGTCCTACTGTAACATATTAATTTTGTATGAAAATTGTAGTCGGTCGCGCGCTCGCGAGTGTGCATCCCTACGAGCTAGGATGCTCAGGGCTACAGAATAAGAGTCTAGATAACCGGATGTTCGGATAACCGGTGTCCGAATTTTGTCGGGATCTTACTGTAGTTTGCTCAACTCGAGGTCCAATTTTTCCACTTACTTCATTTGAAATTACCAACATAAGTGCCAACCGATCATTACTCGTAAAAATCAAAGACTGTACAGTGTAAATGCGTCTTTTTAATGTTTTCAATTACGGTATTGTTTGTACGGATTTTCGTCCCTCTATTGCTAATGTACGACCTGTATGTACTTCTAAATTGAATCCACTTGAACAGAATTAGCGGTGTTTTCGCCCCCAACCTATGCCATGCTCACTTTCACCGTATTCTGTTGTTCTGTTTTAAAGTGTTTTAGCATTTAATAGTTGTTGTATTGGTACACGGAGAGAAGTGTATAGTAACTTCGACCACATTTTAACCATATTTTATATTACCCTGAGGGGATAACAATATTTTATAGTCATGGTTACTGCCCAAAATATAGTAGTGCTTATGATATTTTAGCAGTTGTGTTAACTATGCTCATATGTTAACCGCAACCAACAATCTTACGAGCATACGTTGATTGTTCAATGCTATATAATATAGTGGGTTTTCATAAAAAGGATATTTCCTTACACTATAAAAAATAGTGATTTTTACCATATTGAATGGTACGTCTACTAAATGTATACAATGTTTGATAAATTCAAAAATTCTCAGTTGAGAGTACTACCTGTATGATTATTTATCATAATTTGTCATCCCTGACCTCCTGAAATTATTCCTATGGAATAAAATATTTCGCCTAAACATGGATTCGAACCTACGACCTACCTATCTATACTACGCACGCTGCCACTATCCTACCGGGTACTTATGTTATTTTTATCGCAGATTTGGCATAACAGATAAAAGTAATTACAGCTGCAATTCCGAATAGCTGTTAACTCTGATATAGGTGGAATTTTGCCCAGATCGTCTTTTTGATAATTCATGTCGCTGCTTAAGTGGATTTTTAGCGCAACGCAATAGTTTTCGAAATATCGAATTTAAAAAACTGATCAATTAATGCGCTAATATATCTATATCGATCATAACGTGCTACCGCTGTCTTTACTTTATTGACACGTTCCACAAATTATTTACGTATTCACTATAAGATTACCATATTTTTGTTCGCATAGTCACTTTTCGTAAGATCTTGTCACAATTTATACTCAACAAGTGTTAATATCAACCATATTAATAGTACAAACTTGCACCGAGAAAGATGTCCATAGTATTTATAAAAAAACGCCCATAGTAAAAGTGGGCATAGTTAAATTCCCTATAGTTTATTGGCACCGCAATCATAATATGATTAACAGAACTACAAGCGCCTATCTAATCATGCCGGTTTGATAGTGTGTTTGATTATCTAGTACCCCCGAAATAACTTAACTACTGTGAAAGTGTTTACATTATCGATATAGTTAATTCAGTTAATATTTCCACAATAGTTAGTAGTTATTTCGGGGATAATAGATAGTCGAGCACGCCACCAAAGTTGTATGTTTAGATATACTTTTCGATTGTACAGTAGAACCTCGATTATCCGAACTAGTTTCGGTCCCAATTAGTTCGGATAATCAAACGTTCGGATAATGGAAACGTGGGTTTTTTGGGACGAGATCATAAACAACAATTTTGCTTATGATCTCGTCCCAAAAAGCCCACGTTTCGCTTATCTGAACTTTTGATAATCCGAGCTAATTGGGACCGAGAATAGTTCGGATAATCGAGGTTCTACTGTAGTTGTGTTAACCATATTATGATTACGGTGCCAATAAACTATACGGGATTTTAATATCCCCTCTTTTGCCGTGGGCGTCTTTTGTAAATACCATGTACTTTGCTCTCATTGCAGCTCAGTGCAGTATTTGTGCGCCGATTTTCTGATATAGACGAATTAACCATGTCGATCTTGCAAACCCTTTTATACTAGAGTGTAGTAATTTCGGAGATACGAGATAGTAAAAAATTCCAGTAAAGTCGCATGTTTACGTATACTTTTCGCTTACAGTTGTGTTAACCATATTATGATTGCGGTGACAATAAACTATAGGGACTTCGACTATTATCTCTTTTACCATGCGCGTTTGTTGTAAATACTATACTCTTTTCTCTCAGTGTACATATTTGGTGAGCTTTCTTGACACGAGTTGACGATGGTCCTTGGGTGTCCTCACCTAAATGTGGAATGCTTTCGAATTGAAAGCGCGCGTTGCTACAACTTCTCATGCATGTAAGGCCCATTGTCGTAGATCCCTATTATGAACATGTCGGTTGTTTGGGATTACCAGGTACCTACCACCCTTATTTATACTATGGGTCCACCGATATTACTGACGCAATATCTCGTTCACGATTTTGAAAGAAAAATGAACAAAACATTTTAATCGTCAACAAACTTTTCTGGATACTGCTGGTGACATTTTTATCTTTAAAAAGCAAATATTTTTTGCAATGAGAACTTTTTTCCATCGCCCTTTTCACGAGTTATAGCAGAGAATCGGAAATCTTGTAATCTTCGAGGTTTGTATGTCTGATTGGATGAGGGGACAGATTTTTTTGTGAATATACGATTGCCATCTAGCTCTTTGCAGGGGCACGAAGCTAGCCGAGTAGTAGAATCTTTTTAGCTATTTGTGCGCCTATGTTAGCAAAAAAAAATTGGAGGCTGGTTATCCCCCCCCTGTAACTGCGAGACGTCAATTAGAAGAAAGAAAAAAAAATATGTTTCCGCTACGTTTCATTCACTTGTGTAATCCAGCTGGTCCCAGGAGCAGGATGTCCGCCGGGCATAGCAAAAGCCTTACCTACTTCTGCGCCTAATTAGAAAAAAATGAAGGGCGGTTTGTACACTTTAATTGCAAGCTGTCCATTAAATTAATGAAAACATGTGTCAGCTATATTCATTATCATCATGTAAGTATAGTAATCGTTGAATAAAATGTTTTCGCCATTTAAACGTTATTTTTATCTCGCTCCATTCTCAAATTATAGCTTAAAAACAAACGAAAAACCATTTTCACATGTGGGTTCCACCCCCTTAAGAATGGCATTTACCGAATCAAAAAAATTATATCGAATATTTTGCCTCACTTTACAAACTTGTAAAAACATTTCAAAATCGGAGGGTAGGATACCTTGAGCAGTTTTGGTGTCAGAGGCGGGTGGGAGTGTATTTTACATAGATATCAAATATTTAGTTAAGTAATCAAATGAGCCGGTATTGAGATGAATTTAACAGGCTATCATCAAATGTTAGCTGATTGTGCGTCGATATTGGCCATAAAATCGAAGGGTGATTTCAGATCCTCAGTTCCGATATATCGAAAAGAAGAAGAAACAACACATATATCTATAAGTTTTTCATCCTTTACTCATGTGCAAATTTACATTCATATCATATAAAAATGATCGTAGACGTGCACACAAAAATGTCATTTATGCAATAAACAACATGAAACGTGTTGTTATTCGGGCCGTTCTTATCATATATATAGAGTACTCGAAAAACAAAACATCTTTACCACCTAACATTTCTTTGTATGTTGTTCCGATGAAAGATTATAGTCTAGGATGGGTTTTGCCCCTTAAAACGGGCTTCTGCAGATATAGAAAAATAAATATAGAAAAGCAATGAAAAACTTCACCCACAATTGTTATTAAAACGGGTGTAAACATTAAACGAGATCAATGCACTATTGTTTGAGTTATTGCTGATGTCAATTTAAAAATACAATTTTTAACAGCGCATTCATCATTTTAATACTTGAATGATCAATTACTTTAGTAATCTATTACTAGACGCGATATTCTATAGTATTCTGTTTTTTTTATCGATAATGTGCATGGTTGGCAGTAAGTCCTTTAAATTAATAAATCGATGAAATTCATTCCAAAAAAATTCTGTCATTCTTGAGATGTTATACTAATATTTTATAAAGAATTTTTTGCAACCTTTTTGAAAATCTTGAACCCATTTCCGCCCTTAAAACAGTGTTTTCGCGTATACAAACGAAACATAACGTATATAGTATTATAAATTTCGTTTCACATTAAAAAAAAAAAAAAATACAATACTTAGGGCTGAAAGAAATTACTTCAACGATTGATATTCAACATTTCTCAGCCTAAAAAAGTTAAAAGAATGTATGCCTTCCTGCACAGAACACGCACACTCGACTTTTCAGTAGCAACATATTTGGCAAATTTTCAAACAAAAAGTAATTTCGACGGATAAAATGTACATACCTCTTCATGCATACATTCCAGGGGAAAAAAACATTTCCATCGATCTTTGCGATGAAAAATCAAATAACGTCTATTTCATTCAATTTTTGCTTCGAACGGATCATTTCTTGCTGAAAAAAATCACACTTTTCATCGTATTGTATTGGAAATTGGTCGTTAATCGTCAAGCACTTTAATGTTTTGTCGTATTGTGCTCCTAAGTGCGGAAATAATAAAATTACACAGTTCTCGTCATGGAGCGGAATCGAAAATATGCTTCGAGAGTTTTTTCATGTTTCGTATCCAATGTTCACTGAATGTCATTATGCGATTAGAGTTCACAGCGGACATTTTTAATTCTAACGTAAAAAAATGCAACGAAAAAATGACCTCGAATTGGCAATTATTGCGGAAAAAGCAGAGTTACTTTCAGGGATTCCCCTATTCCATATAATCAAGGTGCGGCCTATTTTTAAAGGTATATTCCGTTATATGATAAAATCTGTAGATCCGTTTTCAGTTCAGCAGTGAATAAACAACATTAAGAGAGACAATATAAAAATATAAACATGATATACATACAAAAAGTTGAATAGTTTTATTTTTCGGCAAGTCTGTGCGAATGCTAAGAATCACCTGTTTAGGTCCTAGATCGATTTAATTTTAACAACGACGTGTATGGTATCTATTATCTCCAATTCCAAAAGCTCCGTTCTACTGTGTAGACATTTAGGCCAAGTCGACGAAAAATGGGTAGTTACATTCAAGGTTTTCCCAACGGTGCATGATATGGGCGAGTTTTCGATTTGTTTTTATTCCCCGGAGAAAAATCTCTTGGCACTCAAGATGCAGCAATAGTTCATAAGCGCTTTATTCGCACCTCCCTTCGTTGCCTTGTCATTTTTTTCTAGCGCCGTATAAACCTAAAGCGGTAAAATGATGATCCTTTAAGTTCTCTTTTTTCCTGTTTTTGTGAGTTTTTCATTGGATATGTCACAGACTTTCGTATAAAAACGGTACATAAATGTTCTTAAATATTAAAAACAGTTTAGAAATAATTCATTTGTTTAGACAAGTATACAGCGTCTACGTTGTTAGTCGTACAGCCATTTTCTTTTTCAAACACTTTTTTCGGTGAAAATCGCAGTTTTTCTGACGGCGTGCGGAAAACCAGCATTTTTTTCGCATGCTTTTTTAAACTATTATAAACAAATATCTGCGAGGTCATAAGACTTTATAGCATTTTATACTTTATACACTGCATTATAGCAATGGTATTTTCTTATTTATTTCAAGGTACCTTATATACGCGGTTATATGAAAATATATCTTTCGAATCTACGCATTTTAAACGATGTGCGAATGTTGAATATTCTTTAGCAGCGGACATACACTTTTCCGTTTCGGTAGTCAAGCCTCCTATCAAGCGTTTTATGCGCTTAGTAAAACGGTTTCATATTCCGCATCGAATCGCACCTCGATAAAAAAATATATCTATTATATCGTTTTTGTGTAATATATTTGTAACCTTATTCACGTTGCGATGATCAATAAACTCCCGATATGATATTTCATTCGATTACTTATTTTCGGCCGCCCTCATAACGGCCTCATAAGATGGTGGCGCTGAAAAAATAAATACTAGATTACAGATTTGAACAGTTGACATCACTTATTACCCGATATTCGTAAAACATGTGCCAGGGACTCACGGCATTCGGGAAAGTCTGCTGACGTGGCCGCCCGTATTGAATTAGGATCAACAAAGCCAATAGGAGCATTCAGAGGTCTTGGATATTGAAATCCCGAAGTGGTAGAAAGACCCGGCATGGGTGGCGGATAAGGTCGGTTAGTCGTTGGTATAGGGAACGGCGTTACGCCTGGATTCGTGAACGGTTGATTAGTTATCGGCATTGGGAAGGAAATTCTGTCTGAATGCGGGGGAGTGCCGTCGATGGGCGCGGATGGAACAGTTGATTCAACAGGTCCGAAGTGAGACGAATTTTCACCAAATTCAGGCATCGAATAGGTGTTCTGCGTTGGTTGCAAATTCGGAGTTGTTCTCGTTCCAATCACAATGGGATAGTATTTCCATGTTGCACAGTGACTGTTTCGTATTATATGCACATTACGGTGGGGAGTTTTTCAAGTAATTGTATGTTGAGGATGTGTTCCAATTAAAAGACGATAGCTCACCAACCAGAAACGGATATTTTAAAGGCCAGGCGATAATGGACGTCTATAATGCTGCAATGCGTGAGATTTGACTGGGGCACTGCCGGAACTTGCATGTACATCGCGATCTGAACTTTCTTATGAAACGGCCCTACATTTTTGGTTTCCTGTACTACATGGTTCTGTCTGTTTGTCTTCGAGTATGGAAATCGCGAATACAGCTTTACTTTCTGAAAGTGAAAATCGGGTGTTATTTAATCGATCGTAATCAGAGTTTGTTCGAGTGTTGCGCTTACTTGTTCCAACTGGAGCTTAATTTTAGTCACGTCCACGCTTCTCGAATTGTTTTCTATGCTGACTTTGGCTTCTATGGCTTCACCAATAGCAAAACCAGCCGTAGGCACATGTATTTGAACTCGCATGGATCCCATATTCATGCACGGAAAACAACAAAATGACTTGACCTCTTCATCTTCGATGGTGTCCTGAAACACACCTTTTATTGATAAAACGATAGAGCACCCCGACAATTAAGACGGATAACTACTCTTTTGTGCAAGTTTTGCGAAATAACAGTAATAATGAGGCTTTTGAACTAACCATCTCGGATTGGCATTCAGTTAGGTAATAAGGGGCCTCGACCGCGAACGATACTGCCGTCTGATGATCAAATTTCCAAGGCCTATCCATGACAGCTTTTATCGTGTATCTCACACTGCCGTGGTTGCATTCAAAGCTGCTGGGAATATTTTGCGGAAGGCAAAAGTTGAATGGATATTCATGATATCCGGCTTCAATATTCACGTTTTCGCTATCTAACAGAAGAATTATCGGCACTATTAAAGACGGGAGGGTTTTGTGATACAGGGTGAGTCGAATCCTCAGAGAGTGGACAAAACGCTAGTTCAACAAATGATCCATTTTTTGCATTGAGGGAAGCTAATCTGAAAAAAATTTCCGCCATGATTAGAATGAGGTTTAGCCAAAGATGAGTTTAATATATGGAAATATGCTCTTTGTTTCTAAAAATAACATTATCGGTAAATCGTTTTTTTTCTGTTCAAAATACGCCCAAAATCAGATACTCAAGTCACAGTGCATCTTTTGTTCGATATTCCATTATTATGACCTTGATAGCTCAAACTTCATAGAATATTATATACAGGTCAAATTTTGAGGTTTCGTATTATCAAATTTTACAAAGGGACTCAAGCAACTGAAATTCTTTTAAAGAGAGAAAAAAGTCCTGGTTCATTAGCTGGTTGCGGAGACAGAATCAGCAACGCCATCCTCACAATCAGGGCCAATCGAAAACCCGGTTCCGAGCGAACAATCGCTTCAATCACTGGAGCTGGTAGTCTTGAAGGCGTCATGCATAGTTGGAGATCTCTGACGGTTTGCGAGTATACTCTACATTGCATTGGAGGCTGTAGGATTCCACTACTGAAGGACACACGTTAGGCGGTATCCTCGTGCGATGCACACTTGTTACTGAGCGAGACTGTCAAAACCAGGAAAGCTCCGGATTGACTAAACGTGCAGCCCATCGGCGGGCAGTTTTTATTCAGTTTCCTATTATGGGAAAAGGCGGACGTTCTAGAAGATTCATTCCACATTTAAACGGCTTCGAAAGATTTGGTTGAAAACCCTCATTCTTAACTGGACGACTTGCGAACGGCAATCAAATTGCTCAGGCCTAATGCGTATACAGGGACTTGAGATTTAAAGGACGCATATCTTCTGATTCCATGCACGGAAAAACATGGAAATTTTGAGGTTCTGGTTCGAAGGCAAGCTTTATCAATTTAGCTTTCTATTAGCCTCTTCATATTTACTAGAATTATCAAACCAGTCTTAGCAAAATTGCGCAATGAAGAGATTGTTAAATTGATTTACCTAGATGACATTTTTTACGTGACAGAAAGCAAAAGTAATACCGCCGAAAACCTAGGAAAAACAGAACTAAGACAAAAATATTTAGACTCCAACAACTAGAACTAAATTTCTAGGATTTATCCTGAACCCTGATCGGATGCCTGTAGAACCCCCAATCGAAAAGCAAACTAAGCTTGTAAGGCTAATCGTATCCTTTGTCAGGGAAAATAACGTACCGGAATAAGGAGTCTGCTCAACTTATAGGCTCCGTAATAGCTGTCTGCAGAGAAATTGAATATAGTAACGCGCAATGAAAATTGTTAGACCGGAAAAGTCATTTCGTACTAATGGGCTCGCTAATGGGGACTATGAACAATGGAATGACTTTTCCAATGAAGGCGGTCCAACACGATCTTTAATAGAGGGACACAATCTCTAAGTGGCCAGGGTCCAGGGGCAGTGAAGAGTTGTCCATTCACGGAAGAAATTTTCTACGATCCGTTAAAAATAAACATTGTGCGAAGGTCCGGTCGCTATTTGGTTTTGGAACGAGCGGGAACGAGCTCGAACTATTGACAGCTCTCTTTTTCGTGAAATATTTCGCGTCTGGACTAAGGGAACTGTTGTTATGAAGCGACAACACAACGGTGCTAGCGTACATCAATAAATCGAGATGTTTACGATTTGCGAATCAATAAAAAAAGCTCGCGCTATCTTTGGGTCTTTCTCTCCCAAATCCCTTTAAAGAAAAATATCGAAGTCAACGCAGAATCACGTAGGAGTAACATAGACATGGAATGGAAGCTCAATGATTCGGTTTTCTCCGTGCAGGAATCTGACCGGGTATGCTCTACTTTGTGTCGAGCCCTGGCCAGGTCTGCCTCGCCCGATTCACCTGATCGGGCCGTCTCATGCCGCAGACCAGAGAGATCACAATATCATTCGTTACACCTTCAAGAACTGTGTAAACCTACTTTGCTTTTCACCCCATCGAAGATATTTATAATTGACTAGAATGAAACTGATACATCTGTTGTAATTCTATTTACCATTATAACGATTCTTTTGATCGTCCTCGAACACAACAACGAATATAGCGCCATAGGTTTCAGGAGTAATGCAAAGATAATTATTTCCCCACTAGCAAGCTGACAGCACCTTAATTCGAATCTTAAACCTGTGATACTGTGGCTTAGAGACGGATACTTTAACCATTGCACCAAAGTATGTGAAACGAAATATATTTCATGCAATGAAAAGTGTGATAGCTTTGTGATAGAGCATAAAGCTTTTATATAACTTTTTAAATTATGGAAATAAAATAATATTTCAAGTGTCGCATGGTCTAGGGGTACATCACTGATTTGATCCGTACTTCACGGGTTCACGAATTTGATTCCCACTTGTATAGTAAATTGCGACACTTTGTTTTTTGAACCTGCAAGTTAAGTAGTTGAGAAGACGAAATCCTTCGCTGAGCTTTACTTCTTAACCATGCATGCCCAATCATTGTATGGCGTATCCAGTGTACTTGTGTGGTACTTGCGGGTAAAATATTATTCCCAAGGTTTAATAATTTTGTTTACAATTTTTTTTGTAAACTTGCTTGGCTATTTTATATAAAGTTATTTTAATTTTTTTGTGCATTCAAATTGAAAAAATATAATGAAACCATTCATTAAATGAAAGTAAGAAACATTCTGAGATAAATCAGATTTTTCGATATGTTAGAACAAGCGATAAAGTTTTCGGTAGAATTTTTTTAACTTGGTGTTCTGTGCGTTTTTGGCGTTACTTTTTCAAAGCTTTCTATTTTACTCGCGTATATCACCAAAAGCCTTGTCAGTACCGTGTCCATAGCCGCCGGTTTATTTTCTATGTAGAGCTCTGTCAGTACACCATCACCTTCCTTGTAATTTTTTGGCGGTTTTCTCATCGCTTTCCCCGTCGGTTTCCGATTATTTCCCGATATCTTCGCTATGAGTTTCCTTGCCACTTTTCGCTTGTTTTCGGGCCAGTTTCTGATTAGTTCCCGAAAAAGGGAACGGCGAACCGGGGTCTGGCCTGATACCTGTTACGTTGCAAACCTGATCGGGATCCACGCTGGAAAGCCTGTCCATGGCCTCATATTATCTGGGGAAGGCAGATAAGGGGCAGTACTTGTTTCCAACCCAAATTGCTACACGGTTCGAGGAAATAACTAAATGATTAAGCACGTTAGACGTTGGCTTTTTCGCATCGCACAGCAAGAAGAAAAATCGTTTGTTCTGCGCGTGGATTCCGGATCCCAAGGCTACAGTCAGTGATGCGTTCCCATCATTATCACTTATGTGACGCGTGCTAGAAAAATTCAGAGAAAACAACGCTAATGAAATACTAATAGTGCCCAACTGTTAACTGCCGTCACAATCCTGGTACCCTGTCTCTATTATCATGCTGACAGAAGAACCATTAACTTTTGCGTTTGCTAAAGATCTTTTGTCATGCCCTTTTAGATTAACTCATCATCTTATTGAAGGATTGCTTTCTTTATTGGTAGGTAGATTACTAAGAAATCATATATAAGGGAGGAAATGCCGATATCGATAGTCGAGATTATGAGTTTCCACCACCGACACTGCAACACTATAATACGAAGTCCTCATTGCGTGCGCATTCGTTCGAGGAGGAAGCATCATACGGTGCCCTCCACTCCGTGATAGCTGCGATCTCCTTAATACGCATATGACACTAATAGATAGAGTCAGGCTTTTTAGCTTCCGCAAGAAAGTGTTCCCACTTAAGACCGTCGTTGCCAAATTACTCGAGGACATGAAATTCGGAAATCATTTTGCACGACACGACCCCGATGGAGCCACTGGAGAATCTCTCGGTAAAAAAGATAACCAAAAAACTGATCTTATTACTGCGGAAGTGGAGATGAGACAGAATACAGACACTCTCACTAATTGACATCGACCACACCAAAGTAGAATCGTCGGAAATCGAGATTAACATAAAATCCCTAATCAAGACGTTGGGACTAGGCTCAAGGCGATCACGTTTTTTTACACCCTTCTTCATGAACAAACCCACGGTGTGCCTTGCGAGGACCATACTCGACTATCTCAGAGTGACGGAGCACATTAGAAGAGGGTGTAAATATCTGATTTCAATAATTATCAAACCACATGGCCCAGCGATGTCTTAAAAGATCTGAAGCCGGTCAAAGGCTGATAAAGGTTACTACTAAAATACTATGAAGGTGCAAGCTTGGCGAACTCTCGGCCCACGTCACAAAACACACTGCATCGTCAGCGGCGTCAAATGCGGTGTTGGACTTAAACGTGATAAAAAGTACAGCGGGGTGGTAATAAAAGTCGCAATCCTTTGGGCGGTTCTACAATTTTATTTTTTTATTTTTATTGTCTCTGCTACGGCGAACGCTTTGCTCATTGTAGCTTCCATGTACGGGGGTATTTCCCCTTATTACATTTCCCACCGTTTCACATCCCTAAACAATCCCCACCTTGCGGCTGCAGCCGACTTCCCCCTCTGTATCGTATTCACCATATTTTCTGCCATGGGTATAGGGAAACTGCGGAAAGCCTATACCAATACAGCCGGTCACGAGTTCGCTTCGCGGTCTCGGGGGACTAGTCGCGTTTCGTCGATAAATAGCACCCAGGCTACAGCCCCACACATACGACACACACACGTACCGGTCCGTGTGCGCGACATCCGTATAGAACTGGAGCTACGTCACGCCCGTGTTTTTATTTTTCTCCGAAACTACGAGACGGCGATTCGAACCCGCGTTCTCGCGATGTGCTGATTTCAGAGGCAAGCACGCTAACCACTAGACCAGCACATCGGTATGGGCGGTTCTACAACAGATTGATTACGGCAAAAGCGGGGGCCATTACAACCATTGTCCTAGATGAACAAATTACGCTAATGGCCCGTGATAAACATTGTAAAACTACAATCTGAAGTAAACATTTTTGGGCTTCGTCCGAGAAAACGGTTATCGGGAACGGGCTCACGGAGTACGAGACCGTAAACACTCGAGAGGCACGTGGCCGCTGGATGACGCCTTTCCTAGATGATAAAGGACCAGATGAAGGCCCTGCAAGGGGTTCGGCGTTCTTGAGATCAGTCCATGCGGAACCGTTAACAAGAACGCATGGTCGAACTGCGAGTCGTATATCGGCGCTTTATTGTTACGCGTCGAAGATATTAAGAGACTTTATATGAAATTACCATACTGTACGAGTCCATTGGGACTCGTACAGTAGGCACATTTACAAAACATAACCTTAGTAAGGAAATCTTACTACAGATCAGAAGCGGGATATATCTCGCGCTAGTTTTGGAATTACAAAATCCAAAAGACAAGTGTGTTTATCCGCGAAAATTGAGAAGTGAAGACAAAGGTGGAACTAACAGTGAAAGTGTCACGATAAGAGGAGAGGATCACAAAGAAATGAACAACGTCGTCCAAGCCGAGTAGGCGTGACCGTGACAAGAAATCCGCAAGGACAAGGGATGACGATGAGCGGCGAGCGAGAAGATGGGGCTCAAGGGATAGCGGTCTGCGACGGTTCAGATCGAGGAGTCTAAAAGGTCGCACCCGTCATCAAAGAGAGACGTCAGGATCGGGCAGGAACGATCGACGCGAAGAGCGCCAGCGACATCGACGGACGCGAAGCCGAAGTCGATCGAGGAGTTGGCTGTCCGGAAAATCTGAAAGCACGAGTCTGGTGGGTGGTACCGCAGCTCAGGGTGAATCCGATTTTGCGAAATTGACTAAAGTGCTATTGGCTATCGTTGAGACAGGTTCGGAACGGTCAAATCAGTACCTATAATAATGAAATATTATTACCTGGATTTGATCCAGAAAAGGAAAGAGTTATCAGCTATGGAATGGTTAGAGAAAGTGAACACATACGCGACCATGTACGGTTGGAATGATTCACAAAAGAAATTTGCTTGGCTCCATTAAAGTTGAAGGAAATTGTAAGAAGCTGGTACGATGCACTTAAGAGCGCATCCTTTAGTTGGGAAGCTGTACAGTAGAAATTCGCAGACGATTCTCAGGAGAACAAGACTCTGGGAAACTTCTTGACTGCGCGGTAGCGTATATAAGTACGCTGGGTCAATCTTTACAAGCGTATTGCTTTGAAAATGTCATGATAATCAATCGAGTGAATCTAAGCAAAAGATCATGGAATTCGTGGTCCACGGAATTCATGATGAACAATTAAGAATGAATTTAAGAAATTAAAAGGAGAACACTCGTAGAATTGAATGGATGCCTGGAATGCGTGCGAGTTGAAAAACATAAGGGGATCAAACGTACGAGGTAGAGAAGGACAAGAAGCGTCCTCCAGCAGAGGAAAGAAAAAACAGCCTAGATGATGTGAAAAGAAAGCATGGCTAGGCAGCGAGGGGCAGCCTCACTGCATAGTAGGGCGTATTCTCGCTGGACGTATTCGAGATCGCAGCGACCTAACAAGGGGACAGTACGGCAGTCGGATTTTTATAATTTTTCGTACTCATGGTACGTGGAGTTCAGAGTTCGAATATTAATATCCCAAAGCAGTTCGACGCCATATTCAGAAATTTTCGAGAAAATTGACTTTGAAGTTTTCGAGCGCACTCTTATCCCACAAAGATGCAACGATATTCAAACCGGGCTCATGGCGTACCCGGTAGCGCTCGAGTCTAGTAATCGCGGGGTCGCTGATTCGGGTCTCACTTCGAAATTTTTTTTTTTTTTTTTTTTTTTTTTTCATTTTTTTTTTATTCGCATACCTCCGTCATTTAAATATCCCGATACATTTTTGTTGTATATAATCACATATTATTATATATAATTAATATAATATATCTATATATATTTATATATGGACAAAATCCATATATAGTTATTTATGTACAAAATTCATTATAGTTATACATAATTATATATTTTCTCATATATAATCATATATTATTTATATATAACAATAGGTGATTATTTATAAAAAAATAAATAAATAATCCCGGGATAAAAATCATAAAATCTATGCTAATTCACATATATGTAATTATAATTGTCAATGATAAATGCGAGTCTTATTTTTGATTATCTCTTGCTTGAAATTGCGAATAGGCGACGTAAAAATATCCAGTAATAATATTTACATAAACTCCCTTGTAGATTAATAGGAATATAAATAGAAGAATAAATGTTGAAATATGTGAATATAACGCTTGCTTTGGCAACCGTCGATATTGTGAATAACAGTTCTGCGTACATCGTTTGCCTTTGTCCTGATCAACTACCTGCGAAGCGGGCACAGCTGCTTGTGCACAAAAGATTTCTGGGAATTCCAGAACGGGTGGAAGGGATACGGTGTGCGAGATGCCGTGAAAATTACTGTTTTCCTTGTTTTTACGATGGTTATCACTCTGGCTCGTGTAACATTACACCCGATGTATAAAACAAACGAATACAGACCGAATAATAAAGTATTCAATTCCTTACCCGACGTTTTTCGTTTTCATCCTAAAAATGTTGTTGGTTATAAATATTGATACTTGAAAATGTATGTTTATAATCAAGAGATAATTAAAAATATGACTTGCGTTTTTTCATTTAAAAAAAAATGAAAAAAAATAAAAAATTTCGAAGTGAGACTCGAACCAGCGACCCCGCGATTACTAGACTCGAGCGCTACCGGGTACGCCATGAGCCCGGTTCGAATATCGTTGCATCTTTGTGGGATAAGAGTGCGCTCGAAAACTTCAAAGTCAATTTTCTCGAAAATTTCTGAATATGGCGTCGAACTGCTTTGAGATATTAATATTCGAGCTCTGAACTTCGCGTACCATGAGTACGAAAAATTACAAAAATCCGACTGCCGTACTGTCCCCTTGTAAGTAAACAAACCACTCGAGAAATACGTCCTAGGCACCCGAGAAAAGATCTGTACCATTGATTTGGAAAGTAACTGCTCTATTGACCGGGAGGGCCTAGCAGGTTGTTTCAACAACATTTTTAAGACACGGGGAAAACCTTGCCAGCATTAGACCACGCAATAGTCGTCCCGATTACTCTATCGAGAATGAAGGTCCACATGAATGACGTTCCTTAAAGTAAAAGTTTTCACTGTTGCCGATGACCAATTAACGAAGGAAATTCTTATCGGACGAGATATTTTGCTTAAGGCTGATATTAAGGCAATACCAGATGTGTCCAGAGTGATGGTTACTTCGGACAAACTGATTGAAAAATCGATAACGTAGAAGCTGAGACGATAGGTGTCACTCAGGCAGGAATGTTGAAAGAAGTCGAAATTTTGTGCAAACATCGCAACGCGAGCAATAAAACAATTATTATCACTACCGAACAATTATCGGCAACATTATTCCACATGGAAGAATTAGGCAAAACGATGCAGGGGAGGTGAAAATTGAATTAACTACTGAAGTTACTGTTTGCATGGGCCGTATTGCCTCTCTAAAGCTGATCGGGACAAAGCCAAGATAATAGTAGCCGAATTAGAGAGAAGCAGCATTGTTCATAAGAGTACGTCGCCCTGCTGCAGTCCCTCGTGTCGTACTCATGCAATAAAAATTGGGAAACGCGAATGGCAAATTGTATATATAGAGATCTCAATAAAATTACTAAAGGTATTGAATATCCATTAACCATAACTGACGATAAAATAGATCAGCTTTGTAAACAACGGGTTTTTGCATCTCTGGATTTTTAATTCGGACTCTATTAAACGCACATGCATCACGATTCCGTTGAGGATACTGCTTTTCGGACGCCGAATGAGCAATGGGAACTCTTGTAAATGCCTTTTAGATAGCCAATTCCCCAACTGTGTTTAAGGAAGATATGCCTTGGTATACATAGATGATGTACTGGGCGCTATAGAAACGTTAGACGAAGGGGTCGAACAATTAGTGATAGTTCTTAACGCTCTTCAGGCGAGAAATTTGACCTTAAATCTGACCAACTGAACATTTTCCCGAAAAAAATAAAATTGAGTACTTAGGACGTGAAATTTCGGGAGAAGGAATACGACCAGGGACTCACAAAAGCGAGACCGTTGTAAAAGTCAGGGACCCTACGAATGTAAAATAATTCGGACAATTTTAGATCTTGCAGGATATTTTGGTATTTTCGTTAAAGATTTTGCGGGAAAGACTGCTCCTCAACAAACGTGTTGCGCAAAGACATCCCTTGGTCGTGGGGACCGAGGGAAAGCGAAGCAATAGGCGAAATAAAAACGATACTAGTGAACGGACCCACTCTAGCAATTTACGACCATGAGAGGGAAACCGAAGTACGCGCAGATGCGAGCGCGATGGGTGTGGAGGCTATACTTATTCAAACACATAGAGACGGAAAACGCGTAGTCGCGTACTATAGTCGAAAAACAACTTCCATAGAACAAAAATATCGAACGATTCAAAAACAGTGGCGGTATTCATGGAATTGAAAGCGTTCCGAGTTTATTTGCTAGGAATCAAATTCACGGTGATGAATTATTGCAGTGCCATGCGCGCACAGCAGATAAAAGGAAAATACAACAGCGAGTCGCTCGTCAGCGGGTATATTGGCGGGATTACAATTTTGAGATTGTGTATCGCCCAGGCACTTAAGTAGCTCACGTTGACTTTTAAGTGGGAATCCAATTGATTGTTGTGCTATCGATATTACGAAAGGCGAATAGATTAAGGGGGCTTAAACTCTGGATCGTAGACATCAAGATCATTCGGGAAAAATAGAATCTGGCGAAACCCCACCGGAAACGAAACAATACTTTGACAAGTATGACCTTAAGGGCGGTGTGGTTTTACCGAAAGACTGACACGGGCTAGAAATCGTCCGTACCAAGAACGTCACGCTTCAGTGTGGTGCGAATATGCCACGATGAACAAGGACATTTCGCGCTTAGAAGAATGTTGGAAAAGATGAGGGAAAATGATTGGTTACCATTGGTTAAATACGTAAACGCATGTCGAAACTGTATTGTGAATGGGTCAACCGGGCGCAAGCCTGGACCCGATAGATACAATTACTATTCATTCAATACGATAAATCTCGATCATGTTGGATCATGGGCACGCAGTAGGCGTGGGTAGATACAAATACGCACCATGCGGATGGTTGTACTAAATCTTGTGTCCTTAAACCTGTCCGCGATACCTCCACGACGACGGTGATAAGAGCACTGATTCAATTAATCGCAATATTCGGGGTACCGACTCGGGTAATGAACGACAGAGGGATGGCCTTCACGTCGCATTCATTCGAGACCTCTTACGAGGAGTATGATGTCAAGCACATACCCAACGCTGTGGCAATGCCACGTGCTAATGGGCACTGTGAGCAAATGGACAGCACAGTTTTAAGTTCGCTTGCTGTGTGCTGGGGAAGCAGGGGAAAACTCGGACGACAACGTAGTGAAAGTCCAAAGTGCTATCAACTCTCCTACCAACAGAACTACGCGCACGTCACCAACTCAGCTCCTGTTTGGCTATAACCCGGCAGTATGGCCGAAGCTAAACTACTGGCAGAGATTCAAGGTGCATTGGACCAGGTCGAGCTGAGGGAGCTAAGGGAGCTAAGGGAGGTACGAGACCGGTACGAGGTCCAGGATCTCCGAGGTCTGGGAAAGCCGCCGAATCAACACAGTATGGTAGCGGTCCGCGGCTTGCGGAGATGGGTCACCTCGACGCCATGCAGTATGCCTGCGAGTACATTTCGTCACCTGGTGAAGGGCCGTGAGTCAGTGGCCCCGAGATGCAATCTGTGGTCGAGATTGTGTGCTACGACGGGCGCTGGCGAGGCAGGACTAGGGCCGAGTCCCGTGGAGTCTGGGTGGAGGCCACGACCAACAAGGTAGTCGGAGTCAGACATAGGGCTGAGAAGGCCGATTGCTCTCTCAGTCTGCAGCCGGCACGTGGCAAGGCTAGCAACCGTAAGAAGGTAGTCGGAGTGAGGGTGCCGTAGAGCTGAGAAGACCGGTTGCCCTCTCAGTCTGCAGCCGGCACATGGCAAGGGTAGCAACCGTAAGAAGGTAGTCGGAGTCAGGGTGCCGTAGAGTTGAGAAGGCCGGTTGCCCTCTCAGTCTGCAGCCGGCACGTGGCAAGGCTAGCAACCGTAACCAAGTTCCTGTCCGAATACCTTCCCAACCTAATCAACTCTGGGTCATACTTGTTTATCGATGGACACTTGTGAAGGAACTGATCACTCCTATTGAAGTCTTCATTGAGACGCAGTTATCGCCATTCCCACACCTTAGTGCTTGAGATGTGTGTAATAAGGGGTTGTGGTTTTTAAATTTTAACAAACAACTTGTATGGAAAAAGGTCGAGGACGACCTAGGATGGTCAGGGAGGCCGAATGAAGTAAACATTTTTGGGCTTCGTCTGAGAAAGCGGTTATCGGAAACGGGCTCACGCAGTACGAGACCGTAAACACTCGAGAGGCATGTGGCCGCTGGATGACGTCTTTCCTAGACGACAAAGGACCAGATGAAGGTCCTGCAAGGGGTTCGGCGTTCTTGAGATCGGTCCATGCGGAACCGTTAACAAGAACGCATGGTCGAGCTGCAAGTCGTATATCGGCGCTTTATTGTTACGCGTCGAAGATATTAAGAGACTTTATATGAAATTAGCATACTGTACGAGTTCATTGGGCATTACATTTACAAAATATAACCTTAGTAAGGACATCTTACTATAAATGGAAAAATGAACTAAAGGTTTACACTGCAAAAAAGAAAATTAATTTGAACAGCATTTATTTTAGTCAAATGGGTTTTTTCCTTGTCTCACGGCCTACTACGATCTTATTTGTTTCAAAGGTATTTTTTATTTTTTTCAGCTATTCTTTTTAAATATTAAATATATTCAAATTGAATTAATAAAGATTCGATTCAAACAAATCTTTATTTGCTTGCAATATACACTGTAAATCGAAGTGTACTAGATGCATAAAATATTACATAAATCGAAAATAAAATGAAGCACTTCATTGAGAGTTTTACTAGAATGATTTTGTATCGTAATTCGTCTTTCACTAGCCTTCTGAAATTATTTTTTTTTTTCGAAGAAAATATATCGCCTATATGGAATTGAACCTAGAACCTACCTAATTATAGCTATGCATGCTGCCCCTATGCTAACGAGTGCTTGTAACATCCTCGTCGCACATATGGCATAAGAGAACAAGAATTCCTATAATTTTTTGTTGTGTCACATAAACTATATCAATTAGTTAACATAATTGTGATAATGAAAGAGTTCTGTCGGATAACATGCTATAGATTTTTCAAACATAACCTTCATATATATATATATATATATATATATATATATATATATATATATATATAAATAATTCATCTCTCTCTCCTCCCCCTCTCCGCTCCGCACTCTAACCCCCCCCCCCCCTTGACGTATGTGTTGCAATAATGAAACCATTAGTTCAATGGCATAGAAAAATGGTTGACGCTAGAAAATTCGATTTAATTAAAACAAATTTACATTAAATAGATACATTTAGTGGATTTAACTAAATTGTTTTTTGAACAGATAAAACCGAATCACAGATTCATTAGGATTAAATAAAATATTTAGTCATTTGGCGAAATTAAATAAATTTTGTTTTGAATAAATAAATATATTTAAAATAAATAATTCCAAAAATGGAATGGAATAGGAAAAATTTGATTTCACGAAAAATCTAGTTAATTCAAATAAAAACAATCGAATAGATGCGGTTCGTTAATATCAATAGAATTTTTCTGTCAGTGTAAACTCTCAAACGAACTTACTTGTAAGGAAAGTTCGCTGGCAACTATATGGAGGGCCTCGCTTGAGATGATTACATTCCACCTGTTCAAATCGTTTCAAACATCTCTCCCCAACCATATTCGTGTCGACATCTGGCGGCAATAGCGGTACTACCGATATAATCATCTCGAGCGAGGCCCTCCATATGATTGTAACCAAATTTTGCTTGTAGGTAAATTCGTTCGATTGTCAGTAAAATATCATAAAATATGTTCTGTTGGTTTTTCACTAACGGAACCCACGTTTATTGTTGGAAGGGAGGAAGTTGGAGAAGGTTTCTCTCGCGGTAGATAACTTTTTTTATTGTCTCGGTGACCACAGTGGCCCTGAAAAAGCTCTAAAACAATTTGAACAATTTTCGTCTTCCTGGGATCCATCTGGATGGGCGAGGGGGCTAAAGTGGAAAAAATCGTAGGGTTCGCTGTAAACAGATTGTTATATATTTTATGTTTGTGATGTGGGCTCCGTGGCCCTCAAAGAGTACTTGGGGAAAAAGTACGGAAAATTAGAACGCTGGCAAAAAATCGCTGCGTTACTACGATGCAAACTACAAACCATCCATGCCATTGAGGATCTGTCATGATCAACAAACCCTTCTTTTTTCACCATGAACATTGAGCGATATACTTCTCAAATATAAATATTCAATGTGTCATTTATACCCCAATATGTTATATAATAAATATGTACACATTGAACATTGGGGAATACAACATTCCTAGCCATGCAGTCCGGCAGCAAAGTTAGACAGAAGTTTTGACCGTACCTATTCATTCATAGCGGAAACAGAGATGCTCCACTATAATAACAGATCATTGCTTGCGTTGAACAGGAAAGTAAATACAATAACTATAGCTTGTGAACAAGATTTTTCGACTTCTGACATCCGATCAGAATCGCTTACTTCCAGGTCCGCCTAGTATGGAGTATTCGAGCCTGAAGTACTCCTCGTTAGCTGTATAGCGATCGTCCCTGCGATTCTTTCCACTTCCCGAAGACTCCGTCCATTCCACCCGTGCTGCACCTTTGATGCGTACTCTCAGTGCTACAAAATAATAATAGTGTGTTTTTAATTTCTTTTCGAACTACTGGTTTTTTTAATTCCAATATAAACTTTTTCAAAATGAGGAAACTAGTTGTTATCAACGCGTTGCAAACAATGGGGTCTCGAACTAGAGAATAGTAAAAAGCCGAACTTAGATAACATCCGCTTTTAATGAATAAAATAATCGGGTTTGCCCTATCTTTTATTATATTTATAAGGGACCTGGGGCATAGAGGAAATTGAAGGATTTATGAAAAGCTACCCTACGAGTACGAAAAAAATAAGACGGTTTGGGCGGATTGTGTTAGCTTTAGCGAGATGTGAAGGAGGAAAATGTTTATTATTGTCTAGCGTTGAATAATATAAGAATTCACGAGGTTGAGAATCAGAGGGAGAGCGCTGATAACAGTCACTTAACTGATATATTATCAGCGTACGCAACCTTGCTATGATTAACGATGAGACATCAGGTTTATATGCAGAATCAATTTTGGGGAATACCATTCTTATCACACTTTATGTTTTACATTTCATTTGAATGTTTTGTAACTGGTCTGTAGAGCAGATGTCTTGGCACAAAACATAAATTTCAATTTTAAGGAATATATCTTTGTTTTGAGAAAGTATTTTTATCCTTTCGCTTTTTTTCACCATTACTCGCGGTGCAACTGCTAAATACTGCACAGGAAGTTGTATCATATTTAATCTCGCATTCATCCGTAAATGCAGTACAATCTCGATACCAATGCATTTAATCTGATAAAAAAGTACGTCGAAAATAAGATAGGAGTCGGGTCTGTTCCTGCACACACCAGGAGTCGGTGTGTGCCATGCCGTAACACCATGAGTCGGAGTTACGGCATGTTGTCATGGCACGCGCAGTTAGTGTTAGCAAAACTTATTTTGTAGAACAAAAACGGAGTTTTGAAGACGCGCCATACTTACAAGGAACATCCCTCAGGTGACCTGCTTCGATTTTGTTAAAATTTGGATATGTTATAAAGCACCGAAAAGTAAGCGAAACTTTTTTTTTATCTGCGAAAAAAACGGTTTTAATGGGTGCAACGAACCCTCGAAAGTAGGGGTGTTTTTCCTTTTTCGTCGATAACGTTGTCGTTCTCATCTCCAATGTATAGTGCACAAAAAAAATAAACATTGTTGCAATTTGAAATTTTTCAATTTCTCGTACCATTAAAACATTATCGACGAAAAACGAAAAACATCCCCATTTTTGAGGGTGCGTTTCAGCCCTTAAAATCGTAATTCCGCCGATACAAAAATACGTATCGCTTACTTTTCGGTGCTTTATAACATATCCAAATTTCAACAAAATCGAAGGGTGTCACCTGAGGGATGTTCCTTGTTAGTTTTCGAGATATCGATTTTTTGAGTAATTTTTTTACCGCGCTCCTACTATATCTATAGCTGACGGGCTCGGCTCTGCCTATACCTATATAAGTTATCGCGCTCTCCATTTTGTGATGATTTTCGCCTGGTCCACGTGTTAAGCCCCCCCTCCAGCCGGCACATGGCCATCATTTCGGGTGTAACGTTGGCTTTATATTTAGGCGCAGGCCACACAGAAGAGACGTCGGGCGAGGACGAGGCGAAGACGTGACGCGGACGCAAATTTTAAAATTATATAGAAAAGACGAGGCGCCGGTGCAAACGGGGCGCGGACGCGACTAGAGACGGTTGGGTTTTGACATTCGACTGTCTGATTTGACAAAACATGTTTTCTTCAGAAGACGAAGATGCACTAGCACTGGTGCAACTTGCCAATATACAGAGGTCTAGACGTTACTACATACATCCAGTATGGCAAAACAACGAAGATAACAGACTTTGTAAAATAATGGAGGATCTACGTTACTATCCAGGCGGTTATGAAGAGGTGTATAGGATGTGCCCACCATGTTTTTAGGAAGTAAAAATATAACGGCCCATTTTCGATCCTTTTTTCACATTTTTTCTCAAGCAAGGAATACAATACATGGTCAAGAGAATTTTGAGGCTTTATTGGGTACATATGGGGTATGTAAATATGGGGTATTGGGTATGTAACATATGGGGTATTGAGTATGTAAAAAAATGTATTTGTCAAAAGAATACCAAATGGCGGCTCACGAGTCGCCACTACTGTTTGTAGCCAACCCTCTCCGTGGCTCGCAGTAGAACTGTCGTAAATTTAATCGTGGAACTAGGAGTGAAAACGTTCGTTAATTATATTAGTTTTAGCAGTCAAGTACGGAGAGAATTAAACAAATAATTTAAAATAATAGAGACGAATTTGAAAAAAAGTTCCTTTATCGACCATAATTTTCATATATAAAGTGATATATTTTTGCAATTTTTATTTAATTGATAAAAGCGCTCGCACTTGACTGTTGAAGCCATCTAAGAAGCTACAGTTAAAATTTCAAGTCGATTGGACGAAAATTGTTCAAGTTCTGCTGCGTGCCGATTTAAAAAAAATAATTGTCAGAAAAACGTGTTTGAATTTTGAGTTGAATGATAGATGCTACAGCTGGTGATTCTTTTCCATAATCTAATGCCACCCATTGGTAGAAAATGAAACTATTTCTATTTGGTAACTTTTTCCCCAAAGATAATAGCCGTATATTTTGAGGGTTCAAAGGGTTTTTTAAAAGTGTTTCCAAAAAAACGATTTTTCGAAAATTTTACAGTGTGTCCTCCCTTCGCGACAATTTTTTTTCTTTAAAGTAAATAATTGGATGCTGAGAACAAGGAAACAAAATAGAGCTCAAATTTGTGCCACACTAATACACACGCACACACGCACACGCACGCACGCACGCACACGCAAGTTTGATAATAGTTTAACAATGGATAAGTGTGCGTTTGTCTGTGTAGTACAGCTGCCGCTGGTTTTTGTCTCAAAAGAGCACTCGAAGGAAGGTTTGATGCGGAGTCCTTTCCGCGGAAGCGGTGTTGCTGTGATTCAAAAAAGAAAATTAATTTGAACAGGATTTATTTCAGTCAAATGGGTTTTTTCCTTGTCTCACGGCCTACTACGATCTTATTTGTTTCAAAGATATTTTTTATTTTTTTCAGCTATTCTTTTTAAATATTAAATATATTCAAATTGAATTAATGAAGATTCGATTCAAACAAATCTTTATTTGCTTGCAATATACACTTTAAATCGAAGTGTACTAGATGCATAAAATATTACATAAATCGAAAATAAAATGAAGCACTTCATTGAGAGTTTTAATAGAATAATTTTGTATCGTAATTCGTCTTTCACTAGCCTTCTGAAATTATTTTTTTTTCGAAGAAAATATATCGCCTATATGGAATTGAACCTAGAACCTACCTAATTATAGCGATGCATGCTGCCCCTATGCTAACGAGTGCTTGTAACATCCTCGTCGCACATATGGCATAAGAGAACAAGAATTCCTATAATTTAACAATGGATAAGTGTGCGTTTGTCTGTGTAGTACAGCTGCCGCTGGTTTTTGTCTCAAAAGAGCACTCGAAGGAAGGTTTGGTGCGGAGTCCTTTCCGCGGAAGCGGTGTTGCTGTGATTCAATGTTCGATCGAGCGAAACGGCTATGTTGCCTGAGTGTCACACTCTTCATAATTAAATATCTCTTCTACTTCATGGTGAACATACGTTTTATTTTTTCGACAATGTCCCTCATACTTTTATCAACGTATAAATTTATAAGATCTCTTATACAAAATGTTCTGCGAAAATAGCTTCAAGAGTCTCATAAGCTGTAAACATCCCGTGTCTCCTATGAATTTCTATGCAACTTGAAGAAATGTTTAATCATTATAGCTTCGTACGTAAATAATTATAGCGTACGTACATTGGTCAACTTATATAAAATTGATCCCAAAGACGTAGTACACCGTGAAGAATGATAGTCTCATACCAAAATAAAATCTTTGTCTTCGCTAACGCAGTAGTCAGCTTAAAAGAGTAACATAAATACCCAACAGCACAAATTTAGTCGTTAATTACCATTTTTGAGTTTTTCGTTAATTGAACTACGGGTTTTTCAATAATATATGAAATAACCATTTGTATGAGTTTCTATTTTTAAGTTCATATAAGCATGTGATTAGTTGTCATCAATCATTCCATTATATGCATCATAAGATTCGAAATGACACTTGAACCTTCTATATTAATACATTATGAATCTTCGAAAATTGAAATCTATGAATTAAAACAGAATGTATTATCGATAAAGTCCCACGCTTATGTACAATCAGTACTAGAGGATACGCTGCATGCAAATGTTTAAAAACATCGATTTTTTGTGACCAATTTTCCAAAAATACCGGCACTGCCTCGCTGTATGACTGTGAAGATTTCGTTTGCTTTTCAGAATTCCTGGTACAGTCAGATGGAAAAGGAATGCATAACTTTCCATTTTTAATTTTATAACGTTTGTTTCGGTTATTATCATTAGATCGTGTTCCGTTTCCTAATGTTAATGATTTTTTCATAATTGGGAATATTTTTAACTTTTTAATATTACCGGCGATACACATAATTCAGGAATGCAAACTTTCATCCACGACAAATGGGAATTCGCACTATTATGCAGCCCAAAGGGTATAATTAAGGCATGCAACGAAAGGGTTACGCCTATTTTTTAAGCTAGAAAACCGTTACCGAGGTAAATTAATTTACTCGGTTTTTAGTAGTGCATAAACTGTCAAAAAATCCTTCAATTGTAGTCCGTCTTCTCATGAAAGTTTGATAATGCTTAGTCAATTATTTCAAGATAATTAAAACTACCGTTGTTTTTTTGTTATATTAATTTTCTATAGTGACCATGTTCCCAGTACCTCAGTATGTTGTTACTACCATTTACTACCATTGGAGTCTTAGCTATATTAATTGCCGCATATTTAGATAACGATCGGTATTCTCATCGACGACAGAAAAATATTGAGGGAGATACACAAAGAGAAAGTGCTTATCTGGCGGTGGGTTCCGAATGCAATTATACAGTTTTAAGACGATACGAAAAATTCACAAGTTCACTCACCATTTATTTTACATTACTCAAATAAATTACTGTATTTAAAGTGCAATTGAAAAAAAGCTCGATGCTTTCTTTTCTCAGTGTATACAAAAATGAGTATCGACCGTTTTCATATTTCACAGAAGAAAAAAAAACAATGTACTTATTGGACAGTATGTTGTGAATATTTAGTTGCATGATGATTGAATTGTACGTAAAATTAATTCTTAGAATGCCCTAGTTTGTGACCTACGGAAGTGAGAACAATTCCTTGTAAAATAGCCATTCTTTGTTCGCTTGATTGTAGGAATGTGCCCGAGGTTGCGCTACGCTACAGCAAAACAAATATCTTTTGTATTATGACACATGAAAAAATATAATCGTAAAAAAATCGAATCTAGACACAAGAAGAAAATCTGCACAGTTGTGTTACAAAATACAACTTTGGTACAAAGAACATAATAATCGTATTAGAAATACATTAGTTGAGTAAGCAGACAGCGCACTCTGCATACAAATCCTTTAAACAGTTTACTATGTATATGGTCTTTATCGCTAAAAACGATGAAAATATATCGAATCCGAAAAGCAGAGGACTATGTTTTTCGCCAAATACCACTCAGAAAGTTCTCTAGAAGATCCAGTCTAAAACTATATTGACATCCACTACCTAAAAATCGCTTCATAATTTTCGATGCGTTTCTGATCAGTGGAAAACGGTTATCCCTGGTGACTGAATGCTTCGTAAAGATATACTAATTTTTAATTGCAAAATAATGAATTCGGTATATTAAGTAGAACGAATTTTCTTCAACCTAAAATTATTTTTATTCGGTACGAAAAAAATGTTTCTGGAGGCGCATTCAATCTTTCGTGTTTGACAAGTACCTCTTATATTCTTCCGTCGTTCAAGGTCGACGACAACTTTCCCGGTAACTATTTCTCCAGGGGAATATGAGTTGTTCAACCTGTTGAGAACCACTTCAAACGATCGCAATCCTGGCGACATGTTCTTTATTCCGTCTAGTTCGTTGGAGAGTACAGGAGGCAGCAGCAGTTGGCTGTACTTAGGTGCTTCAATCTCACAAAGGGTCACGATACTATATGCTCGCAGGTTAAAATGCAGAGGCAATCGGCAACGACATTTCCTAAATCGCCAGTTCAGCTTTGAACGCTGTGTCGCTGTTTCGTCGCGATAATACACTGAACTGCGCGATTGCCGAATGTTGCGTAGCAACGAGGATGTATCAAGGTACAGATAACAAATTCATCGATTGAGGCAAAACGAAAAGCCTTCAACAGTGCCCGAGTGACGTCAACGTTTTTTTAAAGTCGGTCCGGATCTGTTCGTGAGTTGGAGCCTGCGAGAACAAATCACTCCCAAATATCAATCAATTCCCGATGAAAGTGAGCGAAGTTCTACTGTCACATTGTAGCTCGAACCGCAAAAACAAACTCGCAGCATCGGAACTGTTGAATCACTTGACCTTGATCAGTAGTGCCACACGCGGCGCATGCCATAAGCCTCTAATCATATACAGTTTAAAACTTCTCTATATTGTTGTGGACTACGAGCCATGTCTCAAGGGTACCAAAAGATTTATTCGCTCTATCGCATGTCATCAAAAAATCGGAGTACTTTATTCTACTGGAATCGATATTGACGTTATATATTGCGATATTATCTTCAGTCCATAAACAGAATATCGATAAAAATGCATACACATTGTCCGATGCTATATGATGATACCGTAGTAGCGCATCTATTCACCATCTCTTTATCTTCTGTAAAGCTAGACAGTGCCACCTCTGGTGCTGAAGTGGTACTATTTATGAGCACATCGCATTTTTTGTATCAACGGTGAAGGAATAAAGGTTGTTGGCAACTTTGGACTCTGCCTTCACAAACTTTTCCCTACCACTCAAATTTTTGGATAAACAATGTTCGTTCTATGATATGATTCCCCGAGATTCGTCATAAGAGGGAAGCATACGAAGCAAAACTCGACGCAGCCCCACCTTGTGCTGGTAGAGTAGAACTCTCTCGAGTCATTGCTACCTACCGATAGATGTCACAGCGCGCGCTGTGACATCGTCTCGCGCCTTCGAAATGTGTTGATCACTGAAATATAAGTACACTGGAACGCGCGCTGCGCGTGCTGAGGAACATGGTCTCCGACAATGAGGGCCAAAATGTCTCTTTCGCACATTGTAGCGTAAAGTCCATGTCAAAAGTACAGTATTTCCGACTTTGACATAACAGTGGCAAATCCACCGAGTCGAATCCAACACCTATACGAAAACTGATCTCTTCGCATATGAATATATGGAAAATTAAAATTTCACGGCGGGTTCTTCTCATTCAATAAATTCATACAATATTCAGAACAATGTATGTACATTTTTTTATATCGTCATCATCGTGAAAGTAATATGTTTTGCCGTCGTGAATGTTTAGTCTATTTACTAACATCGTATTGTCCAGTTAGGAAACCCATATGCATTGATTCATGGGGACCACAGAAGTTAATATATTTTCTAAAATAAAGCGCATAAGCGGCTTTCATTGAGATATGCCAAATGAATTTTTAGCAGCTGACAATTTCAAGCTGACGTTTAATACAATTTTGACGTTCATGAGCTTAGCTGAAAATTCATTACTGTACAGTAGTATCCATCTTCGGAACTGTTTCGCCATAATAACGCTTTATGTTTCTGTGAAATTGAATTTTTATTTTTTCAAACTTTAACAATAATTTACACGGAAAATCAAGTTTCTGGAAATAATGGTAAAAATAAATCGAATGGGTTCGTAAGTTCAGCTAAGCACGACAAAAAAATGAGCAGTTAAATATATGAAAACAAGCAAACTCAAATCCAATGAAAAATAATTATAAATCGAACTATGGTCGCGTACCCAATTAAACAAGATAACATAAAATAGATTTGGGCAAACGTCGAATAGAAGAGCGCGTACCCAAGTACTCCAATGATTTACGGTTCAAATATGCGTGCATTCTTAAGGAAACAGAGTGTTCAGAAATAAATTTTACAATTTTTACTTTATGCAAATCGCCACATACATTTTCGGTGATAGTAGTCGGATGCGGTGGCTTGAAGAAATCTTTTACTAAGTGCTGCGCAACTAAGTTTCCGGGTTTTTTTGACCAATAAAAAATTGAAAATTTCAAGAAAAATACAAAAAATGGTTCATTCGAAGTATTGTCACTCGCTATTCACACATTTTTGCCATTTCTCTGGCAATACAGAAATACCGCGACGATAAAAAGACGCGTCTTCGGACTGAAACCATTCGTCCAACCAATTTTGTACTACATCGTAATTGGCCAAGTGTAGCCCACCCAAATCATGCGCCATCGACCGGAACAAGTCATAGTCTGAAGGGGCCAGGTCTGGCGAATACAGCCGGTGCGGTAGCAGATCTCATTTCAGTGTTTTTTATGGTGTCCTGGACGATGGAACTGCGATGGCACGGAGCGTTGTCGTGCTGCAATATTGATAGCGTGGTTCAAATTGTTTAGTTATTGTCGGTAGCGATGCCCATTTACCGTTTCGCCCGGTTTCAGCAGCTCATAATACACGATTCCTTTCTGGTCCCACCAAACGTAGAGCATTGACTTTTTTCCGCAGCGATTTAGCCGTGCCGTTGATGTTGACGCTCCGCCAAGTGAAAGCCACGGTTTTCTGCATCTGGGATTCTCGAAATATATCCATTTTTCATCGCCAGTAACAATTCGATGCAGGAAACTCTTTCTGTTCTGCCGCAAAAGCAAAATTTCGGAAGTGGCTCTTCGATTTTCCAATTGTCTCTCAGTCAACTCATGCGGCACCCACTTTCCTTCCTTATGAATTTTTCCCATGGCGTGCAAACGATTCGAAATACATTGACGAGTCACATTAAGTGCCTCGGCAAGATAATCTTCTGTACGAGTGTCATCTTCATCCAATAACGCTTGCAGGTCGGCGTTCGCAAATGTTTGCGGTCTTTCCGAGCGCTTCTTGTCCCCAGTCTCAAAATCGCCACTTCTAACCCGCTTTAGGTTCAAGCAGAAAAGCTATGCTTCCCGCAATTGCTGTTTATTTGACACAAACTTTGACATTTTCGAGGTTAGAAAAAAGGTCGTTCGTGTTGCGATATTTGTTTATATTACGACTGAGTATTCTTAACAGATGTCCAAGCTATAAAGACACCCAATTTCTATGCAGAATACATGTGTCGCTAGCGCCATTCATGTGTTAAACCCGGGAACTTAGTTTCGCGCACCTAGTGCATATATATATATATATATATATATATATATATATATATATATATATTACCGAGAATGCCCGAAGTAGATTATATGTTTATCTTGCTCTGAGCAACTTATACATATTTTTTTCTTTTCAATTATTATTCTGCAGATATTAATGTTGCTTATTATGTGAATGAAGCAAATAGCACTCTCAAAGTACAATTGAAAACACAAGCTATTTCATTGCATATATTTTATTTATAAAACATAATAATTTGTACCTAACACACAAACAACAAAAAATTATAAAACATAGTATGCGCCATAACTATTCCGCGAGGTACACTAATTCAACTACTCGACGACCTGAGCAAATGTACTTTTCCGTCGTATTCACGACTTTTTTTTCGATGCGAGAATATTTTCTCTCCACTTTTTCCTTCTTCGAGAAATAAACTGTCCTTTGTCAGTGCCGTGTTCGCACCGGATATTGTGTAGCTCCATTTGTAGATAACCCTCGTAAACGTCTTCAACGTCAACCTCACCGTTCTTAAATTTTTGAAACCACTCACGACAACTTCTCTCATTTAAAGCAGCCTCACCATATTCTTCTACAAGCAATCAATGCGTCTTAACTGCATTTTTTTTCAAATTAAAGAAGTAAATCAAAAGTTCCCGCAAATGACGCGTATTCAACCCAAAACTCGACATTTGCGCAAAAAAAATTATGTGATGCTGATACAAAATCGCTAATATTTCAAGGTTATGATCTTGCCAGATGTCCAACCATAACCTCCTGGTAGGGCCATCTTTTGTCAAACGCGCGGAAACTGATTTGTACTCCCAATAAAGGTACAATGTAAGTACCACATAAGTATACTGGAAATGCTGCGCAACGACTTAGCGTGCATGGTTAAGAAGAAAATTTCAGCGAAGTTTGAACATACACGGAACAAGACGATTGGCGGTGCTCGCCCGGCTTGTAATCGATTACGTTCGTTTATTGCAATACCACGCTTCGGTAGACGAATAACGGCCATCGAAAAGCGATGTTTCGAGTTCTCAAATGAATTCTCAAGGATTTTGGGATTGTTTGAGTTTTATGAAATGTTATTATATTATTTTTTGCATTTATGGTCGTACGTTATTATTTATTGTGGTTGGTTGCTTTGTTTGTATTACAATGGTGACTTAATTTTAATCTCGTTTGCATGTAGGTACTATTTCGTTGGTTAGTTCTCACCTGGCTTTCGAAAATAATTTGTCTATTGGAATTTTCTATCTCGAAATAAATCACTCGTTGGATTATCCAAAAATGTTCATAACAAAAACTCCTCGTGATCGGTAATTTGATCATTTGATGAATTTAAGATCGACTGGGAGCGTTAAGAGTGCGACTTTCGTAGAATTTTTCTGAGATATGCTATACTCTGGTATTCACATCGATATTCATTTATATACATGGTTTTTATACAGTTAAGATATACTATATCATGTTTATATTTGAATGATACAAATAATATCTCGGAATCGGTTGACCTTTGCATAAAAAATGCATAAAAAATTGTCAAATCCTAGAAATAATATTTTTCTCAATATTTTATTTCAAGAAACCATATTATTGTTATAATAAAATGTTCGCATCACGATTATATAAAAGTACAACGTATGCGTCACACAAGTACTGTATGTATGTATCGCTGGAAATACTGTGCAACAACTTGGTGTGCATGGTTAAGAATAAAAGCTCGGCGAATGATGACGTTTTCTCAACAACTTGACTACCAGGTTAAGAAAGACATAAATTGAGGCAATTTATTATGTAACTGAAAACCAATTTTCTGATTCCGCATAGTACAAATAAAAAAATCAGCGATGTACCCCTAGACCACACGGCTCTTGAAATCTCACTTTATTTACATAGTTTGAAAAGTTACGTGAAGGTATTCACATTCTACTCTATTATAGAACCACTATACATCTCATGAACAGTATTGCGTTCCATAAATGTTCGTTCAATATACATCGTTTTGGCAGGCTAATAATCTCATTTCTAATAATTCTGTATATCTGATGCAATAACTGATGCGATGTTACAATTTAAAATAATCTAAGTAAATAAATTGTTGCAAAAGTAACTTACGGAAGCGGTAGAAACGATTCGCCAAGAAAATCGTGTACCTTCCCGAGCATTTTTTTCTTAAGGGCATGGCTCACGTCCGGTCGGTAAAAATCTTACGGTCAAGTTTTCTCCTAGACCGTTTACATTTCGGGCAAACGAAGAGAATTCTGATTGTCGTTCAATAGAGTTGGAAGGTGTTTCTGTAATGTTTTCGGTGTGACATATAGCCTTAAGGCGGTCCTCTAGTTTCTCGGCTGTTTTTTTACGGCTTTTTCAATAATTTTTTACGGGCAAAGCATCGAAATAATCAACCTCATTGTTTTTGCATAATCTTTATTAACATTTAAATAAGCTTTACAAATTTGTTGAAGTCAAAATATAATATAAATAAAAGTTATAGTGGCCGACAGGAAGACATCAAGTAAAAGAGGTGCTTGACGGTGACCAAGATTGTGGCTGTTCTGCTTATCTGGAATCAAAAAACCAAACGGCATTTTAATCTTCATATTTAAGACTAGCGATTGGACTAGAGTGAATTCTAAATTACAAAAATTGACTTTTTTATACACTTTTGAAAATTACATTCTATTTTTTACTCATTTTTTCTTAAGTTTTTCGCTCGTACAAAAAAAAAACTATCGAAGCAATCATGATAATCCTAGTTCAATCGCTGGCTTATAACATATTAAAGATGCTGTATAAATTTGAACAAGATCGGTGCAGTAGTTTCTGAAATATCGTGGTCACCGTTTCGAGAAAAACGCGTTTGAAAGTTCGCGCATGTGATTTATACTAAAAATTTCATGTCACCGTCAATCTGCTATGCCTGGACCATACAATAGGCCTTCCTCTTCTTCTTGGAAGTCACGCAGAGCTGCTCCGTCTTCCCTTCTTGCGATTCGGGCCTGTTTTACAACATCACTCGTGCGTCTTTCTGAATGGTTGATCCGAGAGCTATCACGCTGTTGAACATATCCTTTAGCTTGTGGGCCAATTTTCACTCCCATGGTTTCCAAGGTCTTCAGGATAGATTTGAATCCTTCGTTGAAGATTATGACAGCGAGAAACGTGGCGATTTCAACCACTTTTGGCTCAGAATGGAGGTGCTTCGGAGCAAAAGTCCAGATTAACGAATTGAGCGTCCCGTTATTATTTTGAGTTTCCGCTCCCAGGCATCTGCTTAACAATTCTTCTTTGGATAATTCCTCATAAATTGGCTTTATAACTTTTTGAACTGCTTCAGAAAGAGGCGGTTTATTGTGTTTGAATTGAGCAGCCCAGCGCGCGCTCCGTATACCTGCTCCGTTCCAGGGCCGTAACTTGTGAACCACTTCGAATATCGAAAAATCCTTTGGCACACATTTTCTACACATTTTTTAGATGTGATTTATGAAAAAAAAAATCGATTTTTTCGACCCGAGAAACTAGAGGACCGCCTTAAGCTGATGACTTCCGAAGTTTGTTCATTGAATATTTTGTATGGCATGCTGATAGAGCAAGATTCGCTTGAAGGCGATAATAATTTGTTTATTCCTCATCGTTGGCAAATAAACATTAAAAGCGAACGACGATGCCGAAATCGAAAGTATTCAAAAATGGTGAAGGCTATATACGGCCATGTTCCTATCCTGGTATAAACACTGACGCAAGACCGTAAACACGTATTTTGTAATATCCAATCGAACGAGTGGCATCAAACGACTACATCGGCTGAGTAGTATGATCGATCTTGTCAAATGCAGTCGTGCAAGGATTTCTGTTGGTAATGTTGATCTCTGATGTCGTAGGCTGTCCATGTTCCTGTTAGTCGATAAGGTAGAAAGTCAGGAGAAGAGGATGTTTTCGTTTCTTCTTGGATACAGTGGATAGATCCATCAGTAGAGCTATGCCCGGCTCCGTGCATGTTTTTAATTTTTTTAATTTATGTTTGGATAGTCGTACAGATTTCGGTCTTTGTTGCATACACACTGAACCTATAAATTAAAACGCATCTCGATAGGGACTATATAAAAACTTTAGGTTATTGCGATCAGCTTCCCTAAGTTTTATAGTATAGACTATGCAGTAGAATATAATAATATACAATATATGTGATTTGATAACAAGATTAAGTGATCTAATATTGATCTTTGGCATTGGCGTGGAAAACGCGGGTTTATTCACGGTATCCTACGCTCGACGTGCTGGGTGTCTACTAGGGAAACGGGATATCTATGGCAACGTATGCCTATGCGACCGTTTGTGTGAAACACTGGAACGATTAATGAGCTGCGTAGCGGCGCGATGTGGAACCGCCATAGCAGCTTCGAAAAAGCGCCATCTAAGGGGACACCGAAAATCCAGCGGTCGAAAATATCCCTACTCATATCTTTCGTAGAAAAACGTTCTTCAGACGCCCATCAAGGCTGGCCGCTAAAGTAGGGTTTCGACGCCTGATTATCGGTTCATATTCAATAGAGGTATGACGTCCAACATCCCGCAGTGTTTGTGTACGCCGGCAGAGCTCGTGATTATGTTGAGTTGACGTGACCTATTAATTTTTCGTCGCTATCCCTTCAATATTTATTATCTAAATTAAAGAGTCAAATTATTTATCCGGTCAATAATAATAGCAACGAAAGCGACCGTGGTATCAAGCAATTATCGTTCCTGTAAATAAAGCGCATTTAGAGTGAGTATACTGATTTTTTTTTGCCGCGGGTACTCAAATTTAGAGGTTAACTGAGTGAGTTTTAGGATGAGAAAATGACACGTGTTGTAGTTTCTCAACCGCTGTGCTAAACTTGTTTGAAATTATTGCCCATCGTACTCACGCGATTTTAGCGAAGGTTTTGATGATCCCTCGGACCTGACGGGACAAATCGGTTTGTGTTACGAGCGTGCCAAGCTTGCGAGATCACATAGTGATCAAATAACGACAAGCCTGTTGAGCCCACCCAACCAACAGCTGTCAAAACCAGTTTCTACTTATTACTGGACTTCGCTGGTAAAGGCGAAATTCATCGACGTTCGTTTATCAGCTGTCGGCAACAACGATATCTATTCAACGATTTAAATTTTTTTTCCTCATGTGACTTAATTTTGCACAGCTATGTGAAATTTCTTTCAATTATCCGGTAGCGACCATCCCCCCGCTTTCATTCATGCTCTGTTCGTTGATATTCACACAAAATGACGCACAGCGAATGTTTCGTCGAAGAATCCGCATAATTTCTCGCTTGGTAACATGACCCCGAGCTGTTTTTCCCTTCTTCTCTTTTTGTTATCGCCCCGGCCCGTGTTTCTTCACATAGTGTGCTTCCATTTGGGAATTCATCGATTAAGAAATAATTAGATTACCGCGAGCGTTAATCTAATTGGACGTTGGCCGGAGCGTTGGTCGGCACGCCCAAACCGGAGATGCGGAATGAGTAACAAAAAAGCAAAAACAGTGTGGTTGAATAAGGGAAAAAAATTATGCGCTGTTTACGATTGTAGTAATACCGCTTCGAATGAATTTTGAAATGTCGCGTCAGGAGCAACGATAGCGACACAGCCTTGACGCCCGTACGAGATTCTGTAATTCTTGATTCGCTATCGGACGATACAAAAAAAGGAACAAAAAGCATACGCATATAGCAATAACTTCACACTTACTGATAAACTTATAACCGGTGTTCCTGTCTCGATAAATCTCGGCTCATTTCTTGTCATGATTCGCTGCAAGTTGTTCACGGGGAAATACCATTTTTTCAGCAATTTATTATTTATCGTTTATTTATAATAATTTGTGATTGAAACGGCTCAAATTTGTGTTTTGCAAATTTCTTTTGTGTACTGACTTTTTATTTAAATTCAAAGTCAAGTCCTCACTTTTTTTTCAATGAGATTGGCATTTTTCCGACGCGCTTCGTTTTTTTGTTTGTTTAGAGTTTTGAAGTAGGATTGTTACATTTTTAAAGCACAACTCAACATCTCACTGTTTTCAAAGTGAGTTTTTCGAATCGAAAATGGTAATTGCTGAAAGAGATAAATGGCAAAGGGCTGTCTTGTTTGGGCAAGGAAGAACAGTTAAACAAAAAGTACTACATTGATTGGTGTATAGGGTAAAAGCAGAGCATTAGGTTCTGCAGAATTAATAAACGCGGAGCCTGATCAGTGGCATCAGCGGTCTCTGCGAATAGTTTGTTAGCAAATTTGTGAAGTTCATTGGTAGATGTCCAATATTTATTTGCAACGCAGTCTTTTGACGGACTAAAGTCTTTGGCACAAGTGTTGGAGACATAATTCCCGCCGGCAATTTGTAGTTTCCCCAAAATTCCCCAAGTTAAAAAGCAGAGTGCAAGGTAATCGGCGATGCAAGCCTTTTCATCGCAAAACTCAGAGTGTTTCGCAGTGAAATTTCGTTTCATTGGAGGTTTCACAATCGAGAATTATTCGTTTTCGAGGCATTCGAAAAAACAACTAGCCAATGTGTAATGTTTAATGTAAATATCGATTACGTGGAAATGAACCCAGTCATTTCAATTCGTTTTTGTCAGTCGTGATTGCGTGGAAAGATGAAATTGTCTTACTTTATACACGTGTCATATCCAAGGCTGGAGTGTGCGCAGTCGTTAAAACATTCTCGTTCTTCGTTCCTTCGGGAGAGGAAAAAAAACTGGTCGAATAATCCAGGATAAGGGTGCACTGGAAAATGTCGTCGAACATTCGCAATAAACACTTTGAAGATTTTATTCTCGTTTCTTTTTGTTCAATAAATAGAGGCTGATAAAGCTAATGAGAGAAAAAATTATCGAGACACTAATATTATCATAAATAACTGTTGCGAAGGGTGCAGAAACTGCAATTACTGTTTCGCTATACATTATCTCGCTAATAACCATTGCGTTTCAATATTTTTTTTTGTCACGTCATTTCTGCACTTTCTTGTACGCTTGACTCTCAGTTTTATAGTCGCACTTCCTCTCATACTGTCACATCGATCAAACTTTTTTTCCTGACCCCGCGAGTCCAAATTGCTCAGCTTCTGTGTCTCAAAAAAATAAGACAAGTGTTTCATCGACATCTGCATATCGTTTTTAAATAATTGTTACTACTGCTTCTTCATTATATGTCTATCGCCAAAAATATCTGGCTAGTTGACAAAATGAATTAATTCACTATCAAATCATTGTTTGAGTACATTGTTGGTTAAATTTTTTCTTTTGCTTTATCTGGAAACTACACTCGAGTAGATTTAGCAGTACGATATTTATTATTGTAGGTACGATTTCTTAAATGTTTCAGCAACTAGGTTGCATGCCTCTTCGCCCATAGGCGATCAACCAGTATCTTCGCATTATTTCAAAATACGGTTCCTTCTCTTTTCACAAACACAGTGCCGAATAGTGTGGGTCTTATTCAATCAATGAGGTAACGGGATAATTAATCAGAAACAACAAACCCTGCACCCTTACTGCACATATTACATACTGCTACAATATGATCTATAATAATAAATATACGCTTATCTCTTGCATGTTCAATAAGTTCTATGTCATCGGAAATCGTTGCATTTTATATACTGCATAATATCTAACATACATCATTTTTGGGTTTCAACATTTCTTGTAACTTTTCCAATAGAATTATATGCGTTTACATTTTCAATGATATATTTATACATTCTCTGATTGAAGAAAAATATGCGTTGCAAGCTGAAGCCAACTTTTGCAAAGGTACAGTACTCAGTAGCTTTATTATTGTTTTGTTTACTTTTAAGCTGTTGTAATGTAATAAGAGCTCGTTTTTCCGTTTTCATTTCCTCTTTTTAATATTATTGTACCAAATATTTTTTGCAGATTTAATTGCAGATCTTCGTATGAGCAGCTTAAAAATGTATTACAGAGATTATTGTACCTTGTGCTGAAATAAATGTGCTAACATTAATGTTAGGTACAAATAAAACGTCAACAAATTAATTTTCATTGCATTCTAACGATATAAACTTCAATGTCATTACTTTTGCTCATAATAAATGTGAATCTTCGGTTAAACCTTACTTTCGTAAGTGTGCACCTCGCTAAGAAACGAGAACGCGAGTCGTTCCTGTCATTGAAATTTCATTGTTGCTTTGTAAGAGTACCCTATTTCCCAGTATTCCCATTTTGATTATCCATTATCCTTCAAAACATCGTACTTTTTTTTTATAATACGAGGTACACTTCGTTGTATCGACGAAAAATTTCGAGGTACATTTTCTTGAACCGACACAATCTCAATATTCATTGGTTAAGCGGAAAATACGTAGTTTGGAAATAATTAACAGATGAAGTTCAATTATGAGTGTCTTATAATTCAACCGTGGCTCTATCATTGAAGACTCTTTCATATTTGTGATAATTAAAATTTTCTTCTACAGGAGAACGATTTCTTTGAGACAGCTAAATACATACAGGTCATACAGATTTTATATATATATATATATATATATATATATATTTGACATAAATTGGACATATACGACATGACGAAATATATATATTTCGTTTTATAAGGGTACATGAGGCATTCCACACCAACCCTTAATAAAAATGTCATTCTGTTTAATGTTATGGTCGATTATATGTTGGCGAGGATAGCAAATTGAGCTCGGGTGTTTACATATAAATAATTTCCTTCCATACAAAATGTCATTAATTAAATAGTTATCCGACAATCACGGCTGCATTAATCTCATAAATTCTATATCTTTAGGAATCAAGATGACGATACAAAAACTTATAAACAAGTTGTCAGAGGATGACGTAAAAGTGAAGTAGCATGCCTAATGTCTCACTGTGTTTAGTTGCGAGATGAGTACAAGTGCACGTAGTGTTTTTTTTTTTTAATGTAAATATTTCACATTTCGGATGGAACCAGCCAATCGGAAAATTATTTTTTTATAAAAATACGACTCCTTATCGTACATGTGTATGTATATGTATAATTTTCACGAAATTTCAATAAGTTCATCGTATACAAAGCTCGTGAGATGGAAGAACTTTACAAAATAAATGTCATATTCCGTCATGGATATGATTTGGGAAAGCAGGGCTTAGGGATAAAGGGAAAGGGAAATGGAACACTAAAAGAAGAGAGGAGAACGTGGAAAAACTTATAGGAATACTTGTCAAAAAACTTTGGTGTTCCGTCAGCGCTAGAAATAATATTAAATATACTATGAAAATGAATGAAAAAACGGAAAACTGAAGAAGCTCATGCACATGCTTTCAAATGCAATGTCGCCGCGTTAGAGCATACTGTTAAATACTAAACATTATGTTGTGTGGGTGCTCGTGTGTATTTGTACGCATGGACTTTGCCGCTTGAAAATTTGGAATAACTGTCCGATTTTTGTTTGCAAATTGTGCTTTTCTAAAGTTTATTCTTGCCTTTACTAGGTGATGTTAGAGATTCATTTGCGAGTTTTCTATTTCCATAAAGTCGAGTAAAATTTTGTGAAAGATATCAATAGGAGATTTACTTAATGAGAACTCGTAAGGGGCGTTAAGTTTCAATGTGGGTTCACGCGTTTTTACTGGGATTATTTTTGCAAAGTTATTCGAAATTTTTTAACGGTGGTGCATGTTCTTGTATTTGTACGATCATAGTCCGCAGGAAGTCCTTATTCTTTCAATATAATTATAATATCCTGTGTACAGTTAATGAGATAATTGAAACTTTATTTTCAATACGTTAGGTACTTGAATAATGTCGAGGGACTTAAATTGACACAACGCACGCATAAGTTCCCGTTCGCTCATCTCCCGAGGTTCCCCATGAACATCTGTCCAACGACTCCCACGTTTGTATTCTCTTCCTTTTTCCTCTTACGCGAATGAATTTTTAACGAGAGCATAGAGCCGACGTCGAACGTGATCGGAAAGAAAAAAATAGACTGTCGTTGTTCCGAATTGGTCGTGTATGAATTTTTTCGCTTCTTTCCGCATTTCCAATCCCAACGGTCGTACATTGAGTCCCGGTCATTGTTCATTTATCGGTATAATTTGAAGGGGAGTACAAGGATCATTTATTATTCATCGATCAATCTCAGTGGAGAAAAATTGATTCGCGCTGCGATGGGCCGTCGAAAAATCGAACTCGTTTCCCGTCTTCCGGGAAAAGCGAAGATCTACACGGTTTCCAATCTTCCGGTTTATCCGTTGATGTTTTTTACCTTGTATCTTTTTTCTCTTCCTGTATCTTCGTAATACATCGTGATTCTCGATGAGACGACTGTTCACTTCTGGTTCGTTCGATCGTCGACTTTCTCGAGCTTTATTCACGGCGAAATTTCTTTGCGATAATACTCTCGTCACTCAACACGGATCGCAAATGGTTGCAAATAGGACGATGCGTGGTTCGGGCTTTTGAAAAGTTTTATTGGTGGCTCGCGAAATCCCCACTCTCTCGACCGGATCTTCGACGACTTCACAATTGACGTTTTCGACCCATATTGCAAATCTTGAAATGACAAAGTGTCATGTCTGCAACAGAGAAATTATTCCGTACTTTAATAAGTGCCCTGAAACATTTTGGAAAATCGTCGACACAGTTACCAATGAAAAGTATTCTTTACCAAGATCCGTATTTTAGCGTAAAATCGGGGCTGACTGTTCGTCTACGGATATTCATCCAGGAAAAGGGACGAAAACCCAACACTTTTCAACGTAGAATATGAATTTTTGACTGAAGGTAAATGGTTGCATACTCAAAGTAACCACAATAAAATGTTGCTCCTCAACTCGCCCCAACCCTAGGAAATAGGGGTTGGAAACTTAAAAATCGCCGTATCTCGATAATGAATAGTCCGTTCAAAAAAGGTTTCAAACAAAAATTGTTTGGAATACTACAATTCGTATTTTAACTGACGTCCGACCCTTTATCTTTGAAAATAGCGGTACAAAAACGATTCGAAAATTCGGGGTTGATGTGTGTGCGAGCGGAGTAGACATATCGCTGCGCCCTTGTCTGGGTCAGTAGTGCTCTCGTGTTTTTGTGCCGCTATTTTCAAAGATAGGGGATTGGACGTCAGATAACTTTATACGTATTTAATTTTTTCGAACAACTTTTGTTCAAACCGTTTTTTCATCGGGCATTTCATTATCAAGATACGGCAATTTTTAACTTTACAACCTCTATTTCTTAGGGTTGGGGTGAGTTGAGGGGCGAATTTTTGGTGGAGTTACTTTCAGTATGCAACCATCTAGTCGAAAATTGATATTCAACCTTAAGTCAAAAATTCATATTCAACGCTTAGAAGAGCTGGGTTCTCGTATCTTTTACTGGACTATATCCTTGCCGTTGTTGTTGCTGTGCATAGAATCGTAACGAAAACGAATCAGTCACGAAGATCATCAATACAAAAAACTAGTGGATTGCTTAACGACTATTCGATGGATCTGTTGCTGTTGTTCATTGACGGAATGGAAGAAGGCGTGACGAAACAAGGAACGCAACTCATGTATCAGAAGAAACGATATAGCTTGTCGTTCACTACTCGAATCGTACTGTGTTCTTAAGTTTTAATCGGCCTGGTTAGATCCGATGTTCTGCTTCCCTCTTGCTTTTTCCTATGCACTTATTAGATATACTTTCGATATTTATAACGAAAACTTTCGTGCTAACATTTAACGTGACCTGTGATCACCGTCTATTCGGGGTGGGGATTCTGGTTGGAGTACAGTTTTGTAGCATTATATTTCACCCTTGTATGGATCTCGATTGAAAAAAATAGTACCCTAGTGAGAATTGGATTGTACTTATCGTAAGATTTTTACGCGGCGCTAGATCCCTATATGATGACACTTAAGATATCGTGTAGAATTATCAATCGCGCGAATAACCTGTGTCCTCGATGGCCTAAACAGTTCGTGATTTCTCTCCTGGATTGTGTAATGATACGTTTGCAGTTCGACTCTCACACATCTATTATGTCATGCCTTATGAGGGCAAAAATCTGTGCCAGATATCGGGGAGAAATTTGTTGCAATGTTGAAGCAAGGAAGACAGAAGATCAGAGGGAGAGACTGTTTAATTGAAAGATAAACGTGACGTCAAGAAGTCAGGTCTCAGCGAGAGTCAAGTGATTCAATAGGCACATCAGATATGCTTCGTCCTCTCTTCTCGTTCCTTGGTGCTCTTTTCCAATCCTTGGCGTCATTCGATCCAGATTTATACATCCATGCATACATACACTTGTACATGTGTCCGTGTACGTGCAGAATATATATATATATATATATATATATATATATATATATATATATATATGTATATTCTGAATTACGATAAGTCGCGGGGCCAAGAAGATCACGTGCATAATTGCGGAATCATGAAAAAGTGTAAAAATATAAATGCTCCAATTATTTGATCTTTAATCGAACTTCAGTGATCTTGGTCAATCGTTCTATAGCTAGTAAACGATTCAAGTTTTGACAAATTCCACGATCGCTCGTAAAACAACGGGTCCAAAAGAATACGTAAGTGCAATAATTTTTTTTGAACAAATTACAGGATTCGACCTTGTATATGTGGACCAGAATATCGGTATAAGAAATACTTTTCTCTGTCTTCTTCAGATAATGAAGGCATTGCAAAAATGGTAAAAAACTTTTCAAGGAATGCTTCTTTAAACGTTCACCGCTCACTCATATTTGATATTAATACATACGTACTGGATTTTTTCTTAACGTTCAAATGAGATGAACGCGCCGTCGTAAGGGAAAGGAGGAGCAAAAGATAGAACAAGGGAGAGTAAAATACGAGCATGCAATTTGGTGCTTCAAAGGCGTGTAAGAAATGCATAGGTATTGAATATTAATACTCTGAATCTGTTTTCAAAGCGAACTCGTCGTTTCCATTCGTGCTGAAGAGAAATTTCATTATGTTCGCTTTCGATAAGTGTTCATAACAATTTTCTACTTACAAGGAACATCACTTAAGTGTCCGCCTTCGATTTTCTTGCAACTTTTATGTGTGATAAAGCATTGAAACCAGATGCATATATTTTTTATCGGCGAAGAAAGGGCTTCAAGGGGGAAACAATCCCTAAAAAAAGACGCGTCGAGGGGTGATTTTGCAGTTTCACCCACAAGCAGTCCACCGATCCAAATGAAACAAAAATCAAAATTCTTCTATTGTAAAGCGATGATAAATCCATTATGGAATTATTGAACAAAAATGAAATTAAGGCAAAACCGCAAAAGCGTTTTTCCACCGATAACAAAAAATTCGTATCTAATAGTCTTCAATCGTTTATCACGTTTATACGTTTCAACGAAATCGCAGGCGGACACTTGAGTGATATGCATTGTTAGATGAATTTTCTACTTACAACTGGTCCGTTTTCCTGAATGAACCGGTCCATGATGCACGATCGCACTTGGTATCGGCAACATTTCGACGTCTTCGGCCGAGTAATCGTTCTGAGTCGATTGTTGCACACGCTGATTCCTTCGCGCCTCTTCCTCCTCGAGCATACTCTGAATCACCATTTTCTCGTTCTCGAGCTCACGTGCTTGCTCGAGGACCTCATGCTTACGACCCGCTATCTGCCTGAGCCTCTGGAGTAATAGCTGTGCATAGGCAAAAGGCGAATTCACACAAATTAAAAAATCCCACTCGATTTCGGCTGAGTTATAGCAATTGTTTATGTCATTTTTTTCAATAATATTCTATCATGTGCACCGGAATTCAAATTTTAGTAACTCAAGGAATTTTGTTTGTAATATTTAATGTGAATCATTTTACATAATTAAAGAAAAATGTCTACTTCGTGGACCTTTTTGTAGGTACGAAGTCATATTTTCTGGAACATTGCTATTCTTTCTGTGTAGAATTATGTGGCATTATAAGATTAATTGTAATTTTTCCGAATGAAGTGACTTATTACAATAAGTTTACGAGATGTGGTAACACGCAATACAATATCTTCTTAGAAATTATTTCACACACACACGCGCGCGGGCGTCTTTGTGTGTGTGTGTGTGTGTGTGTGTGTGTGTGTGTGTGTGTGTGTGTTTGGATTTGTTTGTCGTGCATGCATATTAGTTTGTTGATTTATTCGTAGGAATATTTTTTCCCTGCAGGCATTTATTTGTACGATTATCGATACCTTTATTGGAATTGGGTATTCTCAATTTTATAATTATTTCGCTCGATTCTTCTACCGACACGAAAACAAATATTCGGACCCACAATCGTTATAAACGATTCGCGCCCGAATCCTGGTCATGATCATGAATAATCGACACGTATTAATGCAGAATAAAATGATTATTAAAAGGTTGTTGAAAAGAATTCTTCCAAAGTTATTTTAATATTTCGCCAACTCGTACGACAACATATTGTTCGATGGTTATCTGCTTGCTAAAGTAGCATCTGAGTGTATAAATACGCTTGCTCGCATTTCCTGATGGGCAAAGAGACAGAAAACGTACAGAGATCACTATCCGAGCGAAAAAAGCCTAGAGTGCGACGGGTTATTTCGCAAGTATCGAAAAATCATAAGCGTATGTGCACGCTGTAAGCATAGCACTCCTGTACGTGGTACAACTCACAGGACGGACTTTGATTCTCGTAGGATGGTACCTTGCTTACGCGAAGCGCTGCGCTTGTAGCCACCTGGCAGATTATTGGCGAAATACATTCGGGTAATGTCTTCGGGGCCAGAACATTGATATTTCCCGACATGACGACAAGGCGTTCAAAAACCACGAACGACCTGCTTTACTTTTTTGCCTCATAAAATAATTTAGCTATTCTTTATGCTCAAATCATTAGTTATCGTAATCCCGGTATTTATGATAAGCATTGTTATCCTCGTCGAGTGTCATTATAGCATATTTGTTTACTGCATTAGTCTTCCTCTTTGTAATAAAAATCATGATTTCATTGCTGATGCGATTAGGCTGTTATTATTATTACAAAAATATTATAGTTTGTATTATTGTTATATTATAAATTGTTATAATTATGGTTACGTTTTAGATATTGTGTGGTATCTTGTGATTTTTATAATTGTCACATGGTTATACTTACAAAGCTTTCGGCATCGTCGACATAACTGTCACTGTAAATAAGGCCCGGTGGTACGGGTTCGGGTTCAGCCTCGACTAAATAATTGTGCGGTGAGCACGATAGAACAATCGCCAATAGCCACAGCCCCGAAAAGCGCACGACTAATCTCCCCCTCATTTCTTGGTGTTGGCACATAGACGTTCTGAAACAATGGAACAAAAACAAGCTATAAACGATGTATTCATTTCGTTGAGTAGTCTTCGCACTCTATGGAAAAATCTTTTGAACAAAATTATTTCGCACGCAGGTAGAACTCGGAGCCATTTTCTAATAGTATACTTTCGATCGAAATAAGCGGAGAATTTCGGTTTTTATGAAATTTTAACGTTTTTCGTATAGTACGATGCATTACTCATGCATTTCGAAATATCTGTATAAAAATACATATAAAAATATATCTATAGAAATATCTTCAAAATATCTGTTTTTCCACAGAAACGAAATATTAGTAGCTAGTTCGATCGGAGTGAATAACTTTGCGAAAAGTCGTTAGAATACGAATTTTATGAGGTTTTTACGTGGGTTTCATTAACTAGGTTTGATTTATTTATCATGCATATTTAGTCGAGCAGAATCAAAACATCCCCCTTACAAAACGACGACTTTCGAATATGCATTGTAAGCGTTTCTATCACCGCTGCAATCAGGGCGTTTGATAAGACTCTCTCCTCCTCACTCCTGCATCTTCCACTTTCTTCTCACCGTTTGCAAAATCTTCTCCTACACGAGTGAAGCGAGACGTGGAATGTATCGGACTATAAGGTTGCTTCGATCGTCTTTTGTAGCAATGGACCGTGGATGCAGTGATAACGTTATATTGATTTTCAAAAAAAGTGCGTCTCGTAATCAAAACACAGAGCCGGTATCCAATATCAATTTTTCTAACATATCACATGAATATGTCATCCCAATTTATACATATAAAAAAAGCCTGCGAACGATTTGTTCCATTTCTTTTGTTTGACGAATAAAAGCGATTCTCAACGGTAGTAAGAAGAATGGAAATATCTATGTTTGTTGTCATTCAATTTGGTGCTTGGCTTTGCTATCTCGGTTCACCACTTGTTGCGCCAGGCGTTCAATATTTCCTATACGCCGTCCACTTTTACACGAGAAGAAAGAATTTTCTCCATCGTAATCATTCGTTAGACAATAATTGCTCGATGTTTATTGCTATCATTAACATTACTATGGTCGATGTTGTTTTTACATGGCTGTTATGATTTTTATTTGTATTATTACGATTATCACTTTTATAAGTTTATATTATATAATAATAATTACTTTGTTGAAATGTTGTCGACGCGTTAAATTAATTGTTGCAGTGGTAATAAAATTGATTAAGGGCTTTCAAGGGAGAATTTACTTTTCAGAAAAGCGATGATTCTTTGACGAAGAATTGAATTTGAATGAAGTATTTGTATTTTTCGCAAAACGGGTTCAATAGAAAATCTCATCACTGCCGAGAACGATAAAAAACATAATATTCTCGTACCCTGACGTTCAAGCAGGTTTTATGATCGCGACAAGGTACAATGAAAGCTCCAAACTGCTCGCTGCATCTACAAGCGCTGTCTTTTTTTCTCTTTCCATAGAGCTACGATACAACTTCCACGGACACTGGAAAATGTTTGTATAATTATTACGTTCCGTTTGATATTTTCGAAGGTACGGCATTTGTTTGGGATCCTCATTATCGTGTTGGTTATTGCAAGGAAAACGTGTCGGATAATTCATACACTTCGCTACGTCGATTTAACTGCACGAAGTAACCTAATGCCGTTGCAGAAAGCATACTTGAATGAAAAACAGTATTTGTCTTGCGAAAACATATTGTTGACGAGTCAAACTCATTAATTTTGTTTCGTTTGTGGTCGATCTGCTTTGTTGTCGTGATAGCGGGATCATGGACTGCAGCCATTATTGCCTGTTCGTATCGAAATTTTTTGAAGGACAGGTCACCATTCATGACGATGAGAAACTCGTTTTTTTGTTCATGATTTGCATCCTTAAGGGATCTTCTCTCTTTAGACGCTGAAAAAGTATATTTTCATGCATTTTTAAAATAGGTTTAGATTATAGATATTGATATAAAAGTTGTTACGCTTAATAAATACACTTTCGAAATACATTTAAAACAAAATATTTATTTAAGTCACTGTTTATAGACGAAAACGGTAGTTAAAAAAATTATAGTTCTGCGCTGTGGATGAAATCTCTGAGATGGATTATCCGAAAGAAAAAAAAATCAAACGTTTTAAAATTCAATATGTTAATGGCTATAACGCATATCATACAATTTTTGATATATTAAAAAATAACAAAATGGCGGACATTTTTCAAAAAAACGTTTTTTCACCGTTTTTGGCAAAAATAGTAAATAGTAAAAAATTTTAAATTCTTCTTATGCGCTATATCTATAGTTGTAAAGGGTATGTGGTTAAAATTACATAAGGGTCGGTTCAGTAGTTTCAAAGATTTTATCAACAAGCCGTCGAAAAACGCGTTCAAAGTGCGTTTGGGTTACATAAATAGATTTCTTTTTAATTAATGAAAATAGCCTTTTTTAGCGTCTAAAGTCAGAAAACCCCTTAAAGTGCTTAGAACACGTGGGTTAGTTTGTTTGGGTTGTCAAAAACAAACTTTTCAGCGCGCGGGACGCTCTACAGCTTCAACGGATGAACCGATTGACATGAATCTCTGCGCAATTGAAAGGAAATTCAATTTGCGGGGCAAACAGGAAGTGATTTTTGTCCAAAATTGATTTGAAAAAAAAAAAATCGTCCGCTGAAGCAAGAAAAAACCGGGCTAAAAATTGGATTTTATTACAAATGGCTGGCATTCTATTATTCAGGGATTTTTCATAAAACGAAAAACGATAAGGCCCCCTAAATTCAGACTAGTTTAATCATGTTTAACCCGTTCCCGATTTAAGTGAACTGGCAAAGCTGTGGAGCGCCCCGCGCGAACCAACACACGCCGTGCATGACTTTGTTTGATAGGAGATGGAGTCACCATTTGCATTTTTAATAAATGAAATTGGAATTTAAGCGAAAGTATTTATATCATATCAGAAAAAAAACCGAAGTTCATATCAAATATTATGTTATTTTATCCGCCAATATCGTGATACAAATAATAGGACGAATAAAGCAGCCGGACAAGAGGCTTTAATGTTTAAGAAACACGAGATTGAAAAAAAAAATGGGCTCCACCCCTATCGGTTGGCGGAAGATACGAAATTATGAATTTTGCGGTACGAAAGTTCACAATTCTCGACCAAAAAAATGCACGTATAATTCGTAATCAATTTGATCTTTCATTTTCGTACATAACTACATCCGTTATGTTCACTCATTGTCAGCAGCAGATTTTCACAGTCAATTTTAGATCTTGGATAGTTTGGAATTATGTCCATCCGGAAAATATGACATCCCTGATACACATCATGTAGACCTCTTCCAATCGACATTGTGCAATTGCACGATTTGACAGTTGAATGTATGTAAATTGTGTACGTGTATGACGTATACATAATTAAATCTGTTCGATCGCGGATTACGGTCACGACGGATGAAATATTCGACCGCGAGAGCATCTGACACGTATTAACGACATGTCGCGTGGACCCCATAATTATTGTTATTTTCTACTTGCATTGTTCGCGTTAATCAACGGCACGAGCGCGACTGACGAGCGTTTTATTTCATAGCTACGTAATTTGAACCGTCAAAATTATACATTTCTACGGCAGTTTTTACTTTTCCTGATGTATTGTGAAGTAATACAAGACATAGTCTGTTTTTTTGCATCGCCCTACTTTCGAATAGGGCAATAAAAGTTCTTTTGGGAGAATGTAAATGGACATTGATATGGAACTTTAAGAAATTCATCAATGGGAATTAATATTTCATAATATATTGGTATGATTTATCAAAGTTCTATTACCGTGTCAACAAAGTGTATTAACATATTGTTGCACCGAACAAGATGGTGTGGAATTTCTAAAATCACGGTCCTCTCATAGATAATTTCACAACGACCCAATTGAAATCATCTTTATTGAATGTTCTCAAATGTTATTTTCATTATTGTTTTTCTTAATTGTACTGGTGCTAATAAGTTGTACACGGTACGATTTTGTCCACATGCTCCTCATAACAGAAATCATCATTTATATTATACGAAATAATAATTGGATAGTGGATGCAAGTGAACTACACGGTTCATTGAAACTACCTCCCTCATTAAGTTAAACGAGAAATCATTATATTGGGTTGGTATAAAAATCTTGCAACACTTTTTTTCAATTAAAATATTTTTCCTAATAACGAAGTTCGAGAACATTCGAAAAGAGGAAATACAAGAATGGTCTAGAACCTTCCATGCCGCAAGATATATAAGCGAGTCAGATGTTCCGCGGAGTCAGTATGAGCAAAGATGGATCAACGTGCACTTCGAGCAATCGCATATTAGGAATTCTTGCAAGGGCATTCTGTAAGAGCTGCAGCCCGTAATATGTGCAGTGCGATCAAGGCTAATGTAGTTAATTATTCAACGGTCTCCCGTTGGTATCAGCGTTTTCGTTGTGGCGATACATCTTTTGAAGACAAACCTAGGTCCGGCAGGGAATCGATTGTGGACGATGAAGAACTGCGAGCACTTACAAAGGCAAAGCCTAATATGTCGTCACGAGAATTAGCCAACAAACTCAACTGCAGTCATCCTACTATCCTTCGACATTTACAAGAGATGGGATATAGGAAAGTTGATTCGTCTTGGATACCGCACAATCTCAGCGAATCAAACAAAGCAACACGCATGTCCATCTGTCTTTCACTCCTGCATCGTCCGCAAAGAAAGGATTTTCTTTAAGAAATAGTCACTGGGGATGAAAGCTGGGTGTTGTATGTTAAATACACACGCGCAAGCGTCAGTGGCTATCGAAAGGGGAAAAACCAGAACCGACCCCTAAACGGCCCCGTGAAATGAAGTAAGTTTTACTCTGTTGTTGGTGGGATTCTGAGGGCATGCTCTATTACGAATTTCTGCCAACCAACACCACAATACAGGCAGAGATTTATTCTGCACAACTGCAAAAGGTGGCTAAAATTATGAAACAGAAAAGGCGTGAACGTCTTCACGTTCGGCTTCTCCATGACAATGCTCGATCCCACGTCGCTAAGATGACACACGAAACTATTTCGCAGCTGGGATGGGAAGTTCTACCACACCCACCGTATTCACCAGACTTAGCACCTACCGACTATCACCTGTTTCGAGCTTTGAAGAACTATTTACGGGATAAACAATTTGATGATCTGTCAGATCTCAAAAATACATTGGACGACTTTCTTAATTCACGATCAAAAGAATTCTGGTCTGCGGGCGTGCAAAGTCTACCAGAGCGTTGGGCAAGAGTTGTAGATGCGGAGGGAGCCTACATTACTGAATAATCGTTTATTGTTAAAATAAAATATTTTTCTTTTTTTACTCGTGTTATGTGTTGCAAGATTTTTGTACCAACCCAATATATTTAAAACATTTTAAATCGATGATTTCTTATGAAATCGAGTGAATCTATTTTTTTTAGAGGCAAAAAAAAACACTGGCTAGATTCCGCGCATCCGGGATTTAGGGGACGAAATTAACCTCCAAATAAGCGAAAACCATTGATTTCTGCAGACTAATAGAGAATATTGAGAATCAAATAACTTTGTATCGTAAAAATATTTCAGTGCAGACACATTTTCAAGGCCATTTGAACAATGTCTCGGTTTTCAACGGCGTTCTATTTCCCTGAATGTTACAACAATAACTTGTCTAGTGCCCGTCCTACCTTTCAAGACTTCCTGAAACTTTCCTTCGTCTTCTTGGTCGGCGCAGCCCGCAGATAGAGGTACACTTTTTCAAATCGCTATAGCGTAAAAATTATTTCGGTAAAATAGCGTTTTGTTCAGTTTGAAATTAGCAATGACACGAAGAAAGTGCGCAGGGCTATTCTTTAAGAGTGGGATTTTCTGAATACGTATTACAAGCTTTTATGGAAAGCTTTTGGACTACCCGGTGTATTTTCCAGTAGTGAGCAGTGGCGGGTAGATGCGCCCTCTATTATACCCTCCATGCTTGGCGCCCGCGCAACCTCGTTCTCTCTCCCTCCCTTAAACATTTTCCACCTGTAGAACGCGTCAAAACACTATATACCGCCTACCCGTGAAATACGTACGTATTCGGTAGCTCACGTATGCGTATCAATACGTTATATTTTCCACCATATATACATACTTCCAAACGCTTCCATAATACACGGGAATTGGCCTGGAACAGTAAACGCGGAAATGAAAACGCATTCACTTCGTTTCTACATCTTTGAAACTTGTACGTGACTTGCAATTTGATGTATCTTTTTCCGGATCTCATATTTTTTTCTCCTTATTAGATCATAAAACTCAAAATGAAGTTTTCTTTATCCACCTTTGAAATTATTTACGCGAAACGGAATGCACGATGATGGACACTATCGGTCGTTTCTGTGCATGATCTTGGTTATACATACATTTATATGTGCATGTACTACATTTACGCTCGCATATATACGCACATACACCGGATAAAACAAAACATTTCAGGACACCGTAATATCTCAGAGGGATCGAGTTTTAGACAAATATTTTTAATGTAAAAACTGTTATGTTTGGGAAGAGTTGTCGTCTGAGGCATTTATTGTGGTTTTGAGTTTAGTGCCTAGTCTGGCGCGATAAGGCAGTATTGTTCTCTAAAATTTTGAAAATATCGTTTTTTTTTAAATAAAATATTACTATTCTACGTACGTACGAGTACGTCTGAAACGGTTCAATGATCCTCATCAAATTAGCCGAGTTAAGGGGTCTTATCACTTCAGACCGTAAAAAGGCTCTTTTCATGAATTTTTTTATAGGTTTATAGAATAGAAAATGACATAAAAGTTGTTACACTTAATACACTTTCGAAATAAGTTTAAAAAAATAATTTCTTTAAGTCACTATTTATAGATGAAAATGGTAGTTAAAAAAATGTCCTAGAAAAATTGTCGGTCTGCGCTGTTGATGAAATCTCGGAGATGGATCATCCGAAACAAAAAATCGAACGCTTTTAGATTCAGTATGTTAATGGCTATAGCGCATATCATACGATTTTTTATATATGCAAAAACAACAAAATGGCGGACATTTTTCGAAAAAACAAAAAAAAAACGTTTTTTTTTCAGCGTTTTTGGTAAAAAAATGTGAATATCAAAATTTAACAAAAATCCTTAATATGCGCTATAGCTATAGTTGTAATGAATACGTGGTTAAAATTTCATAACGAGCAGTTCAGTCGTGTCAAAGATTTTATCAACAAGCCGTCGAAAAACGTTACGAGAAAAATGCGTATAAAGTTTGTTTGGGTTACATACATAAATTAACATTTTTTAAAATGTATTTCGAAAGTGCATTTATCAATATCCATAATATGAACCTATCAAAAAAATTCACGAACATAGCCTTTTTAGCGTCTAAAGTGAGAAGACTCCTCAAATAATGAATAATACCACGCTCGGGTATACGTTACGTAGGGTATGAAAAATTAGAATGCGTTTTTCTCGAAACTATGTTGTAAAAATCGGCAACCACGATGCCGTGATAACGCCGTATGAGGTAAGATTTGGTACACACCTTTAGTGGACTTTTTTTTAACCTTGGTAGCAGAATTGAGGTGATTTTTTGTTTCTTCTTTTAACTCTTAGAATGCTCCGAACAATAGGAAAAGTTGATAATCAAAGTTTGGGCATACTGCCATTTTGTATTTTTTTTGCTGAATCTGGCGCCAAGCATCACAACACTCATACAACACTCATATACATATTAAGATAGAACGAGCGCGCGATCTTGATTTCTATAGATTTTGATCAAATTTTAACTAGACATTGTTTATATCCTTATGCATGGTTGAGTACAATTTCAGAACAGTCGACTATTTGAATTGGGAGAGAATGCGTTTTAAAATTACAACTTTTAACACTGCAGGGTCTGCATTGACCGAAACTCAGATCACATAATTCGTTGTGCCATGGTATAGTGTTTATAAATTTTGAAAAAAATTATGTTGTGATAGCAAACTAGTAAGGGAAAGAGTGAAAAAAGTTTGGATTGCCTTTACCATTTAGTTTTGCTAAAAACGTTCAGTAAAAACAGAATAATTCTCCGTAGAAAATAATTGTCCCCTACAATAAGAAGACATATGGCAACACGGCAGAAAAGTATTGTTCAATATTTAGAGAATAAAAAATTATCGTGTTCCTAAAGTTAAAAACTTATATCATAAAAAAATATTTGCATTATAAATATTAATATTTCATATTGTTTATGTTGTCTTTATTAATAAATAAAAGTGTCGGTTAATTCATATCTAATGAAAAGCTTTTTTCGATTGAAGATTACTTCCGAATACAAATTTATGTTGCAGTATTATTTCAAATACATCGCGAAAACTAACGTCATTCGATACGTGGATTGATGCGGTGTTGCCATATGTCTTCTTATTTTTGGGATAATAATTTTTTACGAAAAATTATTTTGCCTAAATTTCACGGCAGACCCTGCAGTGTTAAAAATTGCCATTTTAAAAGCCATTATCTCTCAATCCATATAGTCGACTGTTCTGAAATTTAACTCAAAAATGCATAATGATATGGGCAATGTCTTGTTAAAATTGAATCGAGATCTATAGAAAGCAGAAGCACGCGCTCGTTTTACCTTAAGAACATGTTTGGTTGTTTTCTTTCGGATTCATACAACGTCCCCAATACTGGTCGCCAGATTTCGAGCAAGGTTTCCACACACCGTTGTAAAGAAACCCACGAAAGTACATGATAATAGTTTTTTTTTATTTGTACATATTTTTGGAGGGCCAATAAACATGTGTAAAAAGTTCCAAAAAAACTCCAACAGTTCAAAGGTTATTCTATCTTGAAAATCACTTTTCAAGTAGCGCTTCGACAACAATACTGTCGAAGGTCAACTCTATTTTTTAAGGTGTCATGCATCTGGAATCTTAGAAGCGTGCTATGATGTTTGATGCGTGCTATGAAACTGCGCGCGCTGCAGCAAGTTTTTGGGGTGATCGCCGAATAACGCTGCGAAAAAGGCTCAGATGTGTGCGTGCGTGCGTGTGTGTGCGTGTGTGTATTACACACACATTTATATATAAAAGCTAGAAATTGATCCAAAATGTTCAAGGCTTCTGTTGAAATACTCGCACCAGTAACGTGACCGTTGTGCAGATTTATGCCAATGGCATTAGTACAATTAACCATAGGTATCTAATAAAATGTTGTCACATGGGTGACCGTTTCTGGAAATCTCAGTGGCACGTTTCCGGGTGTATAGATTGTTCCGCATTCCGGTTTCGCATCTCAATTTAAGATACGAGTAAATGAACTGCTTTATATCCCTAGCACCGAGGCAAATTATATATGCATTGGTCATTTTTTGTTCCGTCTGGGGCGAAAATCAGCAACCGACTTTGTTGGAATCGCGTTTCGATAATAAAGTATCGATAGCGCTTCGAGGAAAAACGGTTGAACGAAACGGTGAGGACGATGGGCAGAGGGGACCGCCGTTCACAAAAATTATCGTTCGCTTTATCCCGTAACGTTATTATTGAGAACGATTCGTAGGCAAAAAACAGGTGCTGAACCCTTCTTCACGTTATAAAACTGTATTAGTGATAGGTTTTTTGTATTGGCAATTTGAATTGTAACTATTATTAATTATTATTTGCCACAATGTAATGTAATTTGACATTCGAGAAACTATATTGTAGATTTTTTCATTGGAATTGGCTATCTTCTGTACGATTGTTAAAAAAACTGCCGACGGACTAATCAGTAGGGTCAAGAAACGATTTTCTCATAATCACGCGTACAGTAAATGATTCAACGAATGATCGTTACATGTTTCCCGGATCCTGAATGCCATTTATCAAATCACATCGCCCTCGGGTCGAAGAACGTTTCGGTGGAACTCGGAGGGAGCTGCTCAATGAGAATTAAAGTGGTCGAACGAGCGAAGTGGCCTGATAGTCAGCCAAGTGATAAACCTCCGTTTGTGGTCAGGCCGACACCTTGCTATTGCTGTGAAATTTTTTTGTTTATACTCACTCAATCGAATTAACTTTCGCAAATGAAAATCTTAACGAATAATTCAGGCCATCTATTCGGCGATGTGCAGGCGATAAAATGTTCGCTATATCAATTTGTTTTCCACACGATATGAAAGTTTCCATCGTTGGAACGCAATGAAAAGTATTTTTTTTCAACTAACATTTTTTTTACCAAATTAGTGCTTCGGAAATTTCTCCAATGCTTCTGAGGGTCCTCGTTAAAGATCGACAGGAATAGAAATAAATACGAGTGCATGAAGAAAATTTTCTTTGCGTTCGAACGATTCAAATTTCAACGTTGTTCTTTAACTTCGTTGCGTGGCTAGGCATGGTTGCAGTCGATTTTTTCTGGGATATTCGATATTTATCTGTTCTCAATCAACATTTTGGAAAAAAACCATCGTCGTTAGCCCTGATCTTCAACCAAAATTAATGTGTTCTAAGTCATCAGAAGAATCTAAGCTGGACTTGACAGAAAAATAGAGAATTTGGACTACTTTGAGGGGAAGCAAAGAATTTCTTTTTAGTGAGGGGGCGTGCACAAATTACGTAAGGCCAAATTTACCAATTTTTTACCCTCCCTCCCCCACCTAACGGGACCGTAACGTCTGGCCGGATAATTGCGATTTTTTGCATAGACATAACTAATTATGAGAGGATTGGGTTTATACTCATTTTATGAAGTATATGGTCATTTAGTTTCATACCAATTTTTATGAAAAAAATCTTCACAATGAACCGAGATTTGATGACGAAAAAAAAATGTCTCTTCATTTTCCCATCGACATCTTTATAAAAGTTTATCTGTCAATGAAAACTCGACAATTTATCGATATCTATACAAATGTAGCTATCGTTATGCATAACCGTTCTTTTATTTTCGTTTTTTTTTTTTCAAAATGCCTACACTTTGGGCATCTGTTCTATTTTCAAGGCCCTTTTTTGTCTATTCAAGGAGTTTTTAAAAATAGTAATAATCAAAATATAAAAAATCGGCTACGCACAACCTAGGTCACTGCGATTCCAAAAATGTCAAAAAAAAAATTGAAAATTGGTTGATAACTTGTTGAGAATTCGCTGGGACAAGGTCGAAAAACGTAGTTTCGAGAAAAACGCGTTTAAAGTTTTCGTTCCGTTTTTCTTGATATAAAGTTATACTTTTTTTTAGAATATTGATACTAACATTAAAGTATCTGATCGCTGGCGATATGACGGTTCTTCATCTTCATGATATTTCACGAAATAATAAGAGCCTGCACTTAATCTATTGTGAACAATGCCACACCTGTAGGAACTGAGAGCACTAACCAGTAGCGCTACCTGTTCTCACTAATGTGACTGTAACTCCGTCAATTTTCGGACTAAAGATAAAAAAAATTGTTTTTTATAATTTTGTAGAGTACATATACTTAAAAATTATTAAAAAACGAATTTTATGTGCAAGGGGGAAAGCTACTGAGAAAGTTCTTGCACAGTAACTCCCCTCCTTAACTGATATTTTGTATGGAAAGCTGTTAACTTTCCGCGGTAAAATTGCGCACGAGTTTTTAATTCAAAATTTGAACATGCAGAAATTTTGCTATATCTGGCAGATCAAAAATCGTGACGAAACGTAAACCCCCCCCCCCCACGTATGTAGACCGTAACGGCTGCCCGGACCCCCTCCCCCCCAATTGCGTTACGTAATTTGCGTACGCCCTCAGACCACACACATCACTTTTTTTCTACGTCGCATAAAAAAAATTATATAAATCTAAATGTTTCAGTCATAAAAAATGGTTGTTTCAAATGATCCAAGTCTACCAAGAGTATACGAAAATTATACAATTCTATCACAATTCTGTTGCATTATGCCGACTCGATCCCTCCAATTACATTACGACACGCATTGGAATCTTTGGTCCTGTTCTTGAGAACTGACTTGGTACGAGGAGATTCGAAGAATTGCTCGGGTATGGTGTATGTTGGGTACCGCTTATAATATAAAAGCATGTACAAAACGAAACAATTCCTGGCCTTCGTTGATTTCGTCAAACAAATCCAGTTTGATCGTCCAATCGTTGAGGGTCGAAGAAAACTTTTGGAATCCGTCGATTGTTCCGTAAAGCGATGGGTAGTATAAAAAAGGAAGAGAGTTTGCAACACACAGCCATAAGGAGCTATAGTTCATCACTGGTGGAGCCCCCGCGAGGAATCTTTCATCTTGGTTGATCATCCTTGATATATATATCTACATCTCCCTTGAACTTGATTCTCCGAAAAAATGGCATGCTCGTGTTCATCATCGTGCATTCCCTTTCACGTAAACAATTTCAAAGGTAGATAAAAAAACAATTTCATTTTGAGTTGCATGATCAAATGGGGAGAAAAAATGGGCGATTAATTCGCCATACACGTGAATATTTTTATGATTCTTAACATTGATTGAATGGAGTCCATTTTCGATAACGTCCCAATTAAAAACTCCGAAGGTCTCTGTCTTATAAATTCTAAACACTTTATGTCTTATAATTCGGAGCTCTGAGGAAGACAAATTAGTAGTTAAAATCTTACTAGCCTCGCTTACTTCAATTACTTCGCAATATATTAGTCTGCAACATATTTTTCGTAAACTTTGATTGACTTGATGTCAAAACGTTTTTTTTTTCTTGCCGAGGAGGGTGACCACATTTTTCGATTTTTTCTTTGTTCATATACAAAGTTTGCCCATAATTTATGACAAATTAAAACGTTATCGATGTCTTCCACCCTCCGGCGATATGTTCCTTCATGCTGTTTTTTGCACCGTTCAAAGTTTGCAGTTGATCGCGATGAGTCGCGTAATTCAGTGTCTTCGACATACACCCTGCCCCTTCTCAATTAGATTGAGATGTTTTAACAATTTGTCTTTTCACAATACACGTTATTAATCCTCTCTGTATTTCTGCTATTATTTTTGTCAACATTACTGTAATACTACTTGTATGATCACCACTGATTACTATACTATTATATTGTTATTGTTTTGATATTTTTAAGACTATTTCGACATTATTATAAATCCGGCATTATTACTCAATTTCCGTTTCTGCGTCCGTTGATGTGTTACTATAACTGTTCGTACTGCTAGATTTTGCAATTGCCTCAAGGAATATTATAGTTATTCTGCCATAGCGCTTATTATCAATTCTTTCTCGTTCTTCCTCTACTATTATTTTTGTAACTATCACTATTACTCTATATGGTTATCGTGTTAATGCCCATAATATTATTGCCACTGATTACAATATTATTGTTTTGCTATTATCACTAGTACCAATATTTTAATATCCTTAATACAACAATAATATAAATATTTTCATGGAAATGATCTTATTACTATTATTCCCGTATCATCACAACACTTGCGGTTCCACGACGGGTATTTCCTTACAATTTCTACCGTGCTGCTAAATTTTTCAGTTATCTTAAGGGGTCTTCTCACTTGAGACGCTAAAAAAGGCTGTTTTCATGCATTTTTTTTCATAGGTTTTTATAATAGATATTGATATGAAAGTTGTTACACTTAATAAATACACCTTCGAAATACATTTTTTTAAGACACTATTTATAAACGAAAATGTTAGTTAAAAAGGTTTCCTAAAAAATTGTAGGTCTGCACTGTTGATGAAATCTTGGAGATGGATTATCCGAAACAAAAAATCAAACGGCTTCAGATTCAGTATGTTAGTGACTATAGCACATGTCGTACGATTTTTAAAATATACGCCAAAATAACAATATGCCGGACATTTTTCGAAAAAAAATAAATAAATAAATAAAACGTGTTTTTTTCACCGTTTTGGCAAAAGAAAAGTAAATATCAAAATTGAAAAAGATCCTTGATATGCGCTATAGCTATGGTGCGCGGCGCTAGCTACGTGGTTAAAATTTTACAGCGATCAGATCAATAGTTTTGAAGATTTTATCAACAAGCCGTCAAAAAACGTTGTTTCGAGAAAAACGCGTTTAAAGTTTGTTTGGGCTACATAAGTATATACAATTTGTTTTAAATGTATTGATTAAGTGTAACAACTTTTATATCAATATCTATAATATAAATTTATTTTTTTAAAACATTTAAAGTGCTCCCGTCCTATGATAAATCGAATTTTATCCAACTGTACTTAGTTTTTCTTCCTTCGTCGCTGGCCTCTGACGCTACGCCTACCTCGTTCACGATAAATAAAAATATCACACTATTCGTTCCTTTTTTATATGCAACAGAAATAATGGCCGATCAAGATGAAGAAATGGAGAAACCATTTGCCGTTGAGCGCGCCAAGTCCGCTCGCGCAAAGTGCAAAAAGTGCAAGTGCCCGATCGACAAAGACGCCGTCAGAATCGCCAAGCTAATGAGCAACCCGTTTGGAGATGGTAAAATGAAAGCATGGCACCACGTTACGTGTATATTCGATGTATTCGCGAAGCAGCGGGCGACGACAAAGAGGATCGAAGATCCGAGCGAAGATGTAAGCGGTTGGGATGAGCTTGACGACGCGGCGAAAAATGTTGTTCTCGAGAAGCTTGAGGAGTTTGAAAATAATGGTAAAGCATTTTGTAAATTGGGCCAACGTTATTACGAACATTTCAATCATACTCATATTTTTTAACAATAATACACGAAGCAATCGCGCAAACAATCCAGACAAAAACAGTTCCAGTTGTAATTGAACCTCATAGTAAAATCATCCCATCCTAACCAATCATAATGTTCAGTAAGGAATCAGGTGATACATCGTAGCGAGATTTTGCTCAGTTTTGCTCTTCCGTGACGGGAAGTGTAAATCATATTGAATCATCTCTTTTTACAAAAATACAAATGCAACTACGTTATTAAATTACTTGAACAATTTATATTATGCATCGCTAATGATTATTAGTTAGATCCGTCGCTCTCTCACCTGCCACGTGGATGATTAATTTTGCCTAAATTTAGGGATCTTCTAATGTTGTCCCTTGACGGTTAATACTTAGCTCGTGGCCGGAGAAAATAGGAATCTTCGTGATTTTTCTCTGCTAAAACGTGTGCAGGCTTTTAATTTTTTCAATCCAAGAGTATGGTTTTAAGTATCTTCTACAATTTTTGTATTGAAAAGTATTGAAAAATTCGGTTAATACAATGGTTCTCACAGACTGCTGTTTAAAAGACGTCCTTCGCGGTGACCACTGCTGCTTGGAAACAAATAGTCCAAAATAAAAATATCGAACGCATTCAGTTTTTGCATGAAATTACGTAGTGCTTGGATGAAGGATTTGATAAAATATTGATTTTGGAAAGAAAATGGCCGCTGTCCACTGTAAAAGTATCCATTTTTGGTGAAAAAAAACTCCATTTTCGTTGAAAGAAAAAAAGTATTCATGGAAAAAAATCCTATGTTCAAGCCCTGCTTTTCAATATGTAGAAGCTTGTACAATTTGATCGGTGCAGTGATTTTTGAGATATCATCGTCACCTGTTTGGAAGATGTCATTTTGAGAAAAAAGAGTTTAAAATTCGCAGGTTCATGGAATGAACCTGCCTATGAACGCCCATAATGGACTCAATTTTAAACGAATCGACTCAAAAGTTTTAAATAATATTTTCGAAATGTCATGCTTAAGAATCCGTTGAGAACCAAAAACTTAACTAGAGCATTTGCAGCACCGGCAATTGCGGAGTTTGATACCAGTTTTTCTAAAAGGTCAAAATAATATCACTTGATCGACGTGAAATATATTTGGCGTTTCTTTTTCGGACTGTGAGAGATATCCGTAAACAGGAACTATTATTCGCTCGTTAATCCTCTTTGGGTACAATCCATTGATATCGCTCCGATTGCCCGCAGCTCCATTTAAAAACGCAACGACGAAGAAAACTCCGAAGAAAACTCCGAAGAAAGATGCAAAGGCGCAAAGTCCAGGCAACGCCGGACCTCCAGCAAAAATAGCGAAAGTTAATCCCAAGGATTCCGGTGCAACGTCCAGCCAAAATGATGCTCCCAAAAAGATGAAAAAGAAGGAGAACAAAGTCGTAGCTGTGACACCGAGCAAGGACGATCTATTTCGTGAATTTCGTCGTCTTTGCGCTGATATATCGAATGCCAGTGCCTACACTGAGAAAACTGCGATCGTCAAAAGAATATTTACCAAGGGTTCCGAGGGTGGTAAGTCAAATCATTTGATACAAATTAAATATAGCTAAATATCAGCACTCGTTGTATGCCCAGATAAATGTTTGCGTTCAATGAAATAAAACATCGATTGATATCAAGTGAAACTATGTATTCACTTCAACCAAATGTTTTAATCGATTACAACTGATTTCATGAAAAATAGCTCATTAGACACTAATCAAATATAGAGGGTAGAAACAAATAGTTTTTGCCCACAAAAAATAATAATCCTCCCAATAGAATAGGGTGTGTTTGATTCTAATCGTTGTTGTACAAGTCTGTTAACTTTATTTGTTCCGTTACTATTCTTTGTTTTTGGTATTTGTATATAATACAAAATCTTGCGGTGTTTTTTTCTTCAAATTTTTATTCAAATGACGACTTGAAATTTAGAGCAGACATTGAATTGTTTTAGAATATTACGGAGGTTTGGTTCCGAGGTTATTCCTGATAACATAACGTTGGCGTACGAAATGTGAAGCACGCAAGTTGCTTCTGCCTCCGGCTACTAAACATTTATTTAAATCTAACAAATTACATAGTAGATGCATGAAAAATTTACTGAAACATTTATTTCGCTTGATTCGTCACGTAAGCCTACAAACAGTACCGTCAATTTATTCGTATAGGTATACGGAGATCATACCAGGACTCTGTTTAAACTGCTATATAAATCAAATGATGCCTACGATATGGTCCCATGATATATATTTGTGATCGCAAATTGAAGTGATTTAAATCGCTTTCTCAGTGCTATATCAAAGTACTGCCCGTTGGTAAATTTTCCAGAATATTAATTCGTTTGCCTTGTTTTAACTGTAATGCGACGACTTGAATTGTTTTATTTCCATTGTTATAATTTATTTCCGAATTGAGACACCGAATCAGACGACATTATACTTTCAATGAACTTAATTGATTTAGTAGAACTCGGAATCTGCTTTGATCTAAATAAATTACGGTCAGGTCAACAAATTCTTCTCCAATTGAACCGATTGATTCGCGCCGATCGCTCGCTCTCGTGAGTCGCTCCGGGAACACGCGCGTGGAAACCGCGAGACCGTGAATATTAATATATAGTCCGGTCGCCTCGTGGTAAATTGGTCTAATCAGGCGAAAGTGTTATGCGAATTAAATCGCGGATTGGAATGATAGTCGAGCTCCATGCTACACAGGTTCGATAAGACTAATAAAATGTCCATACATCTATTTAAATAGACATAGCGAATGGATTTGGATTTGTTGGTGCCGATTCGAGCGGAATTCGTTCGACGCCTTGTGTGTTATACAAATCGAAATCAATGAACATACATGGGAACTGCAATGGCGTTTTTTGAACAATCTTCGAACCCTTGTAAATTGTTGGGAAGCTCCTCGCGGGACCGTAGCGACGCGTTACTCCCACTCCTCGCAGGGCCGTAACATCGCGTTATCCCCACTCCTCGCGCGATCGTAACAACGGACATTGATTCTGCTCGCGCCGGTTGATTTAAATTCCAGTGTTACCAAGCATTGATACAACTGGACATGCTTATGCGCTACTGAAGTGTCATTACCCTATTGAATGTCGCTTTTGCAGTCAAGCCTATGATCACTTCGAGCAATAAATGTTTCGATCATTTTACTATAGTTAATTTAACCTCAAAAGGAGCATTTGTGGGGTCCATACGGATACGGCGCCCATTTCAAAGTACGCTTCTGAAATAACTGGTGCTGTTTTCAAGTCTTTCATCATTTGAAAGGGTGCCCCTTGCACCCTTGTGAAAGGGGATTCCAAGCATTAATACCACCGAGGACCCGTCACATTTGACTCAGCAATCGACGCTTGCCCTGCAAATAGATCCTCCTTTGTGTTTTATTGTTTACACTACGGAAATACACTTATTATTACAGCAAAATGAAGTCCGCTGTGAAAATAGTTTTTTGGAAAAGTTATTTTCGCTCGAGCAAACATTATCTTTTGGCTCGAGCGTAAAAAAAAGTACAAATGGTTTTGCTACGGAATTAACCTACTTTTTCCTATTTATGTATCTGAAATCGGCTACATTCGTATGCTCGAGAAGACATATTTTTTCGTGAGAACGCAATCATAATGTTTTGTTGCTAACAGTTTTTTTTCCTCCTTCGACAGGCCGTTTGATCACTAAACCGGTCAATTGGTAAAACTCATATTTTTATTTGAAAAAAAGTAATTTTTTGCATGTGTTTGACTTTTTTTTTCGATTAAAGAATTGTTTCGCCAATTTCGAGCACTTTTTCGTCATCTTCTTCGTACGATAACGCAGAGATTCATCCGTAAATGAACCCTATTAGCATTGATGAAAAGCACTTTACGCGGTGTCTGGACAAGCGTCGTCTAGGCTCAATAACGTCTAGTGTATAATGATATATGCGATATGGTAAAGTAAATATAAAATATGGGAAACGAATAACAGCTTTAAAAGATTTATTTAATGGCAAATTGGGGTGCATTCCGATGAAGACGTAATACAGGTCGTCGCTCACTTATCAACCCAGCACCCGACCCGCACCGCCTCGCCTCGAGCGCTTGTCATTTCTTATATGGACTTTTCATACCGCGAACGACTACATCGCAGTCAGCTCATCAATGCAATCATATATCCCACTAAACGGTCACGTATGAAAAACACCAAGCTTCAGCGACAATGAAAATTTGAGCATTAATCATTTTTGAAAAACCATTCACTCAACATACCAATTAAACACTACCAACCTACCACGAAATAGTTCGATGCTTCGATCGAAAGGGACATTTCATCCCGTGCAATTTACGCGATTACAGGGAAATAGCCGGACTAATCTGCAACACAATGTCTAGTATGAACTGGATGAAACGGTCGTATAAGTTGAATCCCATTCCTAGCTCTGTACACGCTAACTTTTTTTCTCGTTCGTCTCGAACATTTCTTCGAGAATATTCGAAAAAAGTCCAAGGTCCCGAAGACTATGTTGATTCCTCGCCTCCGTTAATTGTTTCGTCCTATCAATGGCACGCGCGTATCGGTTTCTTAGGGTGCAGGCGTGTAAGCGCTGTGGTTTCTTTTTTAAATCGCAGCATTCTGGACAGGCGGAGGATGGAATGGCCAGTTCGTAGTATATTTCACGCTGCTTGCTCTCGTTGAGTCAACAATAAAAAGTATTCGTAAGATACCGGAATCGGATACAAGGAAAGCATCAATCAAACCGAGTCCGTCTTACACCCTCGCCGTGGTCGTTTTTTTGCTGGCGCTTGTCACCGCCGTTAAATGGAATATTTTTTGGGGTTATCTCAGCGTGAGCCAAGGGGAATAAAAATATTTATGAAAACCGACCCACAATCGATCGTGGTCTCTGGTTGGTGAAACAATGAGGAATTAAAAAAAAGAAAAAGTACGAGTAAACGATAGCACAACATAATAATCGTGATAAGTAACTGCATTCGCCAGAATAGAGAAAGAAGTTTACATACAATGTGCGAGCGACGATTGAGCCACAGCAGAACGCCGTATGGAATATTCGAGAAGACTTGAAAAGTTTACTGAGTTTCGTTCGCCTTCAGATTATTCTTGATACGAAAGAAATATCTTCGTACCGCCAACCGTGAGCAATTTATTATTGTGAATATCGTAACTTCTTCTTTTAAATTTATTCGAAAGGGTTTTTTTACGATGGAATGTCATAGAACCGTCGCACTGGTAAATAGTATAATATTTAAAAAATAGCGAATCGTGAAAATATAAATGGTTTTCGCTATTGTTCAATTTCGAAGGAAAACAGTCAATTTTGTAATGTTTCCTGAAATAATGTGTAATGAAATAATGTGTAATGAAATTGTATTATTTTAAATAGGAGCTATTTAAATCAAACAGGTTTTTCCCTTGTCTCACGGCCTACTACGATTTTATTTGTTTCAGCTATCCTTTTAAAATATTAAATATATTCAAATTGAATAAATAAAGAATCGATTCGAATAAATCTTTATTTGCTTACAATATACACTGTAAAACCAAGTGTACGGTATGCATAAAATATTTCATAAATCCAAAATGAAATGCAACACTTCATTGAGGGTTTTACCACACCGATTTTGTTTCGTAATTTGTCATTCACTGGCCTTCCGAAATTATTTTTTTTTTTCGAAGACAATATTTTACCTATATGGAATTGACCCTAGAACCTAACTACTCCTAGCTAAGCACGCTGGCCAGATCTGCGACCAAGATGTTACATGCTACTGAGTGCTTGTAACAGCTTGGTCGCAGATATGGCAAACGAGACCACGTGAATTCCTATAATTATTTGTTGTATCACATAAACTGTATCAATTAGTTCATATCATTGTGATAATTGGCGAGTTTTATCGAATAACACGCTATAGATTGTTCAAACACAACATATATATATATACACATATATATATATATATATATATATATTTCCTCTTTCTCCACCCTCTCTAGCCCACCCCCCTTTCATATGTGGCTGGCAATAAAGACGGACCCATTAGTTCAATCAAATAGAAAAATGGTTGACTACGAAAATTGCACTTAATTTAAATTTAAAAAAAATCAAACAGATACACTTAGCGGATTCAACTAAATTGGTTTTTTTGAACAGATGAAACCAAATGACAGATTTATTGGGATTAAATAAAGCATTTAGTTATTGGACGACATTAAATAGATTTTGATGTGAATAAATAAATATACTTAAAATAAATAATTCCATTAATGGAATGCAATAGGAAAAATTGGATTTCACGAAAAATCTAGTTACTTCAAATATAAAAAAATCAAATAGACGCGGTTAGTTAATATCAATAGAATTTTTCTGTCAGTGCAAGTCAAATTGAGTTTAAGCCGAATGCAGATCGCTAACGAGTGGACATTTAATTAAAAACAGTATTATCCTTCTTGAAATACTATGAAGATACGTACTCACAGCTGAGTCTGGAATAATCCGTTCGCTATTCTGGCAACTTTGCCTCAACGAGTTGTACGAAACTGCTCGATTTTCCTCTCCGATTCTCCTGCCGTCGATCGTCAGAGAAGAACTTGTTCAAATTCGTAGAAAAAAACGTCAGTTGTCTCAACGCCCAAAAGAAGAGTCCAAATATTTTCCACTATATTTTGGTGTAAAACTTAGGACCGATTTTTCAAAATCTACGTCCTACCGGTTCAAGTCATTTTTGCGGTATTAATATTTGTTGTTCGAGGAAAATAAGAGCGTACCGAAAATCGACAACTACCACGATTGATCGGTACAGTTTTTTTTTTTTTTTTTCTCAACGATCGTTCGATTCACTGATCAACACCGAATGACCCGTGCATTTTCACAAACTCTCAAAATGCCCAAATTAATCTGGTCCGTCAAGAAATAAGAATATTAATTTTTTTTTCACAATTTGAAAATAAAGTACCAAGAAAAAAGCAAATTTTTCAAGACTTCGAGCTCGGTAGATCTTTGGAGGTCACTACATTCACTGTTTTGCGACTATTGGCCAAAACGGAGAATCGTGGTGACTTATAAGCTTACTGTCCCCACCGCCCAGAGCTGATCGTTCATTACGACGTCGAGCCCCCTTCATTTGCAGCCAGCTTGGCGGCACCTGATTCTCCCACTCGCGTTCCTAATCGAACTTCGCTCATTTTCCCCCATAACGCCTCTATCCGAACACTGATGTCGATGCGTTTGCTGTTGCATAGAAATATGCATATTTCTATGAGCGTGAAAAACACCGCGTTTCAATGAAACAATTTTCATTGCTGACGAGCACACTTCCTTCTACGAAATAAAAATCTTATCGTTACTGGGTATTTGACGTATGCTTACAAATTTAAAGGGAGTTGCGTTCAATTGTCGAATCGTCCATTGCATGTTGCGATTCACAGCGCTGATCTGTTTGTTTTCGTTTGGCTATATAGCTCTATAGCTTATGAAATACAATTTCAATAAACGGAGTGCATTCGTGCCTGGTCTCGTGTCTAGGAATCACCTAACGGGTTAAGGCCACAGAAAAAACAGTAAATTGCCAAACGCAATTTGAAATATTTCTTAAGGCGGGAGATACACAACGATCAAAAAATCGATTTCGTTTTTTTCTTCTTCTTTAATCGATAGGATTATATATGTAGAATATTTACGCAAAGTTTCAAAGCGAAATTCGAAAAACTTCAAACGTTACAGCCCGTCAACGCTGTGCCTCATCGCTCGGATCCGGAGCAGGCGTGAGCTTCAAACGCGTTTTTCTCAAAACTGCATTATCTGAATTGGCGTGCAGTATTAATCAAAAAAACTATTAAGCTGATTGAGTTGAAACTTAGTACAAATATTGATAATATTGGAACTTTCTAGTTGACGAAAATTGTTTTTAAAAAATTGAAACAAAAACTACTTTTTTAATCCACATTTGACAAAAATGTTGATTTTTTTTGCAAATGCTTGCCATTTTCTTAAATTTGTATTTTCTTCATTTTAATTACCGTCACATAGAAACTATACATTTTCTAACTGAAAAAATGATCGCAACTCTCGCGGCGACTTTGCTGTAACACTCTGCCACGGCTCCGCCACGATTAATTAATATAAAAAAATTATTTCGTATACTCAAATATACTATTAAAGTATACTTAAAGTTTTGTAGAATAATTATGCCTTAGTTTAAAAAATCCCTCAATATTGCTTCATTTCTTCCTCTCTAATTGTATATCCCGCCCTAATGAAACTTGACATGTGAACAAAAAAAATGGAATATCGACTATCGATTTTTTGCCTCCTACGATATTCTTAGTGGCTCTCGATGTCCATTGTATCCACATAAAAACTGGCAGCCCTTTGCTAACTCTACATATCTCCGAAAAAAACTTGGACTATCCGAAAGAAACCAGAGGCCCGTGAATTTGCGTCTGAATTTCGATTTAATTTTTTTTTCACTTTTAATTATTACTTCCAGTACGAATATATCATTTGATCCGAAAAAAAAATGGCACTCGACCTCGTACACGTGTAACCGTTTCGACCTCCCACCGTCGCGTCTTAATTTCACACATTGCAATATCTTTGGGAATAACTTCGAATCCAATTTGGTATTATCGTTAATGAATTCCATTTTACATTGCATCAATTTCGAGCAATCTAGATGACACTAGACCCGAAAAACCGCCGATGACGTAAGGACCACTTGGATGGACGAAAGAAAAAATTAAAAAATTGTCGCTGTCCAATATATTATCGGTTAAGTGGGTACCACACACGCAAGTGTGAAAAAAAAGCCGGAGAAAGCGATTAGTAGTGTCTTACGAGTACATGCCATTGGACGCGTCAAATTTCTTGCTTATGTTTAACATAATTTCTTGCAGAAGATCGCAAAAGACCACACTATATATATATATAGTAACATCTATCCCTGAACCCTTTTTCTACCACACTTTATGACTCTTAACATCGGCGTTAAAAATTTGAATCATACTCACAATTTTACATTTAAATATCATGTTAAAACGTAATTCGACAATCATATAATGATGACCTGCACAGCAACATTTTTTATTACTGCTTTCCCGCAAAAGTTCTTAAGTCTTTATTTTTCACAATAAAGGAACAAATGTTGATTGAATGTGCAGCAATCTTCGCTGTCTTTGTAAATAATCGATATAGCTTCGCATTGCAGTTAAATAACATGTCGAAAGGAAATGTAAAAAAAAAAATATCGACTTCCAAAAGTCAGATTTTCCTAAATGTATGGCTGTATCTGGCTCGAAATGCGTTTTCTCGCGGTCGGATAATGACAAAGTTTGTCGGAAAAAAAATCGCATCTTTTATGAACGTACGAATGATACGACGATAAATTACGAGCCAAATCCGGGAGGGCAAGGGTCAATATCGCGCGTGTGTGTGTGTGTGTGTACATGTGCCTGTGAAATGAGTCACGTACGATACACGATAATGTTCCCGCGCGCGGTCGTGTTCAATGGACCACATTAAAAAAATCCTACGTTACGTTGAGTACAGAATTGACGAAATATAAATAAAAATTACTTGCGCAGCCAGCATATTCGCTCTCGCAATGTACGTATCAAAATTTCGCCTGATATCGCTCGGTTCTTTCCTTGCGACAAGTACAAAAGTCTCTTTTGGGGATCCATGACATCTGGCACGTACCAAATTAAAAGCAAAGCGCAACGCGTTTTCGATCGGCCGCGCGCACATTCGATCTTTGCCTATAAACAATTTCTTGAGTATAAAAAAACAGAAAGAAAATATGAAAAAGGAGGACACTCGTATTTTTTTACGGATACGATTCATGTGTATCTAGCGCCGAATACCTTGACCTCTTTGACCCGCGGCGAGACGTCCGAGCGGATTTTACACATGAAGTCACCGCCACATTTGTTCTTCGATCTTCATACGAAAGTCAAACGCGTATTAATTGCCAATGATACATCTTTCACGCTGCGAAATATATATGAGCTTTTGTATGTATGGATCACTTTAATTGCACACCCCAAATAAATCATGAAAATGGAGACGGATTGAAAAACATTTCCTCCAAAAGATTCAATTCCGAGAGGGACATTCAATGGAGGCACCGAAAAGAAACGGTAGCTTATCAGATCTCGTAGGAACGTTTATTACTTCCAATAGGTCTCGACAATTTTCATTGGCTAAACAAATTACCGGTTTCAAAAAGAAACTAGCGAAAAAATCATGTTTTAAGCTTGAAAAAAAAAAACAAAGTTTATGAGACTGCGGCGTTTAAGAAATGGGATAAGTTCCGATGCATGTATTTTTGTCCGTGAGTACGATGCAAATAACGTTATTAGGGTAGTATCATATTCATCTAGAAAAGGACGTTGCCCCGCAATGTTCGTATTTTGTTCTGTTCAGTGGCAAAATAGATTGCTCGAAAGATCGCTCTTATGCTCTTCTTTCTTTCCTCTCTCGGCGTAACTGTGTAACTTATTTCTCAATGGAATAATGGCAATGAACGTGAATTTTGTATGCACCGATGAGCTTTTTGATACCAGCGGGAAAAAAGCATTCACTTGTTTAAAAAAGAATTCTTGTACCTGTTCGCAAATTCAGCTGCTGAGAATTGTTTATTGTTAGTACATGGATTTTTATCGTATTTTGCGCCATGGCAATGCTAGAAAATGCGCATGCGCATATGAGATGTTAGTTCCACCTTCTAACCGGACGCGGCACATCGTGATTAACGTTAATGTAAGCGATAGTTCGGCATATTTCGAGTGTCACGACTTTCGTGTTTTTGCATTAGAACGGTGATTTTCCACTGCCAATTTCGTATTGAATCTTAATATTTGTTGTTTAAAATAAAGCCTGTATTGTCACATTTGCCTCATTAATGTCCCCCTGAAAATCACGTAAACCTTTGTAGGAAACAGTTGTGACCTAACTGCGATTCAACGATTTATTTGGGGTGTGCAACTAAAATGGGACAACCCACATATGGGACATTCCACGCCATTTCACCTAGCCCGTGAACCCGACTATTTTTGGTTTTCCTGATTTTTTTTTTTTGTAAAATTGTCCCCCATGAAAGGAATATCTACACCAATTTTTAGATTTTTTTTCACTTCTCGTTTAAGAGTTACAATTTTCCAAAAAATATCGATTTCGGATGTTTTGAATAAGCATGTGAAAAAAATTTCAGTAAGTAAACTGAAAAAGTTCAATAATGATTCCCTGCCAAAAATCAGATCCAAAACCCCGCTTTAAATAACTGCCTTAATTAATATCAACAAATTTTACGCAAATTCTCAAGTGAACGGCAAAGCACCCCTAAAGTGTTACTGTATACATGTGTGCGCATGCGTGCGTATACATGGATGATCAGAAGTTTTTCATCATCTTATCAATTTTTTATCGGGGCAAGAAGTTACATGCTCCGGCGAAAAATGGCGTGGACCAACGGTCTCAGGGACGAGCTGCGTTCTCCACACGCACACACACATACACACACACCCCACAAACACCGGCATGTGTGCGCGCGAGTATTTGTGTAATATGTATACCATTTGCACTGTAGACAGGCATGTAAGGACATTATCAGAGCTTGGATATTCAACGTTAATTGAATTCTGGTGCAAAAGCTATCATTCTTCGCATTATCATTTTCTTTGACGTTCCGAAAAATAAAAGAGTTTCTCATATAATTTCTCATACACCAGTTTTTTTCCTCGACTTTATTTTTCTCCCGGACGATCACTTGCACGAGCACATATCTGTTCGGAACTATATAGCGAAAGCGTCACGGAATTGATGGTTGGAATTAAAAAAAAAAAACTGTCCGTAGACACAGTCTCTTTTTGCAGAACAATTTATTACGAGCGCATATGGCGACGTTTTTGCTCCTATGTTGTCGTCTATATCCGCATCAACGGGCTCGACTAATATATACTTCCGCCCATCTGGAATTCCAAAGAGCCCGTGGTCCTGCTTTTTTTGTGTCTAACAGATCTTCACTCCTCCTCAAATCTTTTCAATCCGGCGAATCGACTATAAAAAAATTTACGAAAAGTCCTTGGGCTTCGATCTCACTGATATTTGCTGCCATTTTGACTACTTTACTTTTGAGAAGTGATTCGAGATCATAATTTTTTCATTTTATTTGAGGAGTGACACGTGTAGACATTTTCTTTGTCATTTTCATACTGCATTACAATTTTAGCATTGTATTGCGAAAGTCAACCGCGAGATGTGACGATATGAAGGTAAATAATCAACAGCTGTATTTTCGATTTTTTTTCGTGTTTTTTTTGTACATGATCGAGGATGATTCGATATCGTGACAGTAGATGAGCTCGTTGGCCTGATTTCTCGAGAAAAAGAAATATAAATTCAACACTGTAGTGCAGTGGGAGATGCGAGCTTCCCCTTACTGAGATTTCAGAAAAGAAATCTTTTTTTTTTATGTGGCAAAAAATAACTCATTGTTTAGCCTTTTTAATTCATGGAACTATATGATTATTCAGTTCGAAACTATCCGGATTTTTATTACTCGTTTGACACGATGCAGAGTTTGATTTATTGACTTTACAAAAGGGACCGGAATTTTCAAATCAGCACAACTTTTAATTGCAACCGTTCATGACGACGCGCCGAATTTCTCCGTTAAGGGGCCTTTTCACTTTGGACGCTAAAAACGATTATTTTTTTTTGTAAGTTTATATTATAGATATTGATATAAAAGTTGTTACGTTTCGAAATACATATTTTTAAAAATATTTATTTAAGTCACTATTTATAGACGAAAATGGTAGTTAAAAAAATGTCATAACAAAATTGCAGGTCTGCGCTGTTGATGAAATCTCGGAGATGGATCATCCGAAACAAAATAATTGAACGGTTTTAGATTCAGTATGTTAATGGCTATAGTGCATATCATACGATTTTTGATATATGCAAAAATAACAAAATGACGGACATTTTTCGAACAAACAAAAAAAAACGTGTTTTTTTTCACCGTTTTCGGAAAAAAGTAGATGTAAAAAAAATGTTAAACCCTTGATATGCGCTATAGCTATAGTTGTAAAGAATATGTGGTTAACATTTCATAAGGATCGGTTCAGTAGTTCTGAAGATTTCATCAACAAGCCGTCGAAAAACGTTGTTTCGACAAAAACGCGTTTAAACCTATTTAAAAAATCACGAAAATAGCCTTTTTTAGCGTCTAAAGTGAGAAGTCCCCTTAATGTTTGATGTTGTACCTACTAGTCGGATCATATACATTAGCTTATTTTTCCGATGTGTCTCAATTTCTGCAGGATATGTGATATATCAGCCCTTATCGAGCGAAAAAAATTAAATAATATACGAATTACCTCTACGTTACGAATAATCCAAAATTAAAGTTTCACTGTTTGTTCGAAAGATTTACAATTAAATAATAATATATCTCGTACAAGAGAGCTTTATTCCAGTCTCGATGAACGAGCTAGTACCAAGTGCATTATAGTAACAGGTGGTCAATGATGATCTTTCGAAATTCCAAGAATATTGTAGTGATACAATAGCTGAGGTATTGCGTCTTCCATCACAAGTACTACTCGGAAAACACTTTAAGAAAAGACACGCGTGTGTGCAAATCTATTGATACATATGCATATCCTTTTTAAAGTATTGCATGTGTGCGTATATACATGTATATAAGCTACCGAGTGACGTGTGTTGTGGCGTATGCAACGAGAATTACAAATACCCAAAGTGAACTCGTGGTATCAAATTCCGTAAAATGTTGAAGACGTCATTGACGGTTTCCCTTCTCCCTCATTCTTGGAGCATCAATAACAAAATGCTTGCGCACAAGCAACGATCGGATTTCTGTACCTTCAGTGGATAATACGCTAGAAGAATGAGATATTTCACTGCAAATATACCATCCCGTATGCGGATCTCAAATCTACAGGCTGCATTCTGCCTAGCATTCTCCAATAACCCACTAATGGACGATACTTTTTACCATGACGAGTGGACAAAGCATTACATTTTTTTTTTCGACCAGGATATCGATTTTTTCCATACACGATTCCGAATTAAAAAAAAAAACATCCGACTTTGCATCCCTTTCTTGAAATTTGTAGCCTCCTTAAGACGGGTTGTACATTTAGGCGGAAACAAATTAAGCAATTTTGAGGGATTTTTTAAACTAAGGAATAACTATTCTTCATTTATCAAACTATAGGTATACTTTAATAGTATATTTGAGTATACTAAACAACTTTTTTCAAATTCATTTGTCATAAAAATGGTGAAGCTGTGGCGGAGCGTTACAGCAAGGTTGCCGCGGAAGTTACGAATCGACATGCAATCTAGCTTCCCGTAGACTTTGAGTTGCAAATAAATTCAAACATTTTTTGAGTTAGTACATATATAACTTCTATTTGACACTAATTAAAATGACAAAATGCGAATTTAAGAGAATGGAACGCATTTACAAAAAAATCAACATTTCACGCCAAATGTCTGTAAAATTTAGATTAAAAAAGTAGTTTTTTCCCTAATTTTTCAGAAACAATTCTCGTTAAGCCAGTGTGACACTTAAAAAAAAAAGATTTTTAGTTGCATTTTTCGATAGTCTATACCTTCAAGTATACCTTACTACTAGACTACACCTTATACTTTTATCGATTTATTTATAACAACAAAACCAATATATTTATCTTTCAACGCGTTTTTCTCAAAACGACATTCTTCAAATTTTCTGCAGTTTTAACTCGAATACAAATCATCCGATCGACTTGAATTTTGTTTTACCGTATTTAGTTTAACTAATTTATTTATTTATTTATTTAGTTTAACTAATTTTACCGTATTTAGTTTAGCTAATTAATTTTGTTTTACTGTATTTTGTTTCATGGTTTCATGGTAATGTATTTTCAAAGTACATGAGAACGACGGTTAACGAACTGATGTTTTTAATTCCAGTTTTGAGGTATTTCTTTCACAAACTCGAATATTTAACAACCCGAGTAGAAATCTTGCTCCAGCTAGAATAAACACCTGATCAGGCATCCTGATTTCTTTTCCAGCCTTGATCAGAATTTTTTATCAAGCCCTGATCATTTTTGAAACACAATCCCTGACTTCCGTCTGATCAGGGTAAAAAATCAAGGCCTGATGAGGGTAACAAATCAAGGCCTGATCAGTGTTAACGATCAAGGCCTGATCAGCGTAAAAAATTAAGGCCTGATAAGAGCTTAATTTTTCACGGCTCAGGATGACCGATTTATTCCTGAAATAAAAAAATACAACGCATACACAAAAGAGAAAAAGGCACGACTTTATAAATAACACTGATCGTGTATTTTTTAATCTTAATATAAAATCTATCATATGTTTTTCACATATATCTATGTGGAAAACAAACATCATTTTTCTCGTATTTGTAATAGAACAAAAACTCGACATAAACTAATATATATCACTGTATTATATTCCACCTATCATCCCGAAATGAACTAATATATTTTTTAAACAAAAACTTGAGAAACTTCGTGAAGAAAGTAAACAGAGCTCAACGGTTTTTTGACTAGACGTTTCTAGGAAACGTTACGTTGGGCGTTCTGTTCGCTTTTTTCCACAACGCTCGAAACTTGTCCCAGTCTTTTGCGGAATTAATCAGGCCTTGATACCGCTCCAACGGCTTGTCCAATTTGCTTCGAAAGAACTTCTATTCCGTGTTCCCTATATTTCGAAATGACAGCCACTGAAAAATACGAAAATGCGTATCCCACTTAGAATTCAATGTCTACATATATATATCTATATAAGGTATGCACATTATTTTATTAGGGTGGCCAAATATGAGCTCTATGTTTTTTCCTTTTTCTCACCATCCAATTATCTACTTTAAAGAAGAAAAAAAATTGTTTCAAAAGCTGCTAGCGGTAATTTTTTAATGTAAATTAGAATCGCAGCAGGAGAGCCCGTACAGCGAAGGTCAACCAAATAATGGTAAGTTGATGGCGTAGTGCAGTTCAGTGAATGTAATGTCCATCCAAAGTGCATTTCTTATGGGCTAACTTGCACCGATGGACTTACTTTCACTTAACTGAACTACGCAGTCAACTTATCATTATTCGGTTAGCCTACGCTGTCCAGGCCCGTACAGCGAAGGCCAACCAAATAATGGTAAGTTGACAGCGTAGTCAGTTCAGTGAATGTAATGTCCATCCGAAGTGCATTTCTTATGGGCTAACTTGCACCGATGGAATTAATTTTACTTAACTGAACTACACAGTTAACTTATCATTATTTGGTTAGTCTACGCTGTCCGGGCTAATCAGCACCGATGGCAAAACATTTACTAGATTAAACTACGCTGTCAGCTTACCATTATTTGGTTGGCTTACACTGTCTCTTTTTCTCCTCTGACAGAGGAGGCGGACCAAGTAAAGGAAAATAAAAGCGATACACAAAACAAATATAAATTTACTTACATAGTGGTAGCGCTAGCACATGCCAATCCTCAGGAATTTCAAGTTGTTCCTCGCTGAGAGGATCTGTTCCGGATCTGTCAAATGTATCATAATAAATATTTCAGCCAATGCATATATAATTTGGCGTATGGTTAATTTATAGTCAGATTTAATCCAATTTATATTTATAGATTTAAGAATTGTAAGTCTTTGAAGAAAATTAATCGTTACACTAACCTGCTGCTGTATTATTTCTTCGTTTTTCCCCTTATTTAGAGCCCGCTATTCACGCAGACGCAGTCGTTGCGCAATTTTCTTCCAATTGTGTTTGTCCATCTTATTCACAACGTACACGTTATATGTAAAAATGTATAAAGTGATTAATAATATGTCTCGTGCTTCTCTCGTGTCTGTGTATCATTTTACAAGATGAGGTTAGGCACGGTTTTAGCGCCAAACTGTAAAAGTCCAGTTACATGATTATTGATTGAAGCTAGCCGGGTCAGGCGAATTGAAGTAAGCCGTAAGTCCGGTTGCTCGACCACCGCTTGGTCAGGCAAATTAAGGCAAACTTAAGTAAGGCCTTCGTACTACAAGGTGATCAGGCGTAGATCAAATATCAGGCCAGCCTGACAATATTTCTACTCGGGAAACTAACTGAGTTTCGTCTATGATCAAGATCCCAGTATTCTGTTCATTTTTGAAGTCAAATTACCCAACTTTTAACAAAAAATTACGACTCTAAAAATCGTCTTATTCATACGGCACTGTATGGAGATGCCACGCTGGCCACATTTCTATGTAATAATTTAAACACTAAATAATCCTAGATGCCTGATATAAACTGCTTACGCGTGTAAGAAATTCTAGAGATTCCGCAACGACAACAAAAACGGGATCATCGAGCGTTCAACAAAAATTTCAATGATAATACTTTGATGAATGTGACTAGCGGAAGAATTTTTTCAGCCGCGACTTTTGACAGAAGTTGTAAAAATGTCTAAATGCCCTAAATTTGCACGAAATTCTTCATTCCATATTATCGTTGGTTATAATAATTGATTGTGACTTATTTTTATAAAGCGCCACCGTAATTTACCAATTATTGAGAAGGACCCTCCTTATGCTCCCACAAAATATGGCCCTCCCCGAGACGAACATCTTAAGTTGTCCTGCGACCTTTATTTCGCAATATCCATCCGTGCATCGTTCCACGAATCCACGTTATTACCAGCGACTAATCGTTGCAATATCTCTCAATGGCAATCTACCGTTGACGTAGATTTTGAAGACTCCTTGTGATTCTGGTGCGACGAATAAAACATCGCGGGCTACTTGTGATGAAATTCCCGATTGCGATTTCGATCGACGCTTAGACACGTTCGTGAGGCCCCTCACATTAATTCCTGCGATAATCGCTTTTCGTTTATACAAGTTTCTATGCGTTGGTCTATTTCTTACGTCATTGGGTTGAGTAACGGCTTCGTAGTATATAGCGTGAAATTCCGAGTATAAAATATTAAAGACAAATTGTGATGGCGCAAAAATGTATAGTTATATTTTTTGCAATTTTTTTAAATGTCTTTAATACATTCCATTGTGTTTTGTTGATATGATAATCGTCAACTTATGACGATATCGCGTATGCGGGTCATGTTGAATTATCTGACGATTAATTGCACTGCAACATATCGTCAGCTCCGATTGTATGTAAAAATAAGACCTGTACTACGAGCCGTGTAGAAATTTGAGTCGGGAAAAAGTACTGACACTGATCTGCCTGCTTTCCTAAATAATATCAGGCTCTGGTTTGCAATGTGACGGGTCTAAGGCTAGGTCCCGATCCGCCGTTCCCTTTCTGCAGAACTGATCAGGAGCGGGCCGGGAACAAGCGGCAAATGACCAGGAAAGTTGCAGGAAATATATCGGGAAGTAACCAGGAACAAACGAGGAAATGAAAAATGATGTTACGGCGTTTTTGGAATCCGTAAAGGGGTGAAATCCGGAGTGTATTCAATTTACTATTTCGACACCATATTGCTTGTTGGACAACATATTGCCTCGCATTTCCTGGTAGGCAAAAAGACAGAAAAAGGTACACCGACAGAAAAGCCTCGTATTCCATATATAGAAGCTTTATCTTGATTATTACAAGTGAAATATCATTTTTTGATTCATCTGGAAGTCAGGATGGTCTGATTGAACTCTGTCGAATGAATCAGTCCGGTTGAGAGCATCCAACAAATCTGTAACGTTTAAGTCGTTACATGTATTGTTATACTGTTATTTATGATAACATCTTTAGTTTTTTTTTCCGAAATGCCGACAAAGCCATCCCCAAATTACTTTTGTTGATATATAGAGGACAAGAAAAATGAAAGAAAATTAACGTCGGCGTTGTACTATAAATATTAATAATTTACCGTGCTAATATAATTACATTTAATGTAATTACATCTTCCATTATATCAGCATATAATTTTCGTCAACCATTATAATTTATTCTTTATGATAGCATTGTCAGGTGTCGATTATTGGCGAAAAAAATAATATGATAATAAAACGGAACATACAATTACATTCAATTTAATCATATTATTATATTTCATTATTAATATCTTTGATGACGCAAAAAGTATTATTCAATAATATGTCGGGATTTAACCTGTAGACCCTGATAGAAAAATTTCCCTAGAACGGATGATTAATAGACGTTTCTTATATTATTGGGGCTCTCCTTCCATATATTTATGTATGGTATTGAAGATTATTTTCCGCACCCAGCGGAGTGGATATCTCGATGAGTATATTTGGAAAGGCCGGGTCGACGCTCCATTAGGAATATCGTTCATAGAGTTCTCAACCCTCCACTTCCTGTTAACTATTCGCGAGTTCCGATATCGCTATTTTGTTCGAGACAAAAGGCGATGCCTATTCCGGAACAGATTTGCGTTCTGGTCGAGCGATTCGATAAAATTATACAAACTCTTCGCCCATTCCTCATTATTCGAGGAAAAAAAGCCCTCGTAAATTTAACCATTAATGGATCTTCATTGCGGTTTCAAAGCTTCCTCTCGTATTATAAGTGTCGTAAGCAAAATGAAATTATGACGTAACAAAGTACAAGTTTTGAACTTGCATATTTTTTATTTATTTCGTCTGGATTAGTTTTTAAAAATTGTAAATAATATCATAGCCTAATTACTCATTTTGGCGAATATTTGTGTCGATATTTTCATAGATAGGGGATTGGACGTAGGATAACTTTTTATGTATTTTATTATACCAAACAACTTTTGTTCGAAACATTTCTTGATCGGGCTATTAATTATCGAGATACGGGGATTTTTCAGTTTTCAAACCCCACTTTTTAGGGTTGGAACGAGTTATTGGGGTTACTTTCAGTATGCAACCATCTACTTTCAGTCAAAAATTCATATTCTACGTTAAAAAGTGCTGGGTTTTCGTCTCTTTTACTGGACTAGTAGTCGTTTTCGTATAGTCTTTCTCGAGGCTGCTCGACAGCGATCGCACGGAGATGTACTCTTGTGAATAAGAAGTGTACGGGTTCGCTGAGCGATGCCACGCAGTCTGCGTCGCTCCTTTATCGTTTTCACACTCGTAGCCTGATGTTGATACCGAGGCGCGCTCTCACATATCCGAGTACAATCCGTGCTAATGCTCTTTGACGCCTCGTCTCCTTCCCTTCCGTACCACATTTTTTCCTTGTTAGCTCATCTTTTCGTTCTTGTTAATATATGCCGGGATCACGTATAACGCAACTGCGCAACGAGAACCGCATACGCTGAGTATCAAACTGTGAACGAAAAAAGAGCAAACAAAAAAGCATTGTCTCCTGAGCCATTTCAATAAATCGCTGATCCGCTGTCACTTGTTTATCATCGCGATGCGTACACCAGAGTGCGATGACGAGAGTTCTACGCGACCGAAATACTATGTAGGAAGGTCGCGGATTGTTACGCGGCCGCGCGGAACGAAAGTACGAATGTTGTTGCTTCTCGAGAAAAAAAAAATTCCGCGTTATCTTGACGGCGATGTTGATACAGATGCGTCATTGATGAGTGGCTACAGATAGCAGGAATGTCTGCAAGGATGCGCACTATTCAGTCTATTGAGTTTTTTTTTCGTTAGGAAATCACACCTGTAGCCACGGACCCTTCTAAATAAAGGTAGCTGACTTTTTTCATAAAAGATTTACGAAAAAGACAAGGTTCCTTTTCGCCGAAACGCTTCATTTTTCCATTTTGAGAGAAGCACGTGAGCTAAACGAGAAATGTTACGCGTAAAATTTGGTTCCTATCATTTTCGTTCCAGGAGTCGTGTGGCGCAAGGCCACGGGGCCTCAATGAAAGCCTAACGGATTACTTCTGTCTGATAAACCATCGAATTTTCATGAGATGTAAAATTTGTTTTTTGCATCGCCCTAATGGCCGGCAACACTCAACAAAATACGCACGGGCATCACCCCAACCCTTTGATACGCTGGGTAGAAAATACGGAACGTTGAATTACCCTTTCTAATTCGACACGCCGACTCATCAGCGTGATTTTTCCAGCCAGCATCGAATCGATGTACATTAACGATGACGCATGACAGTCTGCGACAATTTCCAAATCGGTACACTCTTTAAAAACGACTGTAAAAAAGTTTCAAAGCATCAAACAAACTCCCGCAATACGAAAAATATCGTCCGTGCTAAGAACAAACGCAAGTTGCATCATTTGTCATCGTTTATTGCGATTCTTGGGAAATAATCGTTGTTTTCGTAGTACCATATTTTTGTGTTCTCCATCGACTGACCCGCGTCGCTAACGGGTAGCGCGAGCGAATCTCCGGAATACTAATGTCGGAAACGATACGATGAAAATCTCGATGATTTCATCGCAACGAGTACATCGTACGTTCTTGGCTTCGAAGGCCTCCATCTCCATGAGAGACGAAAAAGAAGGAACTACGATTGATGATGTATTTCTGCTGGATGCATTTGGACACAATTGTGCCAAAGCCACGGTGACTTTCCACTCGATCGAAGCATCGAGTAGACTGCCTCGGAAAGCCATCAATCGCAGACTCATCTCGGTTGTTATCGTACATTAATATAGATCGCCAGGGACACGAAATTGTCTACTATCGAGGCCATTGCTTTCCGTTCAACTATTGCTCCAACGCTCATCCAGATTTCGAGATATTCGAGAACACAGGAGTTTCTGTTATAACCACCTGTTAGATGAAAATTCCGGAGTTCTGAAATTGCTTGTCTTATGTATGTATAAATTGTGTGGAAGATCGCGACCTCCTCATCCCAATATGATGATCAGAAAAAAGATATAAATTTGACCTGTTTTTTGGGCTCCCAGGTTTTGCAGACCCGTTTAGTAATACTTTTGGTATACACTTAAATCATTTATATGGTCATTCTCGGACCTGGCAGTTTCTGGTGTTCTCGTAACTTCTTCAACACCGACTGTGTCTACATTTGGGAAGGACCAATAATTTTAAAGGTAACCATCGAAACGCCGAGTGCGCAGATAAAGAGATGGAATTCGACGTTCCCAATGTCCATCCAGGGCCTAACCGACCGTGCCACCGCTCGCTTTTATTCACTAGCAGTATTGTATCGACAATTTAGCTATGCTGAGAAAAGGTCTTGTGGTTTATTTTGGTCAAATAGTCGTTGGTTTGGTCGATATACAGTTATAGTCCGAGGGTATACAAAATATTATACTTTGATATGTAGCTCGAGAAGATTATCGCACTAAGCCACTATCGTCGATTTTAGTAAGACAAGGCGAATCAAACTATGTTTTTTTGACAGAATATTATTAGTTCGTGAATATCAATCTGGTCAATTAACCTCGTAAATACGTTTTCCCGAAGTCCAAACCCAGCGAAATGAGCATTTGCATTCGAACAAGATATATTCACCACACTTCATGAAAATTGATGAGCTTGATTTCCGGACAGAATGTACAAATACAAAAAATATACAATTTTCGCTCATTTAATAGTAGACTTGCTGTGTCACGTGCACTGTCGTAGGTTTTCGAATATTTGCTTGCGCTGCCAAATGCATAAGGGCCTTGCCTGTCTGCCGAGGATATTATAAATTCCAAAGGCTATGGCTGATTTCCATCAAGTATGGTAACCTCACAGGTTAAAGGGTGTTCGAATAATATTTCCTGCAACTACACAAGCAAAAACGTATCGGTGAATACCAACGGAACAAATTTGTAAAAAAAAGTCTCGAATCACTGGAAATCGTCCGTGTTTCTTGCAAGAGCATCTGCTTCGCCCATAGTCGTTTCTTCGCGAATAAGTAAGCAGGGAACACTTTCTTTCGCACGTGCCTCGAAAACCGACAATTTGGGAGGAAAAGGACATTGCCTCTTTCTGCTCAAATTAAAAAAGTTCCATTCGCGGCAGGGTGATTTTGAAACCTTGTGCAAAATAAGATAAAAACACGGGCGCGTTGGTTCTTTCGTCATTCATCCAATTGTCATAAGGCACTTCTGTATTTCCTTTGCACAATTACTACAGCACGGCTCGCATGACAATAGTGTCTAGAAGACATTCCGATTACGTCGTACATCAGTTTTCGGTGGATACAGACGAGATTTCTGACGACGCTGCGTTAAATTGGCGCTCGATCGCATGTACTTCACAAATCGGAGTTACCCCTTTTCAATTTTTCATTGTAGCACTTGATTGACTAAACAGTTCATATAAATCTAAATTTATCGCTTATGTCACCAATGCCCAGTATTTATTTATACAGGAGTACAGTCTTGGAGAATGTTGACGTATTCAGTCTCGGAAATTCATACTCGACGGAAAACGCATCAACACGTGCATTGCGATAATTTAAAAGAACACACACATATCCTTCCATGACAGGCTACATTTATTGACACATATATATATATATATATATATATATATATATATATACATATAATTTAATAGATGGCTCGGGCGTCCGAGCGTCTGGTTTTGAGTCCACGCGTTCCCGGACTTGTGCATTATGCATATATATATATATATATATATATATATATATATATATATATATATATATATATATATATATATATATATATATATATGCATAATGCACATGTATTATGCACTTACATGTTTATGTTGTGCACGCATACATGAAAGATCGCCTTGTATCTGTTGTTTTTTTAACTGTTTGTCCACTTTACACAGACAATTCGTTGATTGAATATTTATATGCTCGAGCTTGCACTCGGGGTCCAATGCTTTATCCTCGGGTCTTATCGACTCGTAATTTTCCACTACTGCTCAATCTTGCTGCTACTGGCGTGCGCGCGACCTCTCGCAACCCCATGTGTTACTCCCGCGACGAACGCGAAAGATACACGTATATAACGGAATTATCTTATTTCTTATTCGCCAATGAGAATGTATATATATGAGACGTACGCGCTCAAGTTCCGATGTGCCGATTGTTTTGCCCGATTGAAATGAGACGGCGGATTGTCCAACTGCAAATTGTCGATCATTTCGGCTCGAACGAATGATATGGGCTTTCGTGGAAGTATTGGGATCCTCGAATCGACATCGATGTGACGATCATTTGACGCCAATGTAGCTGTACTGGAAGCTACATTGCATTTTGAGTGACAGGCTGGAAGATGGTGGACACGAATGACAGTATTTTATTGCAACGATAAACGTTAGCGGCGTCCAATGATATGCGTTGGAAAAGGGTGGAGACGATATTGACATTCTTATCGCGACGATGGGTTCACTGGCGGAGTTTTATGACTTTGTATAATTATTTTGCTACCTAGTTTGAGAAGAAATACGATGTAATTTTTGTTTCGGTTGAAGTAACGGGAATCCCATAATGGTATTTACAGAGGGATTCAAGAGTGACGTTTCCCTATGGTGCAAGCTTTTGCTGCCCGGCGCAGTCAAGAGGATTTACAATCTCCAGAGCAAGCAACTCGTCAAACTGTTTGCACGATTGTTTCGACAGAACGAGGACGAAATGCTCCAAGACCTGGAGCAGGGTGACGTCGCTGAAACCATCCGGGTATTCTTCGAAAAGAGCACAACCGCAAAGCCAAGTTCCAGCAGTCTTCTAACCATACAAGAGGCAAGAACATTTCGGTCTCCCTGTGCTCATAGTTGCTGCCGGATGAAATGTGTACATTAGCGGGCAATCCTAGTTCCTGCATCGGACGAACAGGCGCAATGTTCGTGCAATGAAATCAACAGCTTGTTAGGAATTCTATACAACTAAATTAGTCTTATAAAATATTTATATTACGGTCGAATCGTAGGAAAAGGATAGTCGACGAGATCTGTAATAATGAAAAATAATGCAGGGTAGTAGGTCAACGAACTCGAATATGGCTTTACTTTTGTGAGGCTTGTTAGTGGATAAGTAAAGTGACTCCTCCGCTAACTGCCTATGTATAAAAGTTGATCCGGCTTTTTATGGATGCAGCAAAATAGTCCGTAGCAAGTCGTAGATAGACAGGAGGGCCACTAGCATGATCCGACTTTTGAGGATTACGTCGAGAGAAACGACACTAGCAACCGATTTCTCCTCGCACAAGGGTTGTATGAGGGTAAAAAACTTACGCTACTTTGGACAAGCAGGCATAATTGAGGCTTCTCGCAAGCTTCGAAGGTAGCACTCGTTACCGTCATAAAGAGCGAGTTGATCCGCGGCTACGAAAGAAAGTTCACGGCGTTTAAAAACTTTTGAGCGTGAGTAAGGCGATTCTGAGCCTCGACGAAAAGGTTTCCCCATAGCGGCGAAACTCCTCGCTGGTCTTCATGTGGATTACGCGAGAAGCCAGGTGCGCATACGTATATGTATAGAGATGAATATGTGCCCGGTGATCCAGAAGCTACAGGTCGGAATTAGCATGGTAAAAGTTTGATAGCGGTAGGCTTCCGTCGTCTACGAGATATCTTTCCCCTTGAATATCTACCTCACCCATGCCCGGTCTTGGTTTAATACTTGGTTACATCGATCGTTCATTTCGTACGTCGATCAAACTTCGCACTTTCTACCCTAATAACGCTTTGCTTAACCCGAAAAAAAAAATATCGATTGACCTAATACCCGTTGGACAGCGCGTCTGTACAACGACGGTCCAGGTAAACCAAAGTAGCTGATTAAGCAGATTTGCGCAGACCAAAGACCGTCCGGTATTATCGTCACTGATTCCCCTCAGATCTGTGTACTCTTTACGACTGCAATAGGGTAGCACCAGAACAGGGTGCGAATCGTAGCGGGGCTGGCGGAGGAGAGAAATAATTAAATATAAATGGGGTAAAAGATCGGGATCAGACGCGAAAATATAATGGGCAAGAAATAAATGTATACCGATAATTAAACGTAAACTAAACACGTGGACAAACATTAAACATATGAATCAAACAGGTGGACAAATTCTTGGAAGAATTGACTCTGCTCACGAAAGAAGATGACCAGCTTGAACACTTTAAGTCATTGATCGACAGGTGCGGTACAACAAACGAATCAATTCCCGTTCTCAGATCTCTCCAGTTTCCCATACTAATGTCTGTGACCTAATCTTTTTTTTTAATTTTCATTCGCAAGATGCACATTCAACGACTTGAAGATGATCATACGATTGATCAAACGAGATTTGAGAATCAACGCCGGGCCTAAGCATATGTAAGTTGTTTTGCTGTTATGCTAATTTCGTCCGAAACGGAATTTCCTAATTTATCAATGACTCAGCGAGCTTCGAGACTTTTCTTCTCGCTCGAATAACTCTTATAAATCTCTGCTTGCGACAGACTCGAGGCAGTTCACCCAGATGCTTACAGAGCGTTCCAAGTATCGAATGACCTCAGTGCCGTGATAGAACGTTGCTTAGATGGCGATTCGTCGACTGGAACGTCCACGATGACCAAGGATTCCCCGAAAGGGGCTTGTACCAACAAAGTATCAATGTCACTGATGACACCCGTTCTGCCTATGTTGGTACGTTTTCATCTTTGGTTGATTATCTAGTAATCGGCGATAGATCAATCTATAGCACAATCTTCATCTATTAGTGTCATCAATAGGCTTATGGTTACCAATCAAAACAAACTCAAGGTGGTATTGAATGTTAACGGGACTGCATAAGCATAGGGCTTAAAAAACAGGTGTATTTTCAATTTTTTTCCGATGAGAATATTGGGATGACGAGCTCGGGGTTTTACACACAATTCATACATTGCGTTGCTGAGCTTGGGGTGATTTTATTGAAAATTATTGAAAACAATAAATCCATTATTGATTGAACAAAGGGCCGCCGTTGCCGCATGATCAATCGATGTAAGTCGTTATGGCAACTAGGATGATATAAAATGAATAGTAAAAATTAAATGTACTTTTAGTATGATGATGAATCTTTCGTGTATGTGGATATTTTTGTGAGATTTTAAAAATTACAAAAGCATCACGCTGTAGAAACGGGTCCGACTTCCAATCGAAAAAGACAACTTTAACAATTTATTACCAACAGATGGATGAGCATATAGAAAAAACATGCGGTCATACGATGGCAAATGTTATAAACTATGCTCCGTCCGAATTTGAAGTGAATCGAACTCGACTTGACTCGCCATAGGGCAGTGGGCGATCTGACTCTTCACAAAAATCGTCATAACTCGGTCAATTTTTGGAATTTTCACAAAATCTTCGTAGCAAATTATAGTTGAGACCTTAGGCTATAAAACGATGTTCTATGTAAAAAAATGTTTTTTAAAATGTCAACCTTACGCAGGCCGCTTAAAACATTTTTAATACCGCAGCACTTTAAAATAACTCAATGACCTTCGAGATTCAGGATTCGAATGATACGGTAAAGAGGTTAATTTGAGAACAAGAGCATTGGCGGACGAATTCCATAAGCTCATCTTCCAGTTAACGAGGCAATTCAATCGAAATTCATCGTGTTTCATCGTTCCGCAGGCGGAGGCGTGTAAGTCAGTCGAAATGGCTATGAAAAAATGCCCGAACGGCATGCTGTCTGAGGTTAAGTACGACGGCGAAAGAGTTCAAGTGCACAAGAAGGGCACCGAGTTTCGATACTTCAGCAGATCCCTCAAACCTGTGTTGCCGCATAAGGTAAAACAAGCCAAGTTTCAAGCAAAAAGAATGACAATGAAACGCGTTTGAAATAAGAATAATACTTAATTTTCGGTGGTCTTCCCCGGATAATTTCAACGATTGTCATGCTGACCCACGTTGACACTGGCGTTTCCTAAATTATTGCCCTTTGGGAAAGCATTTAATATTCAAACTGATCTTGAATTAGTTATGAACCATCGCATCCGAAAAAAATATGAAACATCGAATATTGTAAATTATGGAAGAACTGCACGAACTCAACGGGTCGCATGAAAATGCGATTTAACATTAAAATAGAGCGTGGAGGTGGAGGTCAACAGAGAAATTTGTTTTTCATTTCGAAATGAAAACTTCGTTGAGTACAAATTGTTACTGTACATTTTGTTTTTTGTTTCTTTTTTTATAAAAAAAAATGCAAACAATAAAAAAGCTTAACTCGCGTATATAACCGAAGGTGAAAAACGCCTTCTGGCGACGATGGCGGGTTAATCACTTTAACACCGTGTCAATCTATTGTAACTGAGAGGAGTCTTCCGCAAAAAAGCCACTGGCCAACTGAAAATCTTCAAATTTGACCCGAAACGATTAGAAAGATTCCAGTCTTGTAGCCAATTCCAATAGTTCTGACAAAACTGCTTGTTGTATTGATTTACTACTTACCCAAAAGTAACATACGGACTTGTGTTGGACTGACATGTTATTCCATTGCCCCACCTCTGTTAACTCTGAATATCGGTAGACAATCATTAGTTGCAATCGAGACTATTAGTAAAGATTAATATGGGTCTTACAAAAAAAGCTCAATTATTTGAGTTAGCCAACAGCTGTGCCTTCAATTTGGCGGCAATGAATTAACGAAGTTTGGGGAAATCTCGTCGATCTCGGAGAATTGAATATAGCCCACCCTCATGAGACTGTTACGCAAACGAAACGAATTTGGCAGGAAGGTCGATACGGGGCAGTTTCGTTTATTCCGGACCATTTTTATTCCAGATCAAACTGTTTAAGGATTATATACCGAAAGCCTTCCCAGACGGAGACGATCTTATTTTGGACAGTGAAATACTCATGATAGATACCAAAAGCGGCCAGCCGTTACCTTTCGGTAGTCTGGGGAAACACAAGGTACCATACGTCTTTTTGATGATCAAAAGAGACTGCGTGAAGTTTTATGACAATTGGCTGAATACTTACTTTTTAGAAAGAAGAATTCAAAGATGCCAACGTTTGCCTCTTCGTCTTTGACTGCCTGTACTACAACGGTGATGTCCTGATTCACATGTGAGTCTTACCACTTTGATCGAGGATTAGTGAAGAGCCATTGTTGAAACGAGAATCATTAAGATGTAACAATTTGCAGGTCAATGAAAGAACGTCGAAAAGTCTTGGAAGACAGAATGACGGTTATACCAAATAGAATAATGCTTTCAGAGGTGCAGGAAGTTCATGTGAGTGTCATTTTCGAAGAGAGTACAACGTTTTTCAAACACTGTAGATGTCTTACATGTGTGTGTGTTGTAGGATCCCAAAGACTTGGCCGAAATGATTGCTAAGATATTAAAAATGGGTCTCGAGGGGTTGGTGCTAAAGGATATGAATGTAAGTTACGAGGGTTAAGTTTATTCAATCGATTGGCAGTCGGTAGTATTTGCGAATTTCAACTGATGAAATTGCAGAGTTTGTACGAGCCTGGGAAGCGACACTGGCTGAAGGTAAAGAAGGATTATTTGTTCGGCGGTGCGATGGCGGATAGCGCAGATCTCGTTGTACTCGGCGCCTGGTACGGTACCGGGCATAAAGGTACCAGTGGACACAAAGGTCACCGTGGATACCGAATCCTAGAGGGTAAATGATAATTTATGCGATGTTTTTGCTATGATGTCCTAGGTGGAATGATGTCGGTTTTTCTCATGGGATGCTACGACGATGATACCGATCAGTGGGTTACGGTCACAAAGGTAAGGCTCAGTTATTACACAGAAAACTACAAGAACCAAGGAACTATCAGAGTTCCCATCCGTAACTCTCAAACGTGCAGCTGTGAGGAAGCCTAGACAGATCGTCCTTACTGTCCTCTTTTCCTTTCGTTTTCTCTGTCTTATATCGTTTTCTAAACTCAATTGTCTAGAAACCGCGAAAGTGAATAGAACAAGATTTTTTTTAAACTATTTGATATATTACACATCCTTGTTGTACCAAGTACAAGCCCCAGATTTCACCAAAAGATCGAGAAAACCATTGCAACCATTGAACTGTATTTACAATATGTCAGTACTGCGAATTAATCAATATAACACGGAAATATTTGCACGTTCTGAAAATCGTTTAAGGAAAATCGTTACGTCTATGTGGGTCACCGGAAAATCACACTTTTTTGGATTTTTTGTGGAAACACTAAAAAAGCAATCAAAATGAAGTTTAGAGGATTCATTCTACGTGTGTAGATAGAAAAAAATTATAATAATAATAGCGAATGGCGGCTCAGTCGTAGCTACACTAACAACGTTTTTCAAGCGCTTTTTGGGAGGAAGCACTAATCTTATGGATCAACACGTACCACAAGAAAAACAATTCGTTATTTATATTATTTTTGCTGGAGAAGTACACGTGATTTCTAAAAATATGTTTATTTTTTGGCAAAATGGTATTATTTTATAAATGTTTCAATTATTCGCTAGAAAATCGCTTTTAATTTGTTTATAAATAGGCGAATTGATGATGAATCGTAGAAATCGTGTGTACTTCATTGGAGAATCTATCTAAGTAATTAGAGTTGAATTCAATACAATTGAAATTCAATTTCAATCCAATTGGATGAAACGTGTCCGAATTATGCTTCCACCCGTTTTGAAAACGTGGTCCCGAGAGAAACGTGTTTAAGGTTTCAAAACTGTTTTTCTACATGATTTTTTTTTAATAGGGGCTTACTGTTTTTTTTCCTTTACTTGGTCTATACTAAGACCATAATACATCTCTTCCAGGTTCAAATTATGCCATGACGTCCCGGTCTCGATGATTATGTGCAGTAGTAGCATCATCTATGCTCATATTCACAACGTTAGAGTATTTTCCAAAATGCCCGCTTCAGCGCCGCCATTGCCTGCTGTTGTTTCTTCATATCATTTCGTTGTGCTCAACGAATTCTCGCACGAAAAAAGTACTGTCATCAGTAATAAGCGAAATCAATTATCAAAAGATAAATAATAACGGGAAAAGACAAAACGAGACAACCCTTCTCGATTCCCTTCGAAGGAGAGGCAAAAAGAAAACAAGATAACCGAATCAGAGAAAAAAAATCAAATTACAGATAAACAACCTCACAAAAGTGATTACCGACCTGGTTCCGCAAGGACACGGAAAATACCATGCTGAGCAACCTCAGATCGAGGAAGGATAAGGTAATCCAAGTAACAATTAAATTTGTTCTTTTACACGAAGAATAATCGACAGATCCCACACGGACCTTCGCAAGAATTTAACCTGTTATTTTCACATGAAAAATACCGGGCAAGTTCCATCCGAAATTCGCCACGCAATAAGAGGAACTCAACAATAAGTTCAAAAAACTCTACACGAGCACGCAATTATGATGAATTGCGAGAAACAAAAATGAAAAAAGTTACATTTTACAAAAAAAATGTCAATAACGAAAACGTCAATGAGCATGAAAAACAAGAGAACTAGTTGCCTGACTTTTCGTCTCATGCAAACGAAACTCAAAGGGACAAAGAATGTTAAAAAGAAAATTGTAACGAAGTTATCAGCGACGCGGAAATTCTTCACCTCCTGGGAGCCAATCCGAACGCGGTTCATGGTGAGACGATCAAGTTGCACCCAGAGATAAAAAATCGGTGGCAATCTTGGATGAAAGAAGCGCTCTGTGAGGAAAACAGAAATAATCTGACGAAAAAATACCCTCGCAAAAAAATATATATATATTCTGAAGCATCAAAGTTAATTTAGAAATTATCACGGCAATGACAGACATTGCAAAAAATAGAGACGAACAATTCGTCCAGCCATAGGAATGCGTGGGCACTGCCATCGTATCGTTGAGGGCAGCGGTGTCTCGCCTAATCGACGATTGTGCAAACGAAGTTGATCAGATGAAAATCATCAATATTTCATGCGACACATGAAAAAGATTGGGAGACGTTTTCCATCATTAGTCCTTCGGGAGAAAATCATTAATTACACCGATGATGAAGAAGAATGCGAAACCAGTGGTGGAGCCGATTCCTACGGGCAAAAGCTCGCCGACCAAATAAAAGAGATTAGGACGCTCGAAACGTCTGCCAAAACCTCAAAGCCCCTGATAAGAAACCGTTCGACAGAGCGCAGAACCAAGGAAACTGCAGAAACCCGTCTACTCAGAATTGGCAAACGGGCGGATATCAGAGAAAGCAATTTGTTCGCTTCAAGCATCGGACCCCGTATTGCACAACTCAACCAAATCGAGACAAGAGTCGATCGACAAAAGAATCGTCAAAGAAGCAGAAGAGGTAAAAACATAGCAGGTAGGCTAAGTCGGTTTACCAAAGAGTGGAAAAATATCACGAACGATCAATTGATCCGAAACTCTAAAGAGGGATATAAAAACCCATTGAAAGACATCCCGTACGAAATCAGACCTGAACAGCCAAGATGGAAAAGTGGGAAAACTAAAGTCATTAGAAATCGAATTTCTTAAATTATTAAAGAAAAATGCAATAAAAGAATGCACGGAATGCGACGGACAGTTCGTATCTCCAATGTTTCTAGTACTTAAACTTGACGGCTCAATCCGTTTTATATTAAATTTGAAATCATTTAATACGTTTATCAAAGCACCCCATTTCAAAATGGAAGGCGTTCGGTCAGTTAAAAACACGGTATTATTACACAGGTCTGGAAATTCCGACGATATGGATGGTACGCTTAAAAAAAAAATCTTTCTCGTAGCTGCCACCAGTAGGGCGCTACTGGTAGATCGGTGCTCTGGAAGAGACAGAAACAGATTGTCGGTCTCTAAGCGAATTTTGCGAATTACAACACCTTACCACTTTAAAGCAATATCGGAGTACATACTTCATATTGTTAATTCATCCTCGAATGCACCCAACCTCCAATACCATACCCCAAATGTGTAATATCTTTAAGCGAGCACTATATTATATCAGTATATACATAAATATCTATTCTCACTATATATATACTCGAGAGCAATGAAATCGCACATGTGAATATATTTCGAACAAAATGCAGTGCGCAATTTCGGGGTTTGTTGTTGTCCTTTTGGTTTTTGATGTTTTGATATAATTGGATAAATATTGCAATGACCTTCAGCCCACATTTAAAAAATAGCGGTTTTTTTTATTTTAAAATAAATCATTTTTTCCAAAATATATTCATATGTGCGATCCCATTACTACTACTTTTGTGCCTTTTCTTTACTTTAAAACCGACTTCAAAAACCGACAAACCGTTTTTCTTAATCAACAGAGTATTAAAACAACGCCAGGAGATTCGGATCGAAGACTTACGCATAGCTGCAGGTTAGCTACACATTAGCTGCAGGTACCTAAATTAAGGCATATAAACAAATTTTTATATATGGAAAAAGATACACAGATGACACATTCGTAACATTTTTTTATTTTATTAATAAGTTGGGGAATTGGAGAAAATTACAACAAGAAAAACGACAATATTTGCGAAATTGTTTGCATCGAATTTTTATTGTGTGCACAATTTGGAGTTTTTTTTAACGACGAATTGTTTTTTCTTTATCACATTTGTTTGGTAGGTTTTCTGTCTCGTTCTGTGTCTTACATACTATACGATTGCGTAGGCTAGAATTTCAGAAGCGTGTGCCGTGCAAGGAAACGTGAATGTGTACGTTTCTAGAACCTCGTCGAGGGTTAGCTCGAGTAGATTTCGGCATGGTGAGCAAATAAATTTTACACAGGGAGCTGCTCATGCACGCAGTAACGGAGGAGAATAGGTTATATCTATTACCCGCGCTCGGGCACTTATTTCGTACAGCGCCAAGTAGTGGCAGCATTGAGAAATAAAAAAAAATTTAGCGGACCTTCCCCCACCATCGTTAATTTCAAGGAGTTTCCAGACCTGTATATAAGATCGTGGTTAAAAACCTAATAAGTCCTAACGCATTCATGGCTTCGCTCAATCTCAAGGATGCATATCTTCTAGTGCCAGTACACGAAGAAGATAATAAATATTTAAGATATGTTTTCGTACATTTTCACGAAAATAATGAAAGGCATGAAGAATGTAGTAAGGAGCAGGGGCTTCTTGTCGAGTATATATATAGACGATATGTCAGAAAAACGCACTCGAGTCGAAACTGGTATTAGAAAAAACTAGGGTTTGTCATAAAGCGCAAGAAAAGTTCATTAATCCCATCGCAAAAATGCAAATTCTTGGGATTTATAATTAACTCGATTGATTATACGGTAGAACTGACAGATAAGGAAAAAGGTCAAATTAAATTATTACTGAAAAAATGTACAGTACTTTCACAGTGCAATATTAAACATTGCGCATTTTTTTGGGAGTTTTGAATGCGATTCGTCCAGCTGTCGCATATGGGAGTAACTACTGCAAAAATAATTGGAAGAGAACAATTTCTCGCGTTAATAATAAATAATGGAAACTATCACGGGAGTATGACTATAAGTAATAAGCTAAAATAAAATTTAGAATGGTGGACAATAAGAAGTTAAGTCGGGATGAATCTAAAGTTAGATCTAAGAATAAACTACAAACTCGAAGTTCCCGAAACCATCTTTAAAGAAGAAGAACAAGAAGAAGAAAAAAAAGAAGGATCTAAACTATATGAAGAAACAAAAGCAGGCAATGGCGGCGCTGAAGCGGAAATTTTGGAAAATACTTTAAACTTTGCGGATATGAGCATAGCTGACGCTACTACTGCACTTAATCATCCTCAAATGAAACGTCTTCGTATAATCACGATCGAACTTCGCCCGCCTTCGGTGTTCGTCAATTTGGTGGCAAAAATTTTAGCTATCGTAGAAAATCTTTGATCCTGACAATCATAACTTCAAGAAGTCGAAATGCGCATTAAAAATCTTAGCTGGCTCTATGTCGATAATTATTTTAACGCTAGAAAGTGATTCAGGTTCTATCGTCCACACGACGGAATGGAAGCATTCTCATTTGCATTCTGCGCGCAGCCACCGAAGCATTTCGATAGTAGGTTTCGTCGTAGGTTAGGTCGTTGAATATTCTTTGTACAACTGTTTGTAGGCTGTTTCGTGCGTTTCGGAGCGCTCGGAGGCTCTTTAGAAAATGAGTCGTAAACATTATAAAAATTTCGCGTATATATGTGGGTATGATTCGTGTAATGTTTATACATAATCAGAGCCAATTAAAAGAAATGGTCAAACTTTTTTTTCTGGTCCGAGGTAACGTTTTAAGCAAGTCGTAAGGCCCGCAGTTGTGGTTCGAAGAAGATGGCGATTTTGAAATGATGTAAGCGATCAAATGTTTCCTTTCTTGATTCTCATTGATTGAAATAATCGTCATTACAACGTAAGGTTCACACGGGTCACGACGATGCAACCTTGGCGAGGCTGCAAAACGAGTTGGACATGGTGAAGATCAGCAAAGATCAAAGTCTGGTGCCAAGTTGGCTACGGGTAAATCGGCCGATGGTCCCTGATTTCGTAGCTCGTGATCCGAAAAAGCAACCCGTTTGGGAAATAACTGGTGCGGAATTTACGAACCAAGGTGTTCATACCGCGGACAGCATCAGCATAAGATTTCCCCGAGTAACGAAGATTCGTGATGACAAGTGTTGGCGTACGGCGACTTCATTGAAGGAGCTCCGTACACTCTTCGACAGAAGTTCCACGTCGATCGATCTCTCGTTGCTGCTGGGTACCAACGATGCTAATGACAAGAAGCCAACGAGCTTGGACGTCTATTTGCAACCGAGCACTAGCGGTATTTCAAGGTCACCGTCGGTAAGTCCGGTAAAAAAGTTGAAAGAAGAGTTGATATCGAACGACGAAGAGGACGCGCAGGGGGAAGAAATTAGCGGACGTCCAAGATTTAGAAAAGGAGAGAAACGAATGGCGATTGATAATAATGACGAAACAACTGATTCCGACGAAAGTGACGACCAACGCGTTCCTACAAGATCAAGATCAAAGGAATCGAAACTAGTGAGTGTATTACAAATTCGTACCAGTGTCAGGACAATTTCTCCTATTGGAGGCTACAATCAGGGCGATCTCTCTATCGAGCACGGTTTTCCAATTATGCGAACAATAGGTGGTCGAACTTGGTGGAATATATTTCGGTAGTATGCCACCTACGGAATGCATTACGCTCATACTCAACTGCTCTTCATTCGTCGTGAGTCAATTGCGTTTCCTTCTGACCACGTTGGCGCACCACTTGTGTACACTGTGTCTCGATTCATGCCCAGTCCGCGTATCAAACTGTAGTGCAAGGTCAAATAAATCATTATGCAGCGACATTGTTTTCAGAGATCGGATTGTTCCGGCAAGAGCTATTGACTGTTGAAGAAACAATCTGGGATAGTTGAACTGTTGAGAAGCGGAGCAAAACGAAGAACTTGAACGTTGTATCGATCTTTATTGTGCTTCTGTTGAAGGATACCACAAGATTCTCATGCAACGGGAACGAAAATGCTCGAGATAATATAGTCAGAAAACTTTTGTTAGATCCGAAAATGTTCTCAATAGTACATGTTCTGTTTCGTATAAATGATATGGGTGACAATCGATACACTTCGAGCAGTTGAGCTGATTCGGCGTACATGTTACAAATCTTATTCCGGTTTCTTATCGCTTAAAAAGTATATCGGTATTCAAATTCGAATTAATTAAAAAAATCGGGAATCTTCAGTCCCCGTTGGAAACAAATCGCGTGCCTAGGTACATATTTTTTGGTTTTAAGGAGCTACATCTACCTAGAAGCCTGAAAAAAACGGCTGACTTCCGATTTTTTTTCTTGTACGCGCTTGTTGAAAAAGAAACGCATTTCTTAAAACAAAGGTATATATATTGAGAGCCTTAAAAAAATCACCTATAAAATCAGAACAATAACAAAAACAGGGTCGCCGGCAGATGAAGAATTTTTTTTCGTGACGTTTGGCGATGGACAATCTCCAGATTAAACGGTTGATTTGAAATCTAAAAACTAAACGGGTTATTCAACTTAACAATTGATACAAGTCGTTGACGCTCGTCGATTTTTTAAATCTTTTTTATCGACATAGCGACGAATTAAAATTTGAGCATAGAAAATCTATGAAAAGTCGTCATTTTTACGTAACTATTAAAACATGAAGATCGACTTTGAAAAAGTGAGATCGTCGACGACCTTTCAATGTTTCTCATCGTATCTCCCGTAAATTTGGAAACAATCCATGAAGTGATTCTCGAGATATCATGTCCACCGACTTTGAAAACAGTGTTTCGAGAATAACGCGTTTGAAGTTTGATGTATGGTGCTGCTACCGCTCGCCCGGCCGACTGCGACTGGAATATTCCAATGGAATTTTCAGGCAATATAGTTTAAACGTGATAATATCGAATAAAAATATTGTTGGAAAATGCAATTTTTGACCTACCTAGGTGGATGTAGCCCGTTAATCATTAAATCTCCACAATGTCAGTCTCACTATGAATTTATCGTTTATTACAGGGCAATGGGATCTTCGCTGGTGTTCAAATTAGCTTGAGCCCGGACCTTCACAAGCACAAGCGTCGGGCTCTTCGAAAAACATTACGAACGTATCCTTTTATTTTATTAATGATAAATGTTCGCGATTTTTTAAGTAGCTTTTTAGGTTTAAATTGGAGTGAGACATAGTACATTTTTCATTAATGCTGCTTTCATAATTAGCTTTGCCTTATTATTGGTATCTGACATGTGATCCGGCTCAAACCGGCTGTAGTTTCGGCCAACGTGGTGATTCGATCGTTGTCGTTCGACCTTCATTTGCCCGTTCCCCTTTTCTTACGACTTTCCTGTCCGTAGAATTCTGTCTCCACTGGCTACGCCTCTGTCATACGACTGACCCGTCCCGACCATCCTATCTTTTGACCTTCTCCGTCTATTTTGCGTGTTTCTCTGCTATTTATCATGTTCCGTTCTTTGACCTCTAGTCATTGGAACTCCGTCATCCCTGGAACTCTTTTATTTTGTGTTGCTCGAAAGAAAGATGTACGCGTAACTTCGTGTGAAAGAATACTTTGGCCAGATGAGTACATTATACCTTTTTCTTTGGGACACTGATGTTTTCCGGCCATCACTTTCGTTCCGTTGTACGAAGCTAGTGAAAATGGCTAGTTTTCATGCATAACAAAGTCATTGAATTTTCTCCCAACAAAATCTGGATGACTTACTATGTCCTATTCGTAGAGAGGATGAACGGTTTAATCGAACGCGTAAATGTTCTATTATTTCATTAGCCCACGTACCACTTTAACGGACACATGTGTATCAGCAAAGCAGCGTCGATGAGGATCCCGACGATACGTCGGACAGATCAATTGACCACAGGCACCAACCGCAATCAAAATTCTCATTCGGAAATTAGTAGACCACCGATCCTCCGCGCGTATCGTGTTTTATGCAAATCAATTTATTTAATGGTGGATTGGTTAAGCCAAAATTGGAAAACGGGCCGCTATAAGCGTACGCAAAGGTTATTCCCAATATCTCTCTCTCTCTCCCCCCTTATTGCCCTCGTTTCACTTGAATGCTTCTTGACCATATACATGCCCTTGTTAAAATAATTTTAAATAAATGAATATCCAGCACACGTTGCAAAATTACAAAGGGTTAATCGAGGGATTCGGGATTTTATTTTTAAAGTTTAGCCAAACGACTTTCTTGGCATCAAAATTCTTTGAGCAAAGAACGAATGCACTCTATACATGTAGGGCTGAGCTGCTTTTTTGGGCACACGAGAAAAAGATACATTACGGGCCCGATTTATCGAAGAGTGGCGGGACCGGCACCGCTTCGCACTTGCGTAACTTGAGAGTCGCAGTTCTTCGATTGTTGACACTGCGCAGCTGGCTTCGTGTCAGCGCTGCCGCGATAGGCGCAGCACTTCCCTCACCATGCGCCGCACATCTTGAACCCGACCGTACGTAACGGGACTCGTACGTAAATCACTGTTTCCTGAATCGAGGCCGTAGTGTAGTTGCATGTCCCTGCAGGAATTCCTCACTATCTATACAAGGTTCGATGTAATCCCGGACGATTTTGAAGACTAATGTACAAGTACGCTTCGACTCGCTCCAGAGCGAAGGCCATTTTAAGCTTACATCTCGTAAGCGTAAGCTTCGTGAAAGGTATCAAATTAGGGGTACTTCGTCAAGGGTATTTACTTAAGGAGATGAAAATAAGTAAAACCGATCAGTTGATAATGTAAGTATTTTGCCAACGGACAACAATTAGAACATAATCAACCACATTGAGATTTTCAGTGCTTATAATGCCACAAAGTATATGAAATCGTTAAAAAATAGGATAATATTTTTGAGTGTTAAGCGTAATATGATGTTAGTATTTTATATGTTTTGTTTGTTAATTGACGGGTCTAAAATTTTTCCGCGAATCAGTAAGTAAAGCATGGTCAATTATTGAAAATGTATACTTTTGGAGTCGCGCAATGTTACACACAGATAAACAGCTTAACTCAAAAAATGTATAAAACTGCAAGCAAACCAACGATTTTTTTTTTAATTCGAAGATGTTATGTACTCAAAAAGATGCTATTAATAACTACGTCTACAATGTACGAGTCTCAATTCGTTTTTACGCTGGTATCGAGATGTAACCCTCACACCCTAGCTTCTTACCCTTCGCAGCTCGGCAACCGTCTGTGAGGGTGTAAGAAGCAAGGAGGAAAAGTACCTTTTTTTTGTTATTCGGACCAACGATTTTATTTCCTTAACGAGTAGAAAAAAATACGCATTCCGAATTCAGTCATGGTGCGAGCATTCTTAGAAAGAGAGAGCTGTCTAAAGCCACGCACGTCGTACATCAAACGTGCAGGGTTCCAGCTACTGTCTTACACGTGAGTAAAGAAAGTTTTATTTAAAAAGAGTATTTTTTACTTTACCGTCGTAAAATGGCACGAGTGTGTTGAAATAATATTTATTAACGAAATTATTCTGTGTGGGTTGCATAGGATTGAAATTTGATCAATTTTCGCGATCGATAATCGAGTCTCCTATATTTGCAACAAAAATGTAGTCAGACTCTAATCAATCTGAACGTATTTTTATCATCACTTTCACCTCATTCTTCATTCGCGTTGCAATTTTGGATCTCCGTTCAATTTTCGACTGTTATTTCCAGCTGATTGTCAAATGAATCATTATTTTTTTACGGAGCGAGTCATTAATTTGTTCGCACCTTTCGAAAATTGAAAATGTTTCGCTAAGAGGGTTCCTTGTACACTGACATATTGTAGGCATTTGGCTGCGATCTTGGCCAGCGGGATATAGGGATGTTAATTGGGGATATGCCTAAAGGAGGTTTTCAAGTATGCACCTATGTTGCACGAAACTCATCGTCGAGTCTTCGGAATCTCGATAGTTTTCAAACTTTGTCGGTACATGGTGTTTATCCAAATTGAAGTTCGTGGTAACAGCGTATGTAATCCGATGAGCGACTAACACAATTAACTCGACCATTCCGGCACTTCCGTTACCAATTCTCGTACACCGTTGAACGAGCTTCGCCTCACCAACAACGAGTAGTGTAGCAACGTTTGAATACGTCCCTGCGCGCCGATATACGTCCACTGGTTTGCACGAGGTCGTAGTTTTTTCGTTTTTTTTTTTAATCAGAGGTATGAAGATATCGATGTACAGCGTGTCTCATTTTAATTGTATACCCCAATTAAGGGGGGAGATACCTTTAGGCGAGGAAAAAATGGCTGTTTTTTTTTAATTTTTAAAAGATATATCTCTTCACCATTTTTGAGACTTAGGGTATGTTTGTTACTACTTTTGGCTGTTGCATGGTATTTTTTAATAAATCTTTAAAAATGGAGGTGTGGCACGGTCGTCTAGTCAGGTTGCGGCGGATGTTGTCAGACGGCGTGACACGTAGCGTCGGTTGGATTAATCTGAAAAAAAAAACCAGCAAAGATTTTTCTTTAATTAACACTCATACGCAGAATATGAACCAAGGAAAAGTGAAAAATTTCGAAAATCGATGTAATGGTACGCTTTGAAACAAAAAGATTGAATTTTTCGATAAAATGGCTACATTGGGTAATAAAAAAAATTGTTTTTTTTTTTTCAAGTTTCAAAAACATTTTGGGTCATATTTTAGACGATAAGGTTAGAAACATTAATACCAAATTTTATCAGCATCGGTTAATTAGTTTTTCAGCTGTACGTCACGCCAGTTTTGAAAATGCAGTTTAGAAGATCGTGTCATACCTCCGCCGATTTTGAAGACTACATTTTTTTTAAACCAAGTAACAGCCAAAAGTAGTAATAAAACATACCCTAAGTTAAAAAAATCGTTAAGAAATGTTCCCTTTTAAAGAAACTAATGAAAATCAGCCTATCTTTTTCTTGCCTCTTTGTATTTCTCCCCTTAAATCGCGGAAATTAATTAGGATCAAAGAACGTTTGCTAAACAAGATTTATGGTTCCGAGAAGGACGATCGGTGACGATATTACCATTTTTTGTTGACGCGTTTATGAGGTCTCGTGGTAACCTTAATTATTTTAAATGAAACAAAACTAACAATACTAAAAACAACATGGATGTTATGAAACTTCAAAAATATGGAACTACGGAGAAATTATCGAAGAGGGATGATCAAATACTCGATCGATGCGTATTTTCAAGCGCTACAACGTTCCCATTTAAACAAACATTGTATGAATTTTTCAAAGAGTTATCGAATTAAAACTGATTTTTTAAATTTCACCACACTTTTTCACCCCTAAAATGAACCTTCACTACTTCGGCGCTGTGGACAAAAATAAAGGCCGGATTTTTCTGAACATTTTGTTTCCCGGCGCCGACCTCGTAGGGGCGGTACTTTGTCATTAACCCACCACCATCCCCCTCCATCTCTTTGAAAAAACCCTACGCCCCGATTTTTTAGGCAAACTGGGATTAGCACCCGCGGAACCTGCAAAATCACCTGTCAATAAAGTAGCCTTCTAATTTTTTCCGATTCCAATATACAGCACGACTGTACTGTTCAAAAATGCAATTGGAACTTACTTCGTTTTCAAGTTGGCTGATTTCTTTCGTTACACTCCTTTCAAAATCGAACGTTAATTTGTTTTAATTATATTTATATATAACCAATATTTTAGATAAATTTCCAAGTGTATTTCTGAACAAGTAAGAAACTGAAAGCAAGATTTCGCCTCATTCGACATTTAAGTGTAAAACATGAAATCATTTCAAAATTCTCTTGGCAATATTCACGTATACATGCAGTGTTTAGGCCTCCGTGTTTAGGCTTCCGGGTTCGCGGTCGAAGCATACGGTTCAACTGACTCGACTCATTTTTAAATGTAGCGTTGTACGAACGGTATCCATTCATTGTTGTGGGATCAATCATGGAACAAACTTCGAACATTTGTTAACAATTATGGAACAACTTGGAACATTGTAAAGTACGTTAGACCCGAATTAATTGACAATAGTTGACGATAAACCGTGAGCATGTTACTTCCAAAATAATAAGCTTTTTGATTAAAATATGCATAGCTTTTAATCTTTTTCGATGCTTTTGGTAATATTTATGATGCAAGGCTTCTTATTCCAAGGAGAAATATAGTTTTATGGTACGATTGTGACGAATGAATATATTGATTACTATCGTCCTTATTTTTCTTATCACTATATTTATTGCCTTAATTACTGACGAAAAAGATGAAGTAGTAGAAAAACTCGTTATTATCCACTCGAAATCGACATATCTCCGGAAAAAAATCTTGCTGGCTTTTGGTGTACAAAGACTGTAAAAATGGCTCCTTGCTTATTCTAGGATTTAGCCGAGGTGCCAAAAACAGCGAGACATGTAGATCATTCGTGGGTCGAGAATTCTGTGAAAGAACTACAAATGCTGGATGTACTTCCGCACGCAGTTGCATTGGCCGGAGTGTATTGCAACTGTCCTTGTCCTCATCGACGACAAGACGTTAAATGAGCAATTCAATGATGGAGCGATATCTCGTTACACTAGCCGAGTGTTTACTATACCAGCGATGCCTTAGAAGACCTACCTATTTCGAGATGCGCTCCGTGACGAAACAATTGATATCGAAACTGGTTGCTCTAGTTGAGTGTGTGTAGCAAATGTGTGAAGGCCGACATCTTATCAGGCTTCCAATTGATTTCGTACTGCCGTTGATGAATGGAGGCGTGAGGAAGTTGGAACAGCCAATATAGAAACTATTCCAATCGATGATTGCGGAAAATGCCTCCTAATAAAAACTTATATTTAGGAACACAAATTCATATTATGGCTACCTACTCGTCCTATTTTTTCAATGTTATTCCGGTTATATTTTTAGACTAACGTATTAATTCAGTTTTCCTTTTGCGAAGTATTTTTCTACTTTTCGGTACGTTAATCATACCTTAAAAATACAATGTTAATTATACACGAGTGGTCATGGGTGACGGTTTTGGCATAACCGTAAACGGACTGGAGTCGAGAAATTCATAATTCTTGCAATTTTTCATTATGCTTGCAACGTTTGATTTTAATTTTTCTTTCTTTCTACATATTTTTGAAATGTATCCTCCGTTGGTTGTTTTATGTGATGGTTCCAGGCATACAATTTCTTCTTTGTTCATTATATACAAATAAATTTGTTCGCAGCATGAAGAGGAATGACGTCGATTGGGGTTTAATGAAACACACGAACGTAGAATCATACTCAACGAGCACATGGGGCAAAATGATTTTTGTTTCATATCAATGAGGCAAAAAGCGATCGCGATTCTCCTTTGTGCATTATGGTAGTACTGTTTTATGGTGACAATTTATTCGTTCTTTTTGCGAACTATTTCATTACGCATTATTCGGTGGCCGGCGTTGGGCAACGTTTCCCCCATTGAAATTTGTTAAATATGAAATTTCTCAGAAAAAATGTCCCATGGAAAAAAAAACACCCGCGAAAAATATTTAAGCAAATCTCAAAAATTGAAGCAAAAAACTGTTTAAAAAAATAATATTTAGAGCAAAATAAAATCGTCAAGCTCTGCGTAAGTGGATTCTACATAGCCTGATGCTTTGTTTTTCTTTAAAAACTTAACCATCTATGAGAAAACTGGGCTCGACAGTTTGTGAGGTTATGTTGATCTTGTACGTGCCAGGACAGGTACCAAACGTCCGGTCCGTACAAATCCTACGGTCAAGTTTTATCGTAAATGGATTACATTTTGGGCAAACGAAGAGATAGTCGTTCGTCTTTTAATTAAGCGTAAGGTGTTCTTTTGTTTTTTTTTTCCCGAAAAATCAGCCGTCTCTTGAGCTACTTCTCTTGCCATCATGGTTCGCTCGGTTGGTGCGAGGGGAGCGCCCTATGCTTATGCACGGAGCCAATTGACTGTTACCAATACCGTCAGCTTCCAAATAATTGTCATATTAAACGTGCGTTTTCGAAATATTTTTCTACATCTATTTGTAAAAACATGCATTTTTGAAAATTCGGTGATTAGATTAAGTTTTTTCATTATTTTGCTATAACTTTTTCTCGCTCAATTAACGCGAAACAAATTGGCAACGTCGTGGTACATCATTATGCCGAGGTTGGCAGAAGTGTCGCGAAGTTAGAGACATATGTACCCCGTTCGTATCCTCAATATCGGCGCAAGGAGCTGTCAAAAATGAATATCAGTCCGAGGAAAAAAATTCCGTTGGAAAGAAAAAGTGTGTACTAAAGCTGCCTATAATCTCAAAGAAAATTTTTAAAAACTTTAATAATTTTCCGATATTCTAAAAACAAATTTATGTATGAAAAAAAATCCGTGTTATTTTGTCTCTGCCTAGAAATGTCTAGAAATGTATAATTTCTGAACATAGTTATCAAATTGATATTAAGTAATTATTACTAATTAAGAGAATATGTACCAATAATATTCGTTGATCCTGATCGAGTAGTTTAAGGTTTCCGGGCATATTTACCGAATTCCGATAAGATAGGTAGCATTTGTGCCGTCTACGACGTTCCCATGATTGCACAGTCTAATATTTTGTGTGTTTGATTTTCGCACACATTCGCTATCAAAAACATTAATATTTCATAACGGTACTGTAAATCCTCATTTTCACGGTATATCCGATAATTAGTCGAAACGTACCTATTTTTTCAGCTCCGTGGTAACATTCACTTAGCAGATATTAATAGTGCACTGAAAAATGATTGGGAGTTTTCCATAAGCGTAATCTAATTAATCCACGAAATACGTCGAGTTGCCGATTTTTTTTCTCGAAAAGACGGTCCTGTGTGTCGTATTCAAACTGCACAGGATGAAAAGCAAAGAGGTTATGAAGGTCCAGAAAAAAATTCAGCTCGGTGGTAACATAACAACAATCATTTTTATGTGAAACCCCCATTTCTCTGTTTTCGGAAGGACATACATTTTCCCAAATTTCTAAGTTTTAGAGGATGTAGATTCGAAGCACACAGGGCGAAAAAATTAATCCTCTCGCCGAAACTTAAATACCTTTGACAATAGTTGAGCTAGCATCAACTCATGTTAATTGGGAGGCTTCGAACAATTAACGCTACACAAATAGTAATATTAATGAATAGACTTGGGACAAGTACAAAGAGAATTCGGATAAAATTGCGTTTGAAAATTTTTTTTCTTCATTTCAACAATAAACAATAAGAATTCATACAAACGTTGATATACATCTAGAAATGGTAGTATACTAACATTGTATTGAAAGCGTACAGAGAAAAAGTAGGATTCACTACAAGGCCCGCTTTGGAAGATGTCGTCAATGAGATTCGAGAGTAAACACCGAGAAGGCAAAATCACATCCCGAGTCTCCGTTAATCGAATTAACGTCTGCAAAACGATTGCTATCAAACATCAGTTGCAATTAAATAATATGTTTTTAAATGCTGAACGTTCAGAAAAATGTTCATACACGGAATCATCAACACGTCGAGAATCGGTATTCGATATACCCGGATTTTTCCGCATACAGCATTTATTGCCCAATACACTACAAAAATACCTAAGAGTTACTGTTGTTGACCAAATCAACATTCATGATGCTATCGTAAAAAAAGAAAGCGTCATTATGGTACCATCGAAGGATGGACCAATTCACGAACTTACTATAGTAAGTTCGTCAATTGTTCACGAACAAAATGTTTATTTAATCGTTCAAAAATTAAACGATGTAGTTTTTAATTACCATTTTCAAGGATACGAAATAATCACATTTGATAATACATTTACAACACTAAACATAGAAGAAATTTCTTGTGCCAAATTTACGCACATTTCTCGATTGTATGATGGGCGAAAAATTGTTGTAAAAAAATGGATGTAATAAATAGGGTATATGTAAATAATAAACACTCTCCATTACAGCGGTAGTACATTTTTTATCCCTCTCCAATTAGGACTTGAAAATAGGTTTCAAATTATATTAAAAAATTGTGAAATTCATATTTCATAATAAAGAATCGTTTTTTGTACAAAAAGATTCTAATTTTTCTAATATGTATTTTTATTTTTACCTAATTTTTTATTAACCAATTATTATATTTGTTACTAACAATTATTCTAATTTTTTCAACAGATTCTAATTTTTATAATTTCTACTTTTTGTAATTTGTTATTAACAAATTATTACTAAATAATAAATAAATATTATTTATATTAATTTATGAAAATTCACAATAATTTATTGTTATTATCACGTCTGTTTACTGACTTTTTACGAAAAGATACCCTTCATAGAAAATTTATTCAATCACAGGGAATTAATTTTTCACTAGGGAGTAGAAACTTCAGGTTCATGCAGGTAATTTTTACTGTGGAGACTTGTAAATTCTATGGTGGTATAGTGAGAATTTCACCGTAAGATATCGGAAATTTTTCACAACTCAACCTACAAATTCTACGTCAGAATGTATCGGAATTTGTACTGAGACTATTGTAAAAAATACGTTATGCGCTTGAATTTTTACATGCCTGAGGTCAAAATATACCAAATCAGTGGCAAATTATACTTTTGGGTACACTTGTCCCCACGTTCAAATTTTTACAGTAATTTTTACCGTGATTTCACAGTAAAATTTCTTTAGAAATTCTGTCCGTGTACTAAACAATTTGCGCGATAGTTTTAATAGATTTCATTATTTTCATCAAAACCGTGGACAATTTTTTTTCAAATTTGCTGTATACGCTAATATTTGTCCTCTTTTGGTGGAGAGTAACCTCCGCTTCTCGTCGACGTTATCATAACTTCTGTTCAAACTCGCTCAAATTTGATCAAATCTAAAAAATTCCGAAGCGTAGTTATTTTATTGTGAAACCCATTTTTGTTTAGCGACATTTATTTTTCAGGCGAATTTTGTAAAGAACATTGCATTTGTGGAAATGTCTTGTTCAAGGCATTTCCGTGAGGTTATTCTTCCGGAAATTTTCGTATGAAGAAATAGACGCCCCTTACCTCTTCGTCCTCCTGCATACGTTGCATATATTGTTTTTCAGTTGAATCATACTCCTCTGTTAAAACTTGTATACTAACGTCGTCAGCCTAGCCACAATCACGAGTTTGTAAAAAAAAAGGTACTTGTTTTTGTTTCTTTGAATTGAGCGTATATGCCGTTGATTTGGCAATCGTCCTAAGCCACTTGACAGATGTATGCACTAATGAAAAATGTATACAATGTTTTTATATCATAGATACATGATTAAGCAAATTCATGGGAGGAAAAATAGATTGTAGGATGGGAATGGTTTGTGAAATAAACGTATGTCGAGAATCACTATAGATATGTATTTCACTGTTCTATGATAAAGTTACAGATTTTTGCTCGCCTCCCTTGCCAAAGCTTTGGCTTTAAAATCTTTACATTGAGAGCAGTTGACATCGAATGAAACCAATCTTTATCCATAGATTTATACATATTGGATTTATACAGACGAATGGGGAAATTATGTTGTTCTTCTACGCTCTAAGTATTTATACGAAGCAGGGTTGATTTTTTAAATTCATTCAATATATGTTTGTGGAAATAGAGAATATATATGATGCGCGAGAGAGCGGACATGGGCAAATTCCGATGTGAAGGGAGCTAAAAAAAAGTTGATGCCGAGTTCCCGTGCGATTTGGAATTTTGGTGATGTGCGACAAAAAGGTACGTATAAATTGAAAACTGCCCTTGGCATAGCTGTGCATCCAGGCGATAAAATTGCTCACCGTTTGTTCGCACCTTATCTTATTAACGCGATTTCATTTCTTTTTCACTACATCGATTAACATCTAAGAGGAAGCATCGGGAGAAGGAGGGAAAAATAGAATTCTCTCCCTAGGAATGCCTGGTTTGCATTTGTGTTGACCCGATTTACTTTCCGAAGCAAGAGACCGCATTAAAGGCGCACTGTTTCCAATAGCTGCGCTTACGTTGCAGGTCACCGATGTCCATTTGATTTCGCAGACGCTTCACCACCTGTTTCGTGAATAGGTAGTTGATAAGGGCTGTTTCGATGCTTCCATCATCATCGACCAGCTGCAATCACAATTAATTTCATTGCTTAATAACGGTAATTGCCTAATCGAGTCGGAGCTTCGATCTTATTTCACCTTTTATCGCCACCGACAAAGCCGGCGCATAATAGAATCGGTCAGTTTTTCAAAGAGTCCCGGAAACAGAGAATAGCGCAGCTCATCTTTGACTCTATTCATTTTGGCGCTATAACGAAAATTGTCCACGCTGTGTGCCCAACGGAATATTTGGCCGATAAAGTGCTGTCACGTTTTACATCGGACTAGCATCGCGAGTATACATGATCTTCTTTCATGAATAAAATAAACACGTGCGGACGAAGAATCTCATGATTGTATGTGCATATGAAAACGTGATAGGATTCGAGGCAGGGCACGGTACGAGAGAGAAAAGTCGAAGAAAACGAAACCGCGAGGCGGGACACTAGAGTATATAAGAGCTTTTCTGAGCCTTAAGGATCAGAAAAGTGGGATGCTTCTGAATGTGCACCGTTGTTTACGAGTTTTTTTTCTTATTCGTTACGTATCATTCATATAATATTATATTACTGCATTCCATCGCATTGTGGGGTTTTCTCTCCTCGCGACAGACACACACACGCACTCACCTTGCCTCTATAGTGACGAAAAAATGTCGGGAGGTAATTTGATTGATTTCGAGGGCTGATACAGTGGTGAAAAATTCATTTTTGCCAAGGTCATAGGTTTTGCACGCTCAATGGTTTTTCAAACGGGATCATGTTATTTTTATTAAGACGTTGTAGCTGATATCCAGACGAATGCGACGACCTATGATATCATGACCTTAAGGGGGACTTTGTCCTTGAAATTTTCAAAAAATAAATTTTAGAAGAAGCTAGGAAGCTAGAAGAAGAGGAGGGATGCCTCTATGGACCAGGCATTGCCGATTAGCGGTAATTATAAACACATTTGTGTAAACACATTACAAAACTTTAAACGCGTTTTTCTCGAAAACACATTTTTTTAAATGGCTGACATTCTCCTGACCGCTGTAACTAACATATCGACCTGAAATTTGGAGAGCATACTCAGCAAATATGTCTTCACGGAATGACGGATCGTTTTTTTCGATAGATTTTTGCATTTATTATTTATCTTTTTATGCGAAAAAAACGCGAAAATTCGATTTTTTTTAAATTGCCGCCATTTTCCGAAATTTGTACTAAACGAAAAACCCATCCGTCATTCCATGACCAAAGGGTCACAAATTGATAATATGCTTTGAATTTGTGTTTCAGATCAACAAAGAGGGGGGCAGGGATGTCAGTCGTTTATCTCCCGCGATTTGAGGACCTGTTTTCGCGGAGCTGCAACGGCCGCCATTTTGGTTTTTTTTTTTAATTTTAACGTTCTGTATATCATGAATAAAAGCAAGAAAAAAACCGCACTAAAAAAACTTTACTCGTTTCCTTTAAAAAAAAATGTAAACACCTGAAATATGGCACTCCAAGGACAACGTCTCCCTTAAAAGGATTTTTCAGCTAAATATTTTGGCGAGGTATTTTAATTTCCACACGTGTGTTTTGGTGAAAAATCATATCAAGGTCATAATATCATAGGTCGTTGGATTCGTCTGAATATCAGCTACAACGTCTTGGTTAAAAAAACATGTTCCCATTTGAAAAGCCATGGATGACCTTGAGAACGCAAAAACTATGACCTTGACACAAATGAATTTTTCACCACTGTATCAGCCCTTCGAAATCAATCAAATTACCTTCCAATATTTTTTTTCTTCACTCTAAAGGCAACGGAGATATTTCGGGTGGTCACGATAAATGGTTCACCCTGTATAAATGTATAGATATATGAACCAACGTATACAATGGATTTTCTCAAACCTTTTGGAGCGTTGACAGAGAGCCATTTTGTGAACTCTCGTGCCTGTATCTACAACGGATTTGGCTTACTCGAGAAAGAAAAAATTCGGCTCTTATTTTCCAGAGCTCGATTATTCAAAGTTTATACATCTATAAAATTCGCTGGGAAAAAAAGGTTAGAATGAAATGCCCGTGTAGAAATTTGAGCCGAGAAAAAGTACTGCTCCTTATCTACCTCCCCTAATCATATGCGGCTAAGGTCAGGCCTTGTGGCAACAGGCCTTAGGCCTTAGGTTCCTTTTTTCGGGAGCTGGTTGAGAAATAAGCGGGAAATTACCAGGAAAGTCATAGGGTATGCATTGGGAAATAAGCAGGGACTGATGAGGAAAGTGATCACAAAAATGTCGAGGAATGACGAGGAAGGTGATGGTGTACCGACAAGGCTCTGCGTGGTAAATAAACCGGCGACTTGACGGGGAAATGATCAGCCACTGGGAGGACTCTTGGCGATGTACCCGAGTAAAATACATATTATTATGTAGTGTTGTTACTTATTATTCCAGAAGCATCGCGAAACCATAAGCGTAAGTGCATGCACACACGAAAAAGATTTATCCAGGACAAAGAAGTTTGTCTCTCGACGAATAAGTTTTCTTATTCGTATGCCGGCCTACTACGATTTTATTAACAGCTAAGAATTTTTTTTATTCAGGCTTATATTTAAGATTTCCTAACATCTAATAAGATATATAAGTTAGAAGAAATAGGTGTTTTATATCCTACAAATAGAGTTTAACATCTCATAGGATTCTTCATAATCCCCCAGCTGGTATTTTTCGAGGAATTGTGTCATTTCGTCCGTCATTATTTTATCACTTGAACGTTTTTTTTTCAAACTTCCGAAACGCAACACTGACACTCGTGCCAAAACCATTGGCATAGGAAGAAGCTACATGGTAAGCGTATGCGTGAGTAACATCTGACGAGCGGCCAGCTGTCGGGCCCGTCACTAAATCGCATGCGCTCATCAATATCATAGTCGCGAAATAAGAGGTTTTCGTAATTGGGAAGTAGTATTTATTTGATTTGAGGAAATATTTATTCAAATGTTCTATTTTAAATATGGCTTGTAATTGATGTGAAAAAACGGCAAGTAAAAAAACATATTTAGTGATGCGGAATAAATACTGTTGTTACAATCATATAAAAACTATCTTCGTACGAGTAAACATTTGTTAATTTCAAATAAATTATGTTCTAATGTGCTAATTGATTAGAACATAATAAATATGTTTTCTGAGTGTGCAGTAAGCATAGCACTTCGGTACGTGATACAACAACGGGTCACAATGTCTTATCGTTGTACGATGGTACCTCGGCTACGCAAAATGCTTCGCCGGAAGCCACCTGACGGATTGTTGGCAAAATACGATTAGGTACCTGTATATAAATGTGACCGGATATTTCCTACAATTGGAATGGAAATTACAATATTTTGGCCGGGATACATTGCGAGCAAGTACATCTTCAAGTAATTTCTACCCGTACAGAACATTGACATGTCCGGAAACGTGGATACTGTCTTTAAGATCTGTATAAGGCTGTTTTGCTTTTCACCTTTCATTGATAAAAATAAAAGTAATACACCTCTCTTAATTCCATTTACCATTGAAAGCATTCATTTCATCAATGATAATTGACGAGGATAAGAATGATTATCATAAATGCCGAGATTACAATAACTAATGAATTAAGCATAACGAATAGCCAAATGATTTAATAAGGCAAAAAAGTCAAGCAAGAGATTCGTGGTTTTTTGAAGGCTTTGTCGCCTTATCAGGAAATATTAATGTTCTGGCTGGAAAGACATTACTGAATGTATTTCGCCGACAACCCGCCAGGTGGCTTCAAGCGAAGCGCTTCGCGTAAGAGAGTTATGCTATCGTACGAAAATGAAAGTTCGACCTGTTGTTGAACGACGTACAGAAGTGCTATATTTATAGCGTGCACTTACTTTTATGATTTTGTGCTACTTGTGAAATAACAAGTATCACTACCACCTACTACTATTTATTTTACTCGGGTAGATCACCAAAAGCCCTTCCTTACCTTATCACCAAAAGTCCTTCCTTCAAAAGTTACATGGCCAACCCGATCCACACTGGAAGGCCTGACTATAGCCTGATATTATCCAGGGAAAGCAGATGAGGGGCAGTATTTTTACCCGACTCGAATTTCTACACGGGTAATGTCATCCCGGCCAGAACATTGCTATTTCCTCACAAGGCGACTACGATCCACCTGCTTTACTTTTTTGCCTCATTGAATAATGTAGTTATAAATGCTATTGTTATGTAAATAATAATGGTGAATAGAATTATAACAGATGTATTGGTTTCATCCTACTGAACTGTAAATATGTTTATTGAGGTAAAACGCAAAGCAGATTTACACAATTCTTAAAGGCAGGCTCCGCTTTTCAGAAAATGTCAATGTTTTAGCCGGGTATACATTACATGAAAGTGCCTGCAGACATTGTAATTCCCAAACATAGAATTGAAGCCGTGAGAAACGGTCTGTGATCTTTCTTGTCTGCTCCATGGTAGGGATCGGTCAGGTGAATCAGGCGAGGAAAATTTGGCCAAGGCCCGACGCATAGTAGGGAATGTCCTATCAGTAAGCAAGGATGTAATTCTGGATACCAAAAAAAGCTAAACATTGTGTAAAATAAAAATTCGGGATGAATTAAATTACGTGTAATGGCAAAAATCACGAATAAAGATGGATTTTCAAAGGTCACATCACGCAAAGGGAAAAAACAGTTATTTCCGAGCACAAGGGGATGCAAGATTCTGACGAAAGTGATGATAGATTTTTTTCGGAAGTCTGTCTGTTGTGCTGATTATTGCGGGGCTTGCTTGAGCCTGCATTGGCCGAGAGTGCGATATTGAGAGTGAAAAGAGGGATCAGAATACGAACAGGGGTTCTGTCAATTAGGGGCAGAAGGAGAAGGACGAAAAAGTTATGATATGATATTTTTTTCTCAGCGGGAACGTTAAATCTTATTTATGAACTCCGGATACTTTCGAAGGATATCGCTGGTCCACCTTGGGATTTGAGTCATTGATATTTTATGTATAGGATCTATAGGATTTTGTAGGATTTCGGATAGTCCATTTTTTCGAATAACCGCTGATGTTGTAAAATTGGATTTCCTGTAAAGTCTACTGCATGGGATTGGGGACACTTCGGTACATATATGCGCAAACATATCATGGCTGTATCAAATAACTGCATGTAAAAAAGCTCTAGTTGGAAAGATCCTTTGAGATTTGCGGTTGCTTCTCAGTGGTCGTCCCTATCGCAGAGGGTGAAATCTTGCGGGACCAACTTTTGCACGCGATGAGTTTCGTACGACCCTCGCCCCAATTTTATTTCGCCCCGCTAGGCTTGACGCACCGGATATCCCGTCACAGATTCTCATTGCATCTCTCTCTCTCTCTCTCTCTCTCTCTCTCTCTCTCTCTCTCTCTCTCTCTCTCTCTCTCTCTCTTCCCTCTCTCGCTCTATTTATATATACATTGATATTTATACACATCGCAGGTCATCTCGATGGAAAACAGGTCCAATCATTTTTAATATCAGGTTTTAGCACTTCTTCCAATTGTGACACTCTGTAATACGATAATTTCTAAAATATGCGAAAAGCATACTTTTTTCGTGGATGTATTTCAGTATAGTTCTACATAAGAAATATACGATCTGTTATATGACAGGAAGATAAAACAAATGTACGGGTTATTTGTATATCTTTTCATGCAGTAATACGTGCGGAGAATGGGCGACATCAATCGTGTTATATCATATCTTGAAATCGATGGAATAAACCCTTCCATTTCTTATACCAATGATAAAAGAGATAGAATTTCAATTCGTATTACGTGTGAAACCCACATAACTGAGGATAAAGGATAATAAGATAAAGTGTGAAACCCACGTAACTGAGGATAAAGAATATCAAAGATATCGCACAACAGCAAAAGATTTTTATTGCTGTTCTGTGGTCTCATAGTCGTATTTGAAAATAATCCGAGGTGTTTTTCTCTGCTTTGTTATTCAAGCGTAACAATATCACGCTTTATTATATTTTTATAATTTTTTATATGAAATGTAATTGTGCGATAATAAAAAAGTAATTGAGTAAAATACCGAACTCAAGTTTTTCTTTAATACTCTGGCTGTGTAATCGCCATCGAGTTTGTTCTAAGTGCACAACTGAAAATAGCAACGCGTTATACAAATGTGGAGAAAAAATGAGGTTAAAAATTTCTGCCAAGAAACCAAACTAGGATTTTTCAAAATAACTCCACTATCCCTGATCGAGTGTTACGAATTATATTTTTTACACAAAGTCTCTGAGGACAAATCTACAAAGAGAGATGAACGGTCGACCAAGCTAAAAAATCAGTGATCAAATCTTGTGCGGTTCACTGAAATAGGTCGGCTCTTCCCGACTTCCCTATGCATATATATTTGAATATAATATCCGAGGGCGTACAATCAAGATTCAGATTCAAATGGGAGAGGAAGCGCCCTTCATCTCGTCGGCTAGGATTTCAATGGTTTTTTTTAATAAGATCTAGAGTGCCAAAGTCGAGCCGGCTGGTCGAATGTTTAAAAGAAAAGGATATATCAGCTATAGTCAGTTCTACTTTCATACCACTCGGGTGATATGAGTCCCTCGTAAAGCTCTAATTGTGACGTTTCGTCGCTTTTGACCTCTTTGTATTTGACTGTATAAGACATTTCAAAAAAGTTAAAAAATAAAGCCAAGTAATCAAAAACCCCCATCAAAACATTATTGTTTGTTTTACAATATTGAAAATTCTGATTTATTAACAAATATTATTCATTTTAATTGAAACAACCGCTTTATTATATTTTCCAGTTCAAATGTACAAAAAAGTGAAATGACTTTTTATAAAATAGCCAAACAAGTTTACTAGAAATGCTGTAAACAAAATTGCTAAATCTTAAAACTAATAGTATTTAAATATTTTATTTTTATGTAAAAAATCATATTACTGTTATAACAAAAAATGGTATGACTATTATATAAAAGTAGAACGTAAGTAGCAAGCAAATATACAGGAAACGCTGTGCAATGACTTGGCGTGTAAGGTTAAGCAAGAAGCTCGCGAATATACAGAATTCGCCGTTCCTGCCGTCCGTATAGATCAGTTTTGCGACGTTAAAGTAAAGACGTCGATTAAATCGCTAAGAGAAAAACCAGAATTTTTTTCCGGTTTCACAAAATTTTTCTCGTGCAAAAACGAGAGAAGAAGGCTCCTGAAAAAAACAATTCGTTTGCCAGCTGCGTTAACACGCTTTTAGCACTCTCGTGCTATAGCTGGCAGCTGGCAAAATAATTTTCTCGCTGCTCATTGCATGAGAGTGCTATAAGCGTGTTAGTAATATGTGGTGAATTTTAAAAGTGGAGAACGATGCAACGATAGAATGAGACGTATGCAGCCGGACCTATTAGCTGATTGCATTCCAATCCTCTGAGTTTGTCTTTCTCATTTTTAAGCATTTATTTTGTAAAAACTTGTTGGCTTCCATTGATTAAAGTGTTTTTCTTCGGATGTTACGACTTTTACCCACCTACTCATCTACCTTTTTTTGGTATTTTTAATTACGGAAATGTGGATCGCGTAGGGCGTGTTGCATCGACTGTACAGGAAATAATAACTTGGGACGGTGTTGAAGTTTACATCGTTGGAGTGCAACGAACATTCTTCTTTATTTTTCATACCTTAATTATTATTACTATCTGAACTTTTCTTTTGAAATTTTGGGCTATGCATCCCTAATCAACATCTTCAAAAATATTTGAGTGATATTCGTAGCATCAATGTGTGGTAAAAAAATTTCGTTGCATTCCAATGATGCAAACGTTAATATCATCGCTTGGGGCAAGTTTCGGAGAATACGGTGGGGGAGGCGCTCCCTATCCGGTTCCATCAGTGCTTTTTCGACGCCAACGCAACGTAGGGCAGAGCGTTTTCGTGCACCAGAATCACCGTTCGGCCATTTGAGACTAGTGACGGCCGTTTTTCTAATAAGTTATCGTTCAAATTGTCCGACTGCTGTTGGTAACATTCAGCAGTGACCGTTCCCTTTCGTTCCAAGAGCTTATATATGCCATTCCCCCCTCCATATCCCACAAGATACACAACATAGCTTTCCGACCATGGCTATTCCGTTTTGCCGTCGGTGTTGATGGGTGGACAGGGTCTGATTTTCTACGTTTAGGGTTGTCGTTATAAATTCATGTTCCATACCCAGTTACAATACGGGACCAGAAACTCTTTGTACCTAATAATACGCAAAGAAATAGTGTTATTTTGGTCGATCCGCAATGGTGTTCTAGCTTGGCTCGTATGACAGCCATTTTCCTCTTTTCTGTACCGTTCCAGTGGCATGCAAATGTCAGGATTTTGTTGACTTGTGAACATTGAGTTGTTCAGTTAATTCTTTAAATGTTTCAAAAGGGTTCTAAGTCAGCAAGGTTTACATTTTGGTATCTTTAAGTTTTTTCGAATGACTTGGACGTTGCTTTTCATGAGGCTCACAATTGTCACTTTTGGATCGTCGATAGTCTCGGATGGGGCGGACTCACGATACGTCTGTGTAAGCACCTTGGCCATGGTGACAGCTGTCGAACTCTGCATGGAGTCTTGTACCTTAATGTAAAAAGTGGGTTGCGGAATTCCATATCACAAACATGTTCAGTTATCTACGCCGTCCCATAGCATTTGTACACCCCGGGAATAGTAAATCCGGGCAAGTCACAAATTTGGATATCTTTTCCCCGTGTACTTTCACATAGGCCTATAGATTTTTATAGAATACCATATATTGTCCATTTAAGAGAAGTTTCTTAAGCTGTACTATATATATTAAGGCTGTACTCTAGTGTGAACACCCATTTTCAAGGTGATTTTCTGGAATACAAGTTTAGAGAAAAGGTAAAATCTACAGTGTTTGTGTTTCACAGTTATGTTTATACATTTTCGAAATAATATTTGAATTTTTTTCAAAGCATTTTGTTCGATATTGTACATGATGACGCATTTTTCTCAGGAACTACTGGGCCAATTGTAGCTCTGCACACATGAAGAGTACATGCCAGGCTATCGTATCATCACTTCCATCCTTTTGATTGCTCTATGAGATAACTATTTTTTCCTGGGTGCGAGAAGTGAATATTTTATTGTAAACGTCAGAGTACTCCTTTGAATCGTCACCATATCGTACATTTCTCCCGCAATTTTTATCGCGGATAATCATATTCGTAAAGCATTTAATGTACAAAAAATCGTTTATTTTAAATGACAAGAACGGTCGCTATAACAACGGCTAACGATTAAAAAAAATCGCAACATGACCTCCGCAACATCGAATATCATGTACAATTTCGAATGAAATGCTTTGAAAAAAATTAATAAATTCTGTTTTATTGAATGGTTTTAATCTATTTTTAAAATGAAGCAAATGTAAAAAAAGTGAGATAACATTTTTCAAACCTGGCAAGCCAGTTAACTAGAAATGTTGTACATAAAAATGCTACACCTTAAGAATAATATTTTATTTTCATTGAACAAAAATCATATTACTATTGTGACAAAATTAAAAGCACCATCATATAACAGTATAACGTATGTACCACACAAGTACACTGGGAATGCTGTGCAACGACTTGGCGTGCATGGTTAAGAAAAAAAAGCTCGGGAAGACAACATTTTTCGTTTCTACCGCCTGTATAAATGACTTCCGCGACAGTATAGTTAGTATTTTAAATTTGAAGCGTCGCATCAACCGCTGAATTTATTAGCAAAGGGACCTACTTCCTCTTACGCTAGTTTGGTTCGGATAGGGTAACATTGATATAGGTATCGGTGTGTACGTCGAACCACTTAATCCGAGTCACAGTGCCGGAATTACGTTACGTCCATTATCGATAAACATTCGACTGTATTCGTTTCAAAACATCGGAAAGAGCGCGATAGATGTCAGCAGTAAAACGGAGATATATGTTTTTTCGGTAGCAAGACGACGGCCAAAGTCTATGTTACGTCGGGGCATTCTCACACGTGCCACAAGAACCTTTCTTACGACCAGCGGAAACGTTCAAGGCTCCGAGACAGTGTACCATATACGTTTTTGCAAATCCAGAATACTCGGATGTTGCGAATCCGACTACCGGAAGTTCGGCAGTGCATTTTCTATCCTCGGCCGCCTTTTGCTACGTCAACAATTTTGAGCCGCCTCGCAAAAATCGTTTGACTTACTTATGGAAGCGCGTAAGCAAAATCAGTCAGTCTATTCTCAGCGGACCACCGGCCTTCTTTCAAAAGAAGCCAGACCTTCTTTTGAACTTATTAACAGTGTCAACAAGGTGTCTGTTTTATTAACAGGTATCAACTTATTAATTATTTGACAGGTGATTATATAGGTGCCGCGGGTGCTAAATCCAAGTTTGCCTAAAAATCGGGGTGTAGGGTTCTTTTTTAGGGGATGAAAGGGGATGGAGGTGGAATGATGCCAAATTACAATCCCTACGAGGTAAGCGACGTGGGACAAAATGTTCAGAAAAATCCGGGCTTTAGTTTTGTCCACAGCGCCGAAGTTGTGATAGCTCATTTTGGGGGTGAAAAAGTGGGGTGAAATTTAAAAAAATAAGTTTTACTGCTATAACTTCTTAAGATAAAGTCGTACAATTTTTGTTCAAATGGGAACGTTGTAGACCTTGAAAAGACGCGGCGATCTAGTATTTGATCATTACTCTCCAATAATGTCGTCACCCCCAAAAAAACATCGTCGAAATACCAAACAAAATTGCTTATTAAATAAGTCAGAAACAATCAATTTTTCGGGTATGGTTGAAATCTACGAAATGTAGAGAATAATTTTGTCTATATTTTCGTTTCTATGGACCACCCATAAATTGTGTTTTTTCCAACCGCTCTCGGGGGTTGAAAATAAAAATGAAATTCTGGGAAAACTATTGACTGCACGAATTCGCCGCCGTGGAATAATTTGTAGCTTGAACCATCAGCTACGTTTTTTGCCCACAGCGCCAAACTCGTATCTCTTTATTTTCGGTCAATAGTTTTCCCAGAATTTTATTTTGAATTTTCAGCCCCCAAGAGGGGTTGACAAAAGCAAAATTCAAGGGTGATCCATAGGAATGAAAATAAAGAGAACATAATTATCTATATTTCGTACATTTAGACCATCCCCGAAAAATCGATTGTTTTTGAGGTATTCAATAAACAATTTTGATTTTCATATTTCAACAATTTTTTGGGGGGTGAAGATAGTATCGGAAAGGAAGGATCATATACTCGATCGACACGTCTTTTCAAGGGCTACAACGTTCCAATTTGAACAAACATTGTATGAATTTGTCCTAAAGGGTTACCGAATTAAAACTGATTTTTGCAAAATTTCATCTCACTTTTTCACCCCCAAAATGAACTTCAACAACTTCGGCGCTGTGGACAAAAATAAAGGCCTAATTTTTCTAAACATTTTGTCTCCCGGCGCCGGCCTCGTAGGAGTTGTACTTTGGCATTGATCCACCCCCATCCCCCTTCATTCCCTTGAAAAAACCCTACACCTCGATTTTTAGGCAAACTTGGATTTAGCACCCGCGGCACCTACAAAATCACCTGCCAAAAAAGTAGCCTTCTAATTTGTTCCGATTCAAATATACAGCACGACTGTACTAATCGTTATGCGATCAAGTTGATATTTTCATATAACTTTTTACATTATGTAAATAAAATAAGATTTCAAGTATCATATGATCTAGTAATACATCACAGATTTGATGCCTATCTTGGAAAATCATGAATTTGATATCCACTTGCACAACGAATTGATGGTGACAACCGGTTTTTTATGAGAAAATTGTAGGTAATATTACTTCTTTGGAACCCAATCGTGAAAAATACACTTCTGCAAAATTCATCTTCTAGCACGATCAAATTGCGACGATCTATATTCTAAATAGAATTACTACTATTTGATTAACTCGTATTTCTAAAATGGAAACATGGGGCAGTTCAATATTTTTTTTAACTTGAGAATTGAGTAGTGGAGAGGACAAGAACCTTCGCCGATCTTCTTTTCTTAACCATGCATGCCAAGCCGTTGCAAAGCATTCCTAGTATACTTGTGTAGTACATACGTTGTACTATTATATAATGGTGATATTACTTTTATGTTATAATAATAATATGATTTTTTCAATGAAAATAAAATATTATTCCTAAGGTGTAACAATGTTGTGTACAACATTTCTAGTAAACTGACTTGGCTGGTTTAAAAAATGTTATTCCACTTTTTTTACACTTGATTAATTTAATAAATATATTAAAACCATTGCTTTAACTAAAGTAAAAAATAATTATAAAGTAAATTAGAGCATGATTTTATAAGGTGAAACAAGCGATAATGTTCTTGAGGGGTTTTTTTTCATTACTTGGCGTTCAGTGTTTACTTTCTTAAATTTTTTAAAGGGGATTTCATGTCTTTGTGGAAGGGAAAAAATCTTTATTTCCTTTAGCTTTAGTCCAAAGAAAAGTGAATTTCAAATTCACTGTTGATTGTTTTTAGTTACTGTAAGACAAATACATATTTTTTCTTTTGTAGCAAAAACAATCAACATTTTACATCTTTAGAGACTGCGAAGCCAAAAATATGGATTTCTTTGCAGCACTCGGAGAATCTGACGAATTTATATTCCTCGGTGTACAGAAGTATACTTGCTACACATCAACTGAAGGCAATTGAAAATGTATCTCCATGGAAATATAATTTTTTCATTACCATCGTTTGATGTGAGAAATATCCATAGCCTGGCTTTTCTATATCTATAAGTTTGAGGTTTTCGATGTCTTCGATCCCTGCAAGAAGTACATGATTTTGGCTTTGCAGTCTTCAAAGATGTAACATGTTGATTGTATTTAGTCAACGCAAGACAAATACACATTTTTGGCCTTCCAGTGCTTAATGATATGAACATTTCGTTGTTTGTCATAATTTAACTAAAAGCAATCAACATGTTATAATTTTAGAGACTGCGCTGCGAAAAATACGGATTTCTTCGCAGCGATCGAAGACATTGAACATTTTTTATTTCTCGATATAGAAGAGCCAATTTATGAACTTTTCTCACATCAACTGAGGGCAATGAAAGGTGTATGCCCGTAGAGATATACATTTTTTATTGTATTTGGTTGATTCGAGAAAAATTCAGAGACTGGCTCCTAAATATCTAGAAATTTGAGGTTTTCAGTGTCTCTGATCGCTGCGAAGAAATCTATCATTTTCGTGTCGCAGTCTTAGATATAAAATGTTGATTGTTTCGAGTCACTGTAAAACAAATACATATGTTTGCCTTTTAACTAAAAATAATTAACATTTTATATCTCTAAGACTGAAGCCAAAATCGAGACTCCGATTGCATTTCTTCGCAGCGACCGGAGACATTAAACAATTATTATTTCTCGGTATACAGGAGGTATACCAAGAAATCCATATACATAATCGATAAGAGATTATGTATATCGATATACAGAGATACACTCTGAGAAGAGGAATGATCGATGTATATAATCGAAAGAAGATATATACATTTTTCATTGCCTTTATCAGTTGGTGCATGAAAAATGCATAGACTGGCTCCTCGATACCTAGAAGTTTCAGGTTTTCAGTGCCTCCGATCCTGGCGGTGAAATCCATCATTTTTGTGTCGCTATTTCTAAAGATATAAGATGTCGATTGTTGTTAGTTACTGCGAGACAAAAAATCTAAACATACATTTTTTTTGCAGCGATCGGAGACATTGAAACATTTTTATTTCTCTTGTATATTAAGAAATATAAGTTTTCCAATGTCTCCGATTGCTGCGAAGAAATCCATCTTTTTAGCGAAACACCGAAAGGTGTTCTTTCGATGCAACACAAATTGATATTTGGGTCTCGCGCCTTCTAACGTTATACTTTTTTTTTCCGTGATCGAGCAAACAAATCCGTATTTGGCGGCACACTATCTGCACACTTTTTTTCAGTCGTTGCGCTTGATGTGAGGCCAATCGATAGTTTTGGCACCTCGATACCTATGGGTAAACATTTTTCGTTGTTTTAAAACAATGACAACGTTATTTTCATTGCTCACACTTTTTATTACCTGAAAATTAGTTTCAGATTTAAAACATTTGCGACACGGGGAACCTTCGTTAAATTTTTTATTCACCCTAAATTCGGGTCGTTTCTTTCACGCTTAGTGCGCGTTTTGATCATTGTATGAGTATTTGCGTATGTGTGCGGCGTCGGTTTTTCCGCAGGTATCCTGATGCGTGTTTATGTGTTCGGCTCGACGCCTATCGGTGTATGATTTGCTTGCTTGTGTTTGTTTGTATATGTGCCGCTCGCAGCCGCGCTAACAGTTTTCGGGTATTTATATGTGTCTAAATGTGTTTGTTTGTATGTGTGTCGCTCGCGGAACTGTCAGATTTTGACGATACTGCCATCCTCGGTCACTGCCCCTTTTTTGTTATTTTTTCTCTTACTCTCATTGCCTACTGTATCTTTTCTCATGGCTGACTGTTGGACTTTACTTTCCATTGCTTTCTTTAGCAATTTTTTTCAACCTTCAATAGATGCCCAAGTTATCCTTTCTTTCCAGTTCTCGCCGTAATCGGACCTAGGTATCTGTTCCTTTTCAGTAGTCGCTCATATTCAACACGTTCCTTATTCGGACTCTACCCTCATTATCTCCTTTCTTTCTCCTTTTTCAAATTCTATTACTTTGCGTCCTTTCACTACTTGCGCCGAATTCCACGTTCCTTAATCTGGAATCCAAAGCTTGTCTTTTCCGGAACTCGCGTAAAGAACCCTAAAACAAAGACTTCCGTATTTGTCCTTCTTGTCCTTTTATTGTTTTGGCTTTTTCCTAATCTGTCAATTTTCCTGCTTTGTCAGCGCGTACTTATGTCTGGTACTCAAGCCTTTACAACAGAAAAGAGTTCCTAATTTCTGCTAACTTGTTCTCTTCCTACCTGACGCTTTTTTTCTTACTTCGATACTTTTCTTGCTTCTTCAGCTCGTACTTATATCTCGTTTCAGTACTTGCGCCGAGGCTGGCCACAACCAAACAGGCCTTTCCTCTCTCGCGTGGCCCTTATATACCCCTCATTGCCCGCTCTTTTCTTCCCCTTCCCAAGCATCCTTTGTTACATAAATGTTACTTTAATATAGTCTACCTTCTTTTTCCTTTTTCAAATGGTATCCTTTACTTTGAGTGTCCCCCGAGGGATGTCACCACTTGTATCATTTGTCTGCTCCCTTCCCAACGAGAGTGACTGAGGGCAGTGGCCGCGCTTGTCCACATCGCTGCCTTAGAATAAGTGGGTGGGGGGGGGGGGGGGATTCGCGCCTGAGACGGACCTATACATTTCAATGTATATATAGCAGGCACGATAGCAGTCAGCCGTCGAGCTATGCGAGACGAGTCTTAAGGGATCTTCACACTTTGGACGCTACAAAGGCTATTTTCATGATTTTTTAAAATAGGTTTATAGTATAGTTATTGATATAAACGTTGTTACACTTAATGAATACACTTTCGAAATAAATTTTAAAAAATTATTTATTTAAGTCACTATTTATAGACGAAGATGGTAGTTGAAAAAATGTCTTAAACATATTGTAGGTATGCGCTGTTGATGAAATCTCAGAAATCGATCATCCGAAAAAAAAATTTTTTCGGATGATATATAAGTATATAAAAAATCGAATTTTTATATATGCAAAAATAACAAAATAGCAGACATTTTTCGAAAAAAAAAAACAACAAAAAAACGTGTTTTAGTCACCGTTTTTGGCAACAAAAAGTAGATATCAAAATTTAAAAAATTCTTGATATGCGCTATAGCTATTGATGGTCGTGAAGAATATGTGGTTAATATTTCATAAGGATCGGTTCAGTAGTTTCGAATATTTTATCAACAAGCCGTCGAAAAACGTTGTTTCGAGAAAAACGCGTTTAAAGTTTGTTTAGGTTACATAAGTACATAAAAAAAATATTTTTCATGTATTTCAAAAGTATATTTATTAAGTGAAACAACTTTTATATCAGTATCTTTAATATAATAATATAATAAAATAACCTGAACCAAACGATAGGGAAAATCAAAAAACACTCATCGAATGTCATCAGATTTTCGATCCGTCAAAGCGTTTTTGCGTGGCGTCGATTCGAAGTTCAAAAGTGACAGATAAAATCCCATCTTCGTGTATAAAGAGTATGCGGCGTGTTCGTCATTTTGCTGTTTCGTCGAAATGGCAGCGACGCGTTAGATCGATTGCTTATGACAGTAAGTAGACGGTGTTAACGCGATTTTGGCTCTCTGGCACCAAAAGCGTTTGTACACTGTGAAAATTGCTCTGTAATAACGTGACAGTTCCACTGCGAAGGCGTCTATTAAATTTTTATATTTGTTCGAAATAAAAAAATTGAAAACATAAACATATACGATATCAACGTTTTATAAATAGATACATATGTTTACTGTACGCACTTTAAAGTACATTCTTTTGAAATATTGAATGAAAAAAATGAATTGCAAACAATTTTTTAAATAAATGTTTGATATATTTCTTCTGAAAATACGTTCAAATATGACATTAAAATGTCAGTAATGTTCCAGTTATTGCGGTTTGAAATAGTAAAACCCGAAGAAAATTTTACAAATTCAACTAGTTGTTGAAACCGAATTTCGACCTGAAATTTGGTATACACCTTCCTTTTAATATTACAAGATATCACCTAAAAGGATTTTTGGAGACACGTCACAGTTTTCGAGTTATCGATTTTTCAAAGTAATTTTTTTTTTTTCATCCCGCGCCTACCATATCTATAGCTGACGGGCTCAGCTATGGCTATACCTACATATCTTATCGCACCCTCCGCTTTGTCCGGATCTTCGTCGAGTTTGTTTGGAGAAACCCCTCTCCAACGTTTCCACGACCGGCGCTTATGGTGTTAAACCTCGTATAGCGAAATCTCATTTTTACGGATACGTTGTACTGGTGCCTGCGCTCGGGACTCCCACTTTCGCCTTATGATAGGATGATACGAATTGAAAATTATAAAATAACAAAAAAAAAACAAAACAATCAAAGAAAAAAGCGAAGAAAAAAATCGAAATGGTGAAAGAAAAAAAGAAAACAAAAAACGAAAGATTTTTTTTTACTTTGTTGTGCTGCCACCGCAGTCTTCTACGCACCCCACGATTCCACACACCCATCCGAGGTGCCCTATGCCCACCCCGGTTTTCTACGCACCCCACAATTCCACACACTCATCCGAGGTGCCCTGCGTCCACCCAAGTGTTCTACGCACCCCACGATTCCACATATCGAACATGAAAACAAAGAACCAGCATTACACAAAAAACGACAGTGCGGCTGGATTTCGCGGGTGGGGGGGGGGGGGGGGGGGGGGGTTTCACCAGACGAAGATCCGCACAAACCGGCGAGCGAAATAAGATATATAGGTATAGCCATAGCTGAGCCCGTCAGCTATAGATATAGCAGGCTCGCGATGAAAAAAATAACTTTCAAAAATCGATATCTCGAAAACTATGGCGTGTCGCCAAAAATCCTTTTAGGGGATATCTTATTAACATTAAAAGGAAGGTGTACGCCAAATTTGAGGTCGAAATTCGGTTTCCGCTTTCCGGAATTTCATCCGCAAATATTCGAAAACCGTGTAAGATTTAATGAAATCCGTAGAAAGCCAATTTTACGTTGTACAAAAAAAAATACGCACCGTACTATTTGGTTACTTTTATAGGTAACGACGGCATCATCTTTGCTCAAGTTTTCTCAAAAGAACAGGCGTAATGTAAAAAAATAGATTCGACTTATTTTCTGTCAGTTATCGTTGATCTGAAAGTGAATGGCATTAAAAAGCGCGCAATGCCGTAAAGTTCAGTTAAAGTAAAAAAAACTCGTTGTTAGAGAGCAGAAAAAGGACTATCTAATATTAAAATCGGAACAAAATGTGCAGTACCTAAGTGAAGATGCAGTAGGAAAAATATGCGAGATAAGTTTACTAAGCTTGGCGTAGTAACCGATAAGGACGGACGTGGGAGAAAAAAGAACGACGAGCTTATTTGATGATCGCAGAATTATCAGAAAGACATAAAATCCGATGATCACCAGCTGCGTAATTTTAGAAGTCTGCAAGGAACAGGACGGAAAAATAGTTTTGTACACCATCGCCCTCTGATTCGGAAGGCAAGTAAAATCAAGCGCGTTGAATTTGCAAAAAAGACATTAATAAACCTGTATAATTTTGGAAAAGAGTTATCTGGAGTGATTGAAGTGAATTTGATCTCTCCAGTCATAAGCAGCGACCACGCGAGTAGTTGAAGCACGGAAAAAGGATTATTGAAAAAAAATGTATAGAAGGAGGTTAAGGAGGTTGGAGCGGTCCAGCTGATTCAAATGATGGTTAACGACATTTTTTCAATGAACCCCAAAAAAAATGCATACGAAGTATAGATTTATTTTGTAGAGCTAATTTTTCATAAAATATATACTTAATTGGGCAAAATTGTGCATTTTAATTTTTTTATTACCTAAGTAAGAAAAACTTTTGTGTTACTACCGACTTGAAAAAGTATGACATTATACATTGTTATTATGAAAAAACTGCGCCAGCGAACGTTTTATACAACTCAGAATGAAGTATTGAGTCATTAAGAATTATGGCTATTTATATTTTCGTGATGATATTATTAATTATTACCATTAATTAATACTCAGTGTTGCTGCAATACGGCAACGTTGCCGACATTGAGGTTGGCAGAAATGCTCCTCATTCGCCAGCAAAGATTCGTAATCTTTCATCAAGCCTTGACGGTTCAATTTTGAATATATATGGTTTACGAAGGGGAAGTGGAGGGTTTTTCTAAATGTTTACAAAGGTTTAGTTTGCGTCAATCTGTTGTTAGAAATTGTTTATCTTGGTGGCAAATAGCGACAAAAATTACATTACCCGAGCGTGAACGTCTTGCCCATCTAACCGCACGTAAAATTACATACATTAAAGTATTGTTTCTTATCTCTGGTGTTTGATGGTGCCAAAAATTCGTAGACTTAGTATAGTCTAGACAATAATATATATATATATATATATATATATATATATATATATATATATATATATATTGTGACGTTGCGTCACAAGGGAAATAGAGAAAAAGCCCGCGTGACCACGCTCGGGCTTAGTCTCCGCCACGCACCTTTATTGAGGAAATTTAACTGTTAATTTTAAGATAGTTTTAAGGATTTCTTTGTATAGAAGCCGCGACACTATCCCCCGCGTCCTTCCCGCACCCCCTTATCGCGATTGCAACACGATCACGCGGACTGTCGACGGGGGCAACCTCGGTCCGGCCGTCGACTCCGAGACCCACCAACGTCATCTCCCACCGACGCGGAAAGTGGACTGGCCGCCCGGGAGCATCCTGCCGCCATCTCCCGAGTCGCCGGCCTACCGCGCGTCAGGAGAGACTGCAGCTTTCGCGCGGTATCGACTAGGGCGCTCAGCGATTCGGGAGGGACAAGAGTCACGGAGGATATCGAGCGACAGGGCGAGCCACGAGGATCGAGATCCAAAATCGATAGGAGGTCCGTCGTCTGGCACGGGATTGGGCGAGACGAGGAAGCCGGCCGGCGTGGTCCGTCACTGAGTTCTGGAACGTGGTCGAGCGAGGTTACCGTTAAAAACGTCAAGCGATGCCCGAGAAGTCCGAGCGCAAAAGGAGATAGAGAGAGAGAGAGAGAGAGAGAGAGAGAGAGAGAGAGATATCGTGATAGAATCCTCAGCAAACTGTAAGTTCACCTCTTTCTTTTCTCTTTGCGAGAGCGGCTAGCTAAAGCCGAAAGCATCAGTTCGGGAAATCTTGTCGCACGGGCGACCGTTAAAAATTCGTTCCCTTCACCCCTCCCCCGGCAGTCCTGATCGTCGTCCCTTTTTCCGTGCGAGTCGCAAATAAATCAAGTGTAACTTAGCGTAACGAATTCTAGAGTCAGTGCGAGCGGTTCGAGCCATTAGCCCGAGAAAGGATAAATAAATACCGATAAGTGTGAAAAGGTGTTCGTGGCGGATCCCCGATGTTGTCCCTCGCGAAAGTTCTCTCGCGCGCGCGAAGTCGCGGCCCAGCTTCATGTAGCACGGCCGTCGGCCGAATCGGGTGACAATGCCCGCGAGAATAAATCGCGGCGCGATCAAATCGCGCAATTAGTATTTTGATATTTTCGGGTTTTGCGCATTAGTAATTCGAGTATTATAAAATGACGTTCAAAATAGTCGTGGTCCAAGTAATAAGTGGCCACTGTGTTCGAGAACCCCGTCTGTCCCCAGATACCCTGAGACGTCCCCATTGCGATTAAAATCGAGTCTCTCGCTTGCCGGCCGAAGGCCGTGTTTGTTTTGGTTTTTTGCTATCTTGAGTTGAAACTTTGCGTACGCGTTAAGCGCGTTGCCCGAGAAAGGCTGGTGCCCAACATAAATTTACGGAATTTATAAAGCAAAGATATTTGAAACGGGTCGAGAAATTGAGTAGGGACTTCGCGTGTCCAGTAACCCGTCAAATTATAGTCAAAGTAAATTATCATTATTGCGGAATTTCTTTTATTATATCAAGTCTACATTTATCATTTTTTTTGTAATTAATGAATTAACTTCTTTTTTTATTGTATCAAGCCTAGCTGTATTTGTATTAATTAAAGTATATTTGGATTTATCACTTGTCGAACCAGTATTCATTTTCCCTTCCTCCTCCCTCCGCCTACGTTAACACGCGATACCCGTCATAATATATATATATATTTTTAATGATTTAATCTTGGGTTGTGGCTACCGCTCCAAGGTCCTTAACTTCGAAGGAGGCGGCGTATTAGTTTGGGGCTGTTTCGCGTGGTTAGAAATGCGAAATTAGATTGAAATCAATGTAACGGTGACAGCAAAAATTTATATTAATATTATGAATGGAAATATGGAGGAATGTCTGTTAAAAATCGGTCTACAGGATAACTTAATTCTCCAAGAGGACAATAATCCGAAACGTACCGCTCGCAAAATAGTGGCTTTTTCCGTTCGTCGCAGATTGAATTTTTAGACTGGACAGCACAATCACTAGAATTGAATCCGATAGCAAATATGTGGTCGATTTGGGGCCGAAAATTTGGCAAGGGTGAAGACATGAATAAAAAAAAACTTTTTGAGACTTATTGCAGAGCATGGAATGATATAGACGCGTAACACATCCAATATGTTGTGAAAAGTATGCCGCGACATTAACAAGCAAAGTATTGGGTAAGAATACGATCGTATATTTACTCTTTTTGTCACTCTATGGGTTTCACTCAGTCTTACATAGTTTCCGAACATTTTCAGTACTGTTCCTGTGAAAACATAATGCACTACTGTATCGTATTTGCATGAGAGTACAAGACAATCGCGAAAAACCTGTGCGGTAGAAGCCGTTTCAACTTACTGACAAGGAACATCACCTAAGTGTCTGCCAACGATTTTGTTGAGACTTGTATATGTGATGAGGCATTGAAAACTGTTATTTGTGCTACCCTAATATATATATATATATATATATATATGTGTGTATATGCATATATAAATATATACTGGCTGTGCCCGCGGCTTCGCCCGTGTTGACATACTATCAATGGTACATCCTACGTAAGGCACTGGAGAAGGATTCCCCCTACCCCAATGCGTTGGATTCTTGCATCAAAATCGTTTTCCCCTCTCTTTTTTCTCCCCCTTCCCTGTTCGCTGAAAATAATAATGTGTAAAGTAAATGTTAGAACATCCAAAAATAACCGATAACACCTGATAATTAAAAAATTTCCGAGTGTTCGTTTATTTGCTCATCTGTTACTTTGTATTAATGTGTTGCTGCTGTTGATCTTTTTACCGTGTACGGAATGTTTGTTTGTATGCTTGTTTATTTAAGTTGCAGTTAAGTACATAGCTCACAATGCCCTACTCGTATATCATATTCCGCACTTTAAGCTGTGTTTCTGCCAGTTTAGTCCAAATCGATTCAGTAGTTCTCGTGTTATACACGCGCAAACGAAGACACATTTCTTTAAATTTGATTTTTTATACCCTTTTAAATTAGTGTAAAAGATATGTAAAGAAGTTTTGTGAAAATAAAAAATCACACACAAAGCACCCCTCCCTTATTATATCTATAGATGTATACGCACATCTACTAATAATAAGATGTATAATAGTTATGATAAGAAAAATCGTCGTATGAGGCGGAAAAGCTACAAATTCGAACGTGCATGAAGAGTGCAATTACATCAAGATATTCTGAAAATGACGAGGCCTCAACCTTTTTGCGACCGCAACCCTTGGTGTATCATCCCATCTGAAATTCGGAACAGCCCAAGTTTCAAGTGGATTCGTAACGTGAAAGCGACAGAAAGTGTATTGTATGTATGTATTGTGGGTATTGAGATTTCGAGTAGGTAGCCCCTTTTTGGTGAGTTCTCTGACAGGAAAAGAAATGGCTTTTCCGCAGGGTTGTTTGAGAAACGGCAGGGTAAGAAGGGTTTTTTCGTCATTCGGGGCAAAAAACAACCGCGAAGAGAAAGGAACACTCCAAATGTAAATCCACAAACCGAATCGTTGGCGAAGGGTTGGCTGCTCGTAGGCCCTATTCGATCAACACCGGGTAAAATAGGCACGAGATTGTGGAATCATTTTATTATCGAACGTATTTGAAAAGCTCCTTTCATGGCTGCGTTTAAAAAAATCGCGAAGATAGAACTTTGATCACCTTGTACGTTTGATTCTTTGATCACTTACTTTTCGCGATTGTCACTGATAAGGGGAGTGATTTTTTTCTCGCTTTTTTCACCTGTAGGCCAGTCTTACAATTAACATTAAAGCTGCAACAGCACACGGGCCTCGAGTTACAAGCGTCAGCCTGTATAACACGGGTCTAACGAGTTATCGGATATTGTGCGCGTCGAGGCATACACGACAAGGCGGGGGCGAGGCGGACGAGGTTGCAAATATTATTATTATGGAGGGACGTTATCCTCAGATACGTAGAAACAATGGAATTCATTGCAGTCCGAATTGCACGTATAATGCAATTCAAAAATTGTAACGAGATTGCAAGCGTTTGATCGTGAAGTGAAGTATAATTACCAGCGATACATTACTCCCATAAGTGAATAAAAATCCGATTGTGCATACTTAATGAACAAAAAAAACACTAGTAAATATGAACGTAAGTTTTGTCCGGTCGGTCGGAATGATTTTAAAACAAACGTTGTGTCGCATAATGTTCGACATAACGTTCTCACGAAACGTACTATTTAATTGGCATTGAACCTTACGGGCAGCAGGCGTTTTTTCCCTCCCACACTCGGCTTATACGCGCTTGCACAGCTCTTATTACTTTCGGATCGGATAGGAAAATGTCACGTGGAATCATCGGCACAGCCGAGGAGAGTGAGGCGCAATGAGCTGTTTTAAGCAGGTTATAGATTTGGAAGAGAAGTTTCAGTCCCTTGTACATGTCGCAGTTTTTATTTTTGCAATGCTCTGCTGGCACATGACATAATTATCATGTTAAATGGAAAATACGTGTTAGGTTGGTGAAAATTATTAATAAACATTAGAGTCTACGGATAACCTACTGACAATGAGAAGCAATCGATTGTGACTTGTAGGAACGTTCGTAAAAGAGAAAAAATAAAGAATTAAAACAGCTATACAAATCTTTTTTTCCTAAATCTCAAGGAATTTTTTTGTAACGACGCATAGTGGTTTTTAAATATCTTCACCCGAAGAGGGTGAGTTTTTGATATCGGTTAATGCGTCTACAGAAAAAGACCGTTGAAACTGGCTCGGTGATCGAGAGTTTTATGTATACAGAGTCCTATTTGCCGTTATCAGGCGGCGCGAACTCTACTTCGATCGTAAAGTTTTATGCTTCAAAATTACACCGGGATTCTTGAACTTTCAGACAGCAAATGGTGGCGAAAAGTTCAATAAAGGGAGATAGTTGCATCCGCTCGAAAACGTTCCAAGCGATTTGGAAATGTCATCGTATCGGGAGTCGCAGATGTTCATATATATGTATGTGTGTGTGTGTTTATATTAGGGTGGCACAACTTTCAGGTCTATTATTTTTTCTACAAGGAATTATAGTGCATGCGAGACTTATTTTTTGGCGGAAATTGTAAATTTTGAAAACCCTGAGCGACCACTAAATATTCATTGGCTGGCTAGAGCTTTCGCGAGGTTAATTTTCAAATTATAAAGCGTAAAATTCGAGGGTGAGAAATGAACAAAAACATGGATTTTTTAAGGAAATTTTGAATTTTTGGGAGGCTTGAGCGTCTTTTAAATATTTTTTGACCGCTCGCAGCTTCGGCGACAATTTTTTTTCCTTTAAAAATGAAAATTGGATGGTGAAAAAAGGATAAAAAATAGAGCTCAAATTTGTGCCACCCTAACATATAGGGGCGGACCATATAACGTGACCAGCCCAAATATATCCGATGCCGTTAGAGTGACGACAAAAATGGCAGGAGGTAATTTGGTGACTTTAAAGGGCTGGTACAGTGGTGAAAAATTCATTTTTATTAAAGTCATAGTTTTTGCGTTCTCGAGGTTATTTATGGTTTTTAAAATGCAAACATGTTTTTTTTTGTTAAGATGTTGTAGCTGATATTCAGACGAATCCAACGACTCATGATAGCATGACCTTGAATTGATTTTTCACCAAAATACACGGGTAAAAACGGGAGATCGTGATTGCATTCATAATAAGAAGATCCGAATGAAGTAAATTAATTTTTTGCGCAAAAAATGTATTGTAACAAATGCTCGAAGTGATGGCCATTAACCTCGACATATTTGAAGACGTCAGATGCATGATTCTATTGACCCTTGAATCGGTTCTGGTGTGATAGCGGCGCAGTTTATTCAACGGATACAATCATGTCAATAGTCGGGGATGTTTCTGATGTTTGTAAATACTGGCACTGTAACGTAATAAAACTGTGGTAGAGTAAAGAATGTTTACCATCTACCAATATTAGAGTCAGTAGACAAGTGTATCCATCCAAAGTAACATGTAATAACCGTATTTAACCAAACCGTATTATACCAAATTCAATTTCATTATGCGGATATTCTTATTATCAATACCATCACGATTTCCCGTTTTTACACGTGTATTTTGGTGAAAAATCATTTTATGGTCATGATATCATAGGGTTTCTCTGAATATCCACTACAACGTCTTAATAATTAACAAAAAATCCCATTTCAAAAAACCAGTGATGACCTTGAGAACGCAAAAAATATGACCTTGACAAAAATGAATTTTTCGCCACTGTATCAGCCCTTCGAAATCAATCAAATTACCTCCTGACATTTTTTTCGTCACTCTAAAGGCAACGGGGATATTTGGGGTGGTCACGTTAAAGGGTCCACCCTGGATATACCCACACCCACACATATACATATACATATTATATTGACACATTAATGCAAAATAGATGATACATTATCTGTATCGAACAGGTATACAAGATTATTCAGGGGAACATTTTTTTAATACTTTTTACTCACTGGAAGATTTTGATTTGTTACAGACATTTCAAGGAATTAATGCCTTTTCACAAAAAAATATCAACAAAATTAATATAAACATTGGCTAAATATTTAGAAACACTTGACGAATGTTTGAATTACTTTGGCTACGGTATTATATAAGCTATCAAATTGGGATTTTAAGATTCATCAGTAAATTCATATTGTTATGCACAATGCGATGTACATCGTATTGTGAATATCCTAAAAACCTTAAAGTGAATATCGTATTGTGCAAAACATCACACCTCCATAATTAATTTATTCATCTATTAAATGTTTTGTTAGGTTCGCGTAAATGTTTCGTAGCCGAAAAAAACTCGCTAACAACACATTTAAAGCTGAGTGAATACTATACTAATGCATTTATAGAACTTGAACAAGTGTTTTCTTTGAGGTTAACACCATACAGAAAGTTTATTTTCAATTAATTCCTATAAGTATGATAAATAGTCTGGTAAAAGTAACAAGCTTCAAAGAAAAATACCTCATATCTGTCGCACTTAATTAGTTGGTGCCAACAAATTATTTATTTGCTTGTATTCTAGCCTTATTAAAGGTAATTATGCAGAAGTGGGGCTCCACCAAAATTATGGCGGGAATTTTTTTTCTCCATAAATCGCTTTACTTACTTACCACTCATGTTCTTCAGCCTGCAGAGGTTGACATTTTAAATTATTTCCATAAGTTATGGCGTTTTGAAGTTCAAAGAAAAAGAAGTTTCACACCGACAAACCAAACAAACACACACACACGAACTTTCAACGAGGGTCAGTCTCCGCTGGCTGAATATCGTTAGTGGTGACATAATAAAGGCGTTCATGCTGAAACAAAATGTTGGCATTGACATTGGGGTGGAGCCCCACTTCTGCATAATTACCTTATTAAATTATGATTCAGGCATTGATCAATACATTTAATGTAATAGGTTATATTCGATAGTACGTCCGACCAATTCGGCACGATCTAGAATATGATATATAGAATCACTGAACGCTAACAGTGTTTCATATTCCACATCACATTGCATCGATTCGTCGAGCTCCGAGGAGCCTCGATATCGGAGATGAAAGTTCTCTTTCATTGGAAAACTTTAATTTTTTTCCATCCTACACGGAACATCACGAACCACGCGATGCGGCAATGTTTCGTGGATCGAAGATCGAGTGCTTATGCGCGGCTGATTTCCCACGCAGCGACATACTTTCACGTAAAATTGGGAATGGATAACGTGAATTGCACAAAACAGATGTTTTATCAGCGATAACCGCTAACTACTATCAGGTATTCCTGAAATGGACAAACCGTAAAAACTTGCTGTTCAATTTCTGGCACTACACTGATAAAAAAATTCTATTAATATTAACTAGATGCGTCTTTTTGATTAAAAAAAATAACTACACTTTTCGTGTAGTTAAATATTTACATATACATATATCTAAGTTATGTTTAAAAATTCTATAGCAGGATATTTGATAAAACTCTCTAATTATCACAATGATATTAACTACTTAACACAGTTTACGTGATGCAACAAATAATTATAGGAATTCGTTTGGTCTCTCGTGCCATATCTGCAAATAAGATGCTACAAACACTCAGTAGCGTAAGGGAAGCGTGCGTAGCTATAGGTAGGTAGGTTGTAGGTTTGAATCCATATGTAGACGAAATATTTTCTTCGATTAAAGTCATTCCAGAAGGCCGGGAAATGATGAATTATGATACAAAATTATTGCGGTAGAACTCTAAATTGAGTATTCCATTTTGTTTTGGATTTATGAAATATTCTATGCAAATAGTACAGTAGTATTTGCAGTGTATATTATAAGCAAATAAAGATTTATTCCATATTACATATATTCAATATTATTACATATATTCAAATTGAATCCTGGCCGTCTGAAATGATTGTTTCGAAGAAAATGTTTCGCCTAAATGGAATCGAACCTCGAACCTACCTACCTGTAGCTACGCACGCTGTCCCTATGCTACCGAGTGCTTGTAATATCCCGGTCGCAGATGTAGCATAAGAGACCAAATGAATTCCTATAATTATATGTTGTATCGCATAAACGATATCAATTAGTTAAAATCATTGTGATAATGAAAGAGTTTTATCGAATAACATGCTATTGATTTTTCAAACATATCCTATATGTATATGTATAAATAATTCTCCTGACTCCACCCTCCCCACGCTTTCCCCCTTTTGATGTGTGTGTTGCAATAAAAACATACCATTAGTTATATCAAATAGAAAAAGGGTTGGCTGTAAGAAAATTCGACTTAATTTGAATTAAAAAAAATGAAATAGATACATTTAATGGATTCATCTGAATTGTTTTTTTAACAGATGAAACCAATCACAGATTTATTAGGACTAAATAAAATATTTAGTTATTAGCCAATATTAAATAGATTTTGATTTCAATAAATAAATATATTTCAAATAAACAATTCCAATAATGGAATGCAATAGGAAAAATGTGATTTCACGAAAAATCTAGATAATCCAAATTTTAAGAAATCAAATAGACGCGGTTACTTAATATCAAAAGAATTTTTCTGTCAGTGTATAATAGAACCTTTATCCCCAAGTACTTTATTGTGTGTCATTCAAAAAGGCTGCAATTTTTCAAATGATAACTTTTCATTCTTGGAACGTATAACTCCAATGTTGTTCAAATGCCTGATTATTTGATTTTGTAAGTTTGCTCGATCATTCTACATCGCCGAATAGTTAAAAGGTGTTCCATAATTTTTGGAACTCAATCAGATCGATACCTTTCGCACGAAATCATTTACAAATCGGCCGGATCATCCTGACCATGTGTGACCCGTTTGTCCTAATCGGGAGGCGTCACTAAGGCAGCATAGGGCGCATACGGAAGTAATGTCGTGAGCACATTTGTGCACAATGGCACATTAATAAAAGAACAAGAAATAGGCACAAGTCTTTTATCGACGCCACGTGGAACATCTAGTCCGGAGGGGGACTTTATTTAGCCTGAAGAGGCAGATTCTCGCCTAGAAACCATTAGTGATTATGTTCTAGGGTTTCCCATCAGATATTTCATTTATTTCGTAATCGAGGCTTTGTGGCAAATGTCCCGAGCGAAAAGACAAAAAATACCTATTTATCTGCAATCTTACGACTCAGGGGTTTTGAGAATGTTATTATAATACATATCAGGTGACTACGATAATGTAGCAACCCATAACTCAATAATGAACATTATTTTCGAAACATTCTGTATTCTGACGTCAAAGGAACGTTACGCGTTTTCCCCACTTACTTTTCCTCATTGGATATATATTGAATTCCCTTCACATACCCCATCAAAAGCAACGTAAGAACTCGATGCATTTTTGTTCATCTAGAAGTGTCTAAAAATATCGAATTGTGTTAGGATGAGTTTTTATTGAAAAAGCTTTTTGGTAGAAACTGTATTTGCGATTGTAGGTAATTATGCAACATGCTAAAAAATGTAAGTTCCGATCAATCGTATACCTGCATTCGCGTAGGGTGACGTTTATTTCCGAATTGTGTCCATATTTTCGAAACAAGCTATCGATTGTTAAGTAAGAGTTCCTTGATCAATAAAAACTGTTACAACTGTCCGATCATTATAGTTTTTAAATAAGTCCTAAATTACAAAAGGTTAGCCAAGGGCATTTCATCAGTTAAAAAACAGTAGCGCGCGATAACACGTACCATAGGTCTGTAGTGTCCAAAAATATTTATTCATTCTGACATATATGTAGAACAGTTTCGAGAACGATCATGAAAAATCAAGGAGAACTGAGACATTATTTTATACTTGTTCGTTAAATCGGTTGCTGGTAATAATCTGGTTCGCCCTTTAGACTCAATTTGTGGTTTTCTTTCTTACCAATTAAAGTGAAAAACAGTATATATGTCAAGTTTCACTCGTTCTTCGCATGGTTGGGACCTAAAATTTTCCAATTTCAATTCGCATATATTTTTCCGTAGTTGTCAAGAAATACTTTCTTCACTCGGAAAATTATCGTATGCTTATACACTTTATGGAACGACAATTTTTCATGGATCCTCACCGTTTGAGGCGAGAAGGAAAGAATTGGCAGAATATCAGACAAATTCATCTAAAGAATTCGGGACTTACTTTGACTGCGATTGAATGTGATTTGCATGTTGTTAACAAAAATCCTAATCATTAAGAGAAATTATGTGGAAGCATTGCTGACAGATTTCCATGAGTTTAAAACTTCATTTTTGTAAATGAAACATGCGAAAATAAGAAAACGGTACTCACATCGAGCTCGTTGATAAATCTTTCTTTGTCCCCCGTAGGAAGTGCGGTGGACAAGCTCGCGAGAGAAACCAGAAAGACGACGACGAAAAGTGCTGTCCTCGGTGTCATCATTTTTTATCTGAAATGTGTAATGCTATTATAGAACTGGCCCATCTGAATTTTCACGCTTGCTTCGATTCTTTAATTGCGAATTTTTTATTCGCACGTTCTACTCCCTCAATTCTTTTTTTTTTACAGATGGATATACTGTATGTGATTACGAAGTAATATATTTTATATTATACGTGTTATGGAAAATGTTACATGAGACCCTGCAGAGGCCCGCATTTCCTCAGAGTGTGTGCTTTCTCACCCACAGAAATATTTATTTCTCTTTCTTTCCATCGCCCACCCCCCCCCCCACCCCCCTTTTGAAGACCATTTATTAAAATTCGAAAATTATACACAACCCCTAATTATGTGTAAATTACCGTTTACTTTTTTCCATTCGTTTAATCGTTCGTTTGTGCTCGTTTGATGCTGCCGTTTGTTTGTTTGTATGGTTGCTTATGATAAATGTAATTTACTACACAGCTTGATGCTCAATAGTCTACATTATATTCCCCGAGGTCTAGCTGCGCTATCTTGAAAGATTCATCGAAATGAATTACAGTGGTTCTCGAGTTAAAACACGTGAACGTACAGACGGACCATTTTTTTCAAACACAATTTTTCCACTTGGGCTAGCTAATATAAACGATCTTTGAAGAAATTTTATAAGGATTCAAAAATCACAGACAAAGCACCTCTTATTATAGTTTTGATATACGCAAAGAAGATATAGTTGTTATAATTTCGGAAAGTTTATTGCTAACAAAGAAAATCAGTTGAGTGTCCGCCTTCGATTTGGTTGAATATCATTAATGTGATAAAGCATTGGAAATCATTACACGAGTATTTTTTTATCAGTGGAAACATGGTTTTAAGGGGAGAAACCATCCGACAAAGAAAGGCGTGTCACGCCACCATTTATTTTTTATTTTTTCAATACTCCTTATTTTATAGTACTTATTTTTCGATACAATAAATTTTCAATAGGGGATTTTTCATGACTTTTCGCCAGCAGAATTTTATTTTTATTTTTTTTATTCGGATCGATGGACTGCTTATGGGTGAAACTGCAAAATCACCACTTGACACGCCTTTCTTTGAGGGGTGGTTTCCCCCCTTAAAAACGTTTTCCCGCTGATAAAAAAAATCGTATCTAATAGGTTTCAATGCTTACCACATACGGTGTGTAAAAAAAATATTTGTACACGTTGTCTTTTTCAAATTATCCTTTGAAAAAAATCAAATGCTTCATTAAGTTCGATAGCTTATCCTAATACACGATGTCTGTTTACAAAAATATTGGGAAAAGTCAAACAAAAAAATTAAGCCAAATTTACAACGGTTTCGTGTGAAATGTGCAAATACTTTTTTTACCCACTGTATATGAGGTTCAACGAAATCGCAGGCGGACACTTAAGTCATGTTCGTTGTAAGATAATCGTAAAACCTATTTATTCTCTATTCCTGAATATTAAATATTCGCAATTCATAGAACTTAATCATAACTAGTGTCGAAACAACAATGGGCAAAGAGGAATGACAAATATATACCCTCTTTCACTCCGAACTACATGAACTGTGAAAATGAAACATATGTCCATGCCAGATCAGCATATCTACATATATAAAGTTTCCTCCAATCCTGAGGCAAAAATAAAAATATGAATTAAATCCCGAATAAAAACTAAACATCGTCCATGGCTAGAAGATATATTTTAGAGCATCGATTATGTATGAAGGAAAACTAGCTCGTATTTTGCAACATTGGCGCATTAAACATTTGCAATGGATCTCGATAAAAATGATTGGTCTAATATCACCCTATCATTTGATATATATTGGTTATTAGCGCATTTGGTTTGTTTGTTTAATGATTTCTGCATTTTAAAAGCTACTTTTTGTTTCAAGTAGAATTATCGATGAACTGTGAAGTGAATTTCGACAAGATATTAATGAGTAGTGTTTAATTTCCGTGCTGGACTGCGACCGCATTACTTCAGTGATTCGTCGATCACTTCGAGAGGAATTACGAGCTATCGGATGTAATTTACTCAATGCTGCGATGTGAGAGCGTAGAAATTGGACATTTCCGATCATTCATCGTAGTTTCGTTGGGTAATTGCCCGGTGTACGAGAGAATGTTTTCATGTGACCATTATAGATACATAACCCCGTATAAGGCCCAAAATATTACAGCAATGGGTCATTTGATCGACTTGCATATTTTTCAAATAAATACATACCTATATGGTGTTAGTGCGTGTATAGGCCAGTCTAACGGCTTTTGGTCGGCTTTTTGTGTTACCGTACACTTTGGCAATCTTTTAATAGTTTCTTTTATGATGTTTTTTTTTATAGCGGGTTTTATACACAACCATTTATAATGTGCTAAATGTGTTTGATATACCTGTTAGGGGAGCGAACGGACCGGAAATTTCATTAACCCTCGCCACCGCTCGGATATCACCCCAAAATCGTTATTCTACACATTACCGAATACCAAGCGTATAACATAATGTTATATACATTAATTAATCGGTGTTTCCTGATCGGATATGAGTCTCAGTATTGGGCCTTTGAGATTGCCAGCCCGGGGCTCGTCTGATGTGAATTATAAGGGAGTGACTTCATTTTCTCTTCGTCATTTCTGTCAAAGTAGGGCTTGGTCGAAAAGTCGACAAAAGCTTTTTCCTTCGCAGCAAAGGTATTGCCATCCGTAATAAACGGTTTATATTCTATCAAAAAAACCTGATAATGTTAGGTAGACTTTTATGTGTCTCTCATTAATCATTATTAAGGCCAATAGAAAAACGGTTGAAAATGTAAAAAATAAAGCAACACAGACCTAGTACATATATGACCCTGCGAAAATGATCAAAAATATTGCGAGGACTTTGCTCTGTAAAATTCATCGAATCTGTAATTTACCTTTGTAATGATTTTGGCATTTTTACTAAAATTATTTAATATCGACAGTGTTTCTTTTATGTGATTCTTGCAGAATTCCTCAGGTACACACTACGATATGGACTGTGTCTTTTCAACCACAGAGATGGCTAGAAACAAAAAAGCTAAGACGCAATATTGCTAGTCATTCGTTCTGATATATCACGGCCCTTAGAAGAGCCATTTCCTTTTTACGACACGAGTTGCGAGCCACCGAGTATCCTTCCCCTTATGATGTATTTTCAAAATTATTACACATTTTTTAATATATATATATATATATATATATATATATATATATATATAAGTATATAGAAAGTAGAGATCCACGATTCCTACGTACTCTATAGAGAAATACCTTTGGCTTTCATTCTATAAAAAAAAAGATATATCTTTTTCACGATTCCGGGTTGCAGTGTATCTTTGCGGTGGTGTAGTACAACGGTGGCGTTCTTAAAGTCTCTAATACAAGGCCCTTTTGCCGAGTGCATAAAAAATGCTAACATTGGTTATAAAGTCGCTCGATGTTGGCAAAGCTCCTCATATAGTCGACAGTCCGTACACACGTACGTAATTATCCCGTGGTATCTTTGCTCTCAATCAATATACGGTAGGGTACGATGTTTGCCCAGGAGTAATATGTTTTTCTCTTCGTTGTAATAAGAAAAATGAACATAGATACATAAAATCAGTAGTGCATATACCCTGTTCGAAAAAAATTTCAAGACCACATTTTTTGTAGTATTTCAGGTAGTTTTCGTATAGCTGTATTCATGGGGAAAATGATAGGGGAGGAAGACTAGAAAAGCTTTTTTGGGCTAGTACATTTCTTGTAATTATTCTTTTTCATAAGGTCAGTGCAATTTTTTTACCAACTTATCAAAACCGCCTTTTCACTTGAAATACGTAAAACTGGCGAATTAATAATCGCACAGTTACAACGTGCAGTGGTACTTAACATTTTTTTTCGCAATTAACGACATGACGGACTTAATTTGTCGCCTTAAAGAAGAAATAAACGAGCATCATTAGTTTGCTGGGCGAAGTTTTGGAAGCTCTCAATCTTTACGGTATGTATGAGACGGCGATGACTTGGGCCTTTCATGCCATATGGTAGGTTTGGAACCCTCGAACGTATGCAAAAGATCTCAGCGTCTTCAGCTTTTGCACGAAAACTTTATGTAAGTTCGACTAAAACATCTTTACGTACAGAGTCAAAAGATTCAATCGATGCTCACTATCTAACAAGGAACATCCCTCAGGTGACACCCTTCGATTTTGTTGAAATTTCGATATGTTATAAAGCACCGAAAAGTAAGCGATACGCATTTTTTTTATCGGCGAAAAAACGGTTTTAAGAGGTGAAACGAACCCTCGAAAGTAGGGTTGTTTTTCGTTTTTCGTCGATAACGTTATCATTCTCATCTCCATTGTATAGTGCACAAAAAAATAAACATTGTTGTAATTTGAAATTTTTGAATATCTCGTACCGCTCAAATGTTATCGACGGAAAACGAAAAACAATTCCATTTTTTAGGCTGCTTTTCAGCCCATAAAACCGTTTTTCCACCGATAAAAAAAAAATACGTATCGCTTAGTTTCCGGTGCTTTATAACATGTCGAAATTTAAAAAAAAATCGACGGGTGTCACCTGAGGGATGTTCCTTGTAAGTGGTGCTCCGGTAACTATAAAACTAGAAACATCTCGATTCTTCATCCTTTCGTGATGTTTTTTTCTTTTTTATACCCGGCTCTAAAGCACCGTTCAAAAGATTGATAGGGTTGTCTATTTTAGAAAAGATCACATGACAGATATCGTCAAATATTTGGAATATCTATAGATACTGGATTGATGAATCGATATCCGTCGGAGCACTGATTTCCTTATGACCGTAACCTCTTGAATGTGTATCTGATTGCTACAAATCTTTCTATTATCTTTGGAAAAGATGCTCGTTTACATTTCATAGAAGCAACATTCTACAAATATATTTACCAAAATGTACTTTTTCTGATATTTCTATATTCTCGTCAACTTACATCATTAAACGATAATTTAAACAACCGTGCAGATGGATGGATAAAAGTCATACAAATAATATTCGTCCCTTCAATATATTTTCATAGTTTTTATTAATCTAATACATTATTTTTGTACGTATTTCAATGAAAATTGCAATCTAACATTTTTGCTGTGCAACATATCGTAATATATATATACATTGTCACAACACAATTCCTGCCCTCATACCAAGGCTGGCTCTCATGAACGCCCCTAGGGCTGGAATTCATGGAGTTTCTTTGCACTTATGAAAGAGCTAACACTGGGGAGGCGATTATGTGACATATAGCGAAAGAGCGATATGGGGGACTCTCCGCAAAATGATCGTTAACTATAGGCACGCGGGATGAACGAAAAATCGAGTTGAATGATGGCTTAAGCTATGAAAACGGAGATGGGGTGCAAACGACCTATATACTGAGGCGAGAGATTCGATAAAAGCCTATTCATAAACAGAAACTTACTTAAGCTCTAGAGTTAATCGAGCATAAACTCTCAACATTTGTGGCATGGCTTTAGCCAATTATACTCTTTTCATCCCTATTCATTACACTCTCGACATTATATTTCCAACCCATACACGACTAAGCATCAATAGATTTTGATGTTGAACCCCCAACAATTCTTCTGCGCAATAAAACGTTAACTCCATTATACTTGATAATATACTCATGAGAGCGGTGTTAAAAATATTATCACAACAAAAAATGACGAAGACATCTAAGTCAATGAAATTTACACGGGATCAATAAGATAAAAATTGAAAACAAATTGAGCCGTGCGGAGCATACCAATAATACGTACTTTATGGATAATATTATTAATATACCTTTATAATATGTAACAATTACGTCTACATGTAAGAATTCTCGAATAAAGTTGAATGAGGTATTTATTCACGAACGACTCTTGAAATATATATATATATTTTTTTTCAAAGCGACTCTTTCACAATTTTTTTTGTTAATGGGCTCATGTATAATTGCTATATCTGCTTCTTTTCTTCCCAAAACTTACAAGTGAAACAATAAATAGTTTTCGCATCCAAAATAATTTTTTTTTTAGATCCCAGCAATTGTTCCGTCGGAAAGTATTTTTAACATTTTTGACAATGTTTAGAGAAACAAATATTGTATTCATCTTTTTCCTATTGGTATAACTACAACGTGAATGCGTATCCATATCAAAAGAGCGTCTTTCATTTCGAACTTGTATTGTCAATTCTAATCAAGTTTCCTTATCATAAGAGTATCAATGAAATTCTGAACTAAAAAAACGCTTTGTAATAGACAAGAATTATGACTGTTAACAATTTTTTAAATGATAAAATTTTTTAAAAATTTCAAATTCTTCTATTCTTATCTTTTAAATGTATGAAAAAGTAACAATGAAAAATGGAAGCTGAAATTTTCGCCCGAATATCTCTTTGGTATGTCAAATTGGATAAACGTCCAATTTAAAGAGGAGTCAGACAAATTGCCTAACTCAACAAGTCTATTAGCTCAAATCGCTTCACGTCGAATCAAATTTATTCATAAACATTAGTAAATATAATACAACAGTATAGTCTAGAATAGTTTCGAAATCACTATTACAACTTTGCAAATGTTCAATTCCAATGAATATAAATATAAAAGGGATGCAAGAATAACTCGGAATAAAAGAGATGACCGAAATATGGAAGAAAAAGAAACGAAATAAAGTACCTGGCAACAACGTTTGTTGACTCGTACGTGCAGAATAGTTGAGCTTCAAAAAATCGTCCTACGAACGGGTCCAATGAGTCGAGTCGCCACGAATCAGGGATAATGAATTATCAGCGATAATAGTATTATATCGTGGCGGTCGTTGTCGGTGTCAGTAGATGCCTGTACGATGTCTTGACGCAGTAGTGACTGAGCTGGCATGCACGCGACCACTTTATACCCCGCCGAGAGAGGGTGTCGTGGGACGATCCTGTCGCGGCTGATGGTGGTGGTGGTAGTCTAGCGAAAAGGTAAAACTACCCCAGCATCCGCATCGCGCGCAAGAACTCCCAACCCTCTCCTCAAACGCTCTCAATGAAGAAGCAGCTGGGCTAGCAACTTTATTCCCCCCCCCCCTCTCCTTTCTTGGAAGCAACAGGATATTAAGGCGTATGCACGGCCTGCTTTACCCGCAATATTTCCAGTGAGTTAGGTACGACGATTCGTCAGGCTCGGTTTTTTTTTATTGCAGTGAACAACCTTGGTTTCGTTGTATACTATTTTTTTAAATATAGTTTTTAGTTTGGACAAACAAAAATGATGCCGTTTTGCGAGACCACGTCAACGAATTTGTCAGCGGAAATGAACCGTTTGACCAACTGGATGCGGCACATTTGATGTAATTTATTTTGAATCAAGAATATTTTCATTTACTCCAACAAACATGTTTGTTAGACCTTAGAGAAGTAGTTATATTCAGAGCATACCTGCCAAGTAAAAAAAAACTTTCCATGGGGGGTTAACTTTAAAGAAACAATTGAACGAAGACAAATAAATATTCCTGAATTCGAAAAGATTCAGTCAAAAGAGAGCAATTTTTGTATTTTTGTAATTTAAAAAATATAAATTCTGTGATTAATTTGGATTTTGGGTCACCATTTCGGATTCCCCTTATTGGGGTGACATTGTTGAGATTTTTTGTACAAATGCTAAAAGCTAACATATGTTCTAAGGGGATGAGTAATAGTAAGACCTGAATAAAGTACTTTTCGTGTCAAACTTTTATTTTTGAAAAAAATTAAAAACAGGCTATTCTTTTGAATAAAATATTTGGTTCAGTATAATATTTAATTTTATTATAGTAAATGCAAAAGTGTATCAAATCAAATTTTATTGTACTCAAGAATACGAGTTTTAGTCAGTTTCATTCAACTGAAATATCTAAGAAAATTATATAAAAAAGAACTGGTAGCGAATTTGAACTAAATTTTATTGGATTTAAACAAATTATTTCTGTCGATGAGAAATTTCATTTCAGCCCCGATCGTGGATAAATATAGTTTAATTAACCCTCACACATCGATGGAGGGAATTAACATTACTCACATAAATGGAACATTTAGTTCCCAGACGATCCAACAGAAACGTTCAAGCTGACATACACAAGTAAGAAATCGATGAATATATACCACTTGTGTATCTCATTTTGCACCGCTTCCTCGAGATAGAACCTTCAAGACTCTATTTCCCACCAGTTACGTCACGGGTGTTTCCGCAAGATTCTAGAGATTAAAAAAGCTCAAAATATATTATATAATGCATACTATAGACATTTGCCGTAAGTAACCGTATAGCCTCGAATGTCACAATCTCTGAGGAAGAACCCCTCAAGAACTTGGCGTACTTTTCCCAGCGGGCTCTAAACCTCAGTATATGTATGAATAGCCATATATGTAAGGGGGGCGGAACAGGGATAGACCGGGTCATCATTGATTAGAATTTTGCTCTTCCATCTGACAACTATTCGTCTACTCTTATATTTTCGTCAGGAATGAGTCGCTTCTCTTGCAGAGCCACATTATCGGTAATCGAATCAGCAATTAATAGTACAAATCATCAATTTGTTCCGAGTAATCAGTAGCCTTGTCGGTACTAATAAAATGTACAACAATGACAGATAAGTTACGCACCCAACAATACTGAATAAATATTATCTATGTACCCCTAATGGCCCAACGATGGAGTAATTAATCAAAAGAAATCAATCACATATTTAAAAAAAGTTATGTTCTTTGAAAAAAAATACGATTTTTATGTAAATGCGTGCGGCGTTGTGTTTCATGAGTTCTATAGCGTTTCAGAAGAAGCGCCTCATGTAATTACGTTGCACTTCATTTGGACATACGTTCGTGTATTAATAAATAATTCCCAATATGAAATGGCGCTGTTTCGTACATCCGTGTAAAAAAACCCCGTATCTCTTGATGGATATTCTCCTGAGAAGTTTCACATCGATTTTGCTCTTCATGAAGAAAAACGTTGACGTAATGGTTCTTTCGACAGAGGCATACAGTGGGTAAAAAAAGTATTTGTACATTTCACACGAAAATGTTGTTAATTTGCCTTTTTTGTGTTTTCCCAAGATATTTGTAAACAAACACCATGTATATTTAGGATAAGCTATCGAACACATAAACTTGATAAAGCATTTAATTTTTTTCGTAGGATCATTTGAACAAGACGACGTGTACAAATACTTTTTTACCCACTTTATATTGCAATTGCCGTCGACGGCATGGACAGGCAATCGGCGAGTGGCTGCAGCCACATCTCCTGTGAAACAATGCTCGTCCGGGCCAATACTTGGATGGGTGTTCGCTCAGCCGCACATTAGCCTGTACTCCGATTACCGGGCGAGAGGCAGTTTGATAAACCTGAAGCTCAGTGAAATATGGAACTGGAAATCGTCAATTGGCACGTGTGAAGTAAGAGAAGCAGGGATGGAATCGCAGAAGCATCCGTAAGAGCTTACGCAAGAATATTGGAAGACAAAAGATATATGTATATATTATTTCCTTCAAAGAGCTTTCGAAATAACATCGGAAGAAAAATTATATATCTTATTTCCTACAAAAACTTTTTAAAGTAAAACCGGATGGGTCAACGATATCAAGTGTGACGTCATTTAGTTTGTGTGAAACTACAATCCCTATAAAAATAACGGAAAATCTTCTACAATTGTCAAACTGGTATATGGCTGAATAAATATTTTTTCGGCCAAAGAAGATTCGAAATGAAAAAACTAACCCGAAGAAACTGCAAGAAATTTGTGTCAAGTCCGTAAGCAACTACACGCTGTCTTTGAATTGTGGTTTTTATATGTGGTGACTATTTGTACCCAGGGGTCCTCCATTTTTATCTTTCCATGCAAAGACTTCGCCATATCATTTATAACACATTCCAAGACGCATTCCAGGGACTACAATATGTTGATTTTCGGAGATCAATCAACACCACTTATGAACATTTAACCTTGTTGTTACAAACTGACAGATACAAATCCTCTCAGGAAAGGCTTTCAATAATTGGATACCTACTGCTTTTTCATGACGTAATGAATAGCGATTCTTTTTTCACTGCCGATTGCAATTTACACTGTCGTGTAAATGTCACCTGTCATCAAATTTCACCTGTCATCATATGAAAAACTTTGGCAATATATACTTTTTCTAAAAGTTCTAAATAATAACACGTAAAAAATAACGACTTGAATGAATAGTTAAACTGTTGGGTTAAATATCGAGGGAAGATATAACAATCTTATTTATTACATCACGTACACTGTCGGAGTTGCCAAACGGTTGTGTGCACGCAAACAATGTATCTACATGGAAAAAGCGATTGAGGCTGACTTCGTCATGGGGGATGCCAACGAATTATGTATTTGAGGTTGTTATGGGGTTAAGTCAACATGTTACCATCGATCTGACATTTTTTCTGGACCTTTATAACCTCTTTGCTGATCATCTTGTGCAGTTTGAATACGATCCACAGTACCGTTTTTTAGAAAAAGAACTCGGCATCTCGACGTATTTCGTGGGCTAATTACATTACGTTTATGGATAACCCCGATCATTTTTCAGCACATTATCAATATCTGCTGAGTGAATTTTACCACGAAGCTGGAAAAATAGGCACGGTTCGACTAATTATCGGTACCGTGAAAATGAGGATTCACAGTACCGTTATAAAATTATTAATGTTTCTGATAGCGAGTATGTGCAAAAATGAAGCGCATAAAATATTAGATTGTGCAAGCATGACACTGTCGTAGACGGCACAAATGCTACCTATCTTATCGGTATTCGGTAATTATGCCCGGGAACCTCGAACTACTCGGTCAGGAAAATTCACAACGCATATTATTGGTACTTATTCTCTTAATTACTAATAATTACTTAATGTTCACTTGATAACGATGTTTAGAAATTATACATTTCTAGAGATTTCTAGGCAAAGACAAAATAACGTAGATTTTTTTTTCATACATACTTTTTTTTAATGTCGGAAAATTATTGAAGTTTTTTATTTCTTCGAGATTATAGACAGCTTTAGTACGCACTTTTTCTTTGCAGCGGATTTTTTTTTTTACTCAAGACCGGTCTTCATTTTTGCCAACTCCTTGGGCCGATATTGAGGTTACGAATGGAGCGCATATGTCTTTAACTTCGCAACACTTCTGCCAACCTGGACATTATGATATACCAGGATTTACGACGTTGCCAATTCCCTTCGCGTTAATTGAGCGAGATAAAGTTATAGAAAATAATTATATACAAAGTAATGAAAACACTTAACGTAATTGAATATGACAATTATTTGAAAGCTAACAGTTGATAACAGTCAATCGGCTCCGTGCATAAGCATAGGGCGCTCCTTTCATACTTCACCCCCAATGGCTAAACCCCATGACAACCTTAAAAAATGGAATATTAGGTTGCTTTGAGAATTATTTATTCCATGAACCCAACGAATACTTGGAATAATCAAATATTTTAGTGTTTCATCTAAATATTGATTTGGTCACTTGTGAAAGACCAATTACCTTGGTTCAAGCGATTTTTTGTCTCCGTTCATACGACTAAACAAAAAACTAAAAGTGCTTTGTAAAAGTATACATATTCATCCCAAAGTAGCATGCATGCTGCGAAAGAAATAAAAAGGACTATCGATTGTATGTGATTTACAAAACGTCATTCGATTATTTCAACTGCTGCTTTATTATTCACTATACGGATAATTATGTTGCCTTTTTTATTCGTTAAATGGAAAATAAAAGTTATAGAATATCAAATGATCAAAACTCGAACAAAAAATTGAAAAGTATACATATTTAACTAAAGGCGGATATTCAAAATAAAAAAAAAGAACCAAATTTTTTTCTTTTCTTTTTGACCCCACATACATTCAGCAAATGAGACCCGTCAAGTAGGTGATGGGTTGAAATGATTCGATTCGAACTCGCGCCTACTCTCGCTTGGACGCCGAAACTACTGTGCCATAATTTACTCACTGTTGGACTTTACTCGTGAATATCTCGGCCAATTTTTGTCGCACGACATTTTAGAAAAAAAGCGCGTTGTTTCGAAAAAGACACCCTATGTGCTCATCAACGCAAAAAACTAGTAGTTAATATACACCTATCTCTGCCACCCGAAATAGCTCGGTAATTATCGACGTCACGAAAAAATGTTCCAGACAAAAGTTTTACCGTGTGAAGGGGGCCATCAAATGCGACCAATTTTTTAAATTTCGTTGGTGGCGCTGATGCACATTGAAGGTCACCTCCACTTTTTTCAAATGAAATGGTACATTTTTTTTCAACCATCTTGCGAAGTACCTTAAGCCACATAAAAAACATAAGGGGGTCAAAGTCGCTCAAAGTCATTTCGAACACCTATTAAAATGAAATACAAATCTAAATATCTCGGATCACTACCAAACATTTGGTAGTGATCCAAGATATTTAGATTTGTATCATCGATACTGTCCTTGAATGACCTTGAACGACTGGGGGGCGAATCGAGGGGTGGTTTTACAGTTTCAACCGCAAGCAGTCCAACGATCTGAATGAAACGAAAACGCAATTTTTTCCCAACGTAAAACGATGAAAAATTCTCTATAGAAGTATCGAAAAACAATTCAATTTTTCGTTCTTCCATCACGAAACGGTTTTTGCGTGCATAAAAAAAAAACTGGTGCCCAATCATTTTCAATGCTTTATCACATATATGAGTTACAACAAAATCGAAGGCGGGCACTTAAGGGATGTTTCTTATGAGTGTTGCAGTTCTAGTAACTTTCACGTTGTAGCCAATTTAATATTCGTTTGAAGTATTTTTAATTCGATTGGAAGTGAATATCCAAAAAATGCCTTTGAAAAATAGGTGATCTTTATTTGGTCTGGACGATATCTTCGCATTCGTATAATTTTTTACGCTCTATTCGCCCTCAAACTCGAAAATAAACCTATTTCTAATGAGCATATGAACTTCTATACGTTGTATATTCGTTAAGGGACCTTCTCACTTTGGACCCTAAAAAAGGCTATTTTCATGATTATTTTGTATAGGTTTATATTATAGATATTGATATAAAAGTTGTTACACTTAATCAATACACTTTCGAAATACATCAAAAATATATTTTTTTATTTATTCAAGTCACTATTTATAGACGAAAATGGCAGTTATAAAGTGTCCAAAAATAATTGTAGGTCTGCGCTGTTGATAAAATCTCGAAGATGGATCATCCGAAACAAAAAAATCAAACGGTTTTAGATTCAGTATATTAATGGCTATGGCGCATATCATATGGTTTTTGATATATGCAAAAATAACAAAGTGAATAAATACAATATAAAAATTTAAAAAATACAAATAACAAATTTTCGAAAAAAACAACAACAGAAAAAAGTGTTTTTTACCGTCTTTGGCAACAAAAAATTGTAAATATAAAATTTTTAAAAAATCCTTGATATACGCTATAGTGCTATAGTTGTAAAGAATATGTGGTTAAAATTTCATAAGGATCGATTCAGTAGTTTCGAAGATTTTATCAACAAGCCGTCAAGAAACGTTGTCTCGAGAAAAACGTCTAAAGTTTTAAGTTTGTTTGGGTTACATAAATACATGAAAAAATTGTTTATTGATTTCGCAAGTGTATATATTAAGTGTAACAACTTTCATATCAATATCTATAATATAAACCTATCATACACTGAGAGGAATGGATGGTGTTCTCAACCACATTTCAACTATATTTGATATTTCCCTGAGCGGACTATAATACTTAATAGCCATAGTTACTGCCAAAAGTATAGTACTGCTCATTGATATTTTAGCAGTTGCATGAAATCTGCACATATCTTAACCACAACCACCAATCTTACAAACATACGTTTATTCTTCAATGCTATATAATATAGTGGGTTTTCATAAAATGGATATTCCCTGATACCATAAAATGGATATTCCCTTATTTCTACCATATTGAAAGATACGACCTGCTATATGCGTATTTGGTGTGTTATTCGAGGGTTGGAACAAGGCATCAATGCTCGTCTACAAAATGCATAGAATATTTCATAAACCCAAAATAAAATGAAATACGCAACTGAGCGTTCTACCTCGATGACTTTTTTATTGTATTTCGTTGTTCCCTGATCTCCTGTGATGATTTATTTCGAAGAAAATAGTTCGCCTTATCGGAATCGAATCTACAACCTAAGTGCCTACCTACGCACGCTGCCATTACGCTACCATTGCAGATTGCAGCGTCGATAAGCTATAACGAATTTTACTATACTCTCTTTTACCATGAGCGTTTGTTGTAAATACCATGGACTTTTCTCTCAGTGTGAAACTTCATGAAAATTGCCTTTTTAGCGTCTAAAGTGAGAAGACCCCTTAATCACACAGACTTTCGGGTCTGACATTAAAAAAAAAGAAAAAAGAAGAGAATCATCCCAATACAATCTCACAAATATCAAGACAAACGTTTATTATACCTGTTTCTACCTATTTTGACTATATCAAACCTATTTCTTAATAAATTAGTTATGTCGTTTATTCAACAAACAAATCGTTTGACGCACAAATAAAATTCATTGCGCTGAAATTAGAAGATAAATTGTATTCGGAATTTGTGTAAATGACAATAATATAATGCGAAGCCTCTGTCAATGGTTAAATATCGTATCGGCCCGCAACTTCGAGGTACAGCGCAAAGTCGAATCAAGCGGCTGACGACCAATTAACAACTTTGTCTGTCGTTGAAAGTAATTAAGATTTTTTTTAATAAAGCCAGGCATTGCTCCGTCTATTCGGCGAGAAAAAGATACAAAAATGGTTGAAACCTTTTTTTCTTTTTACCATTGTGCTCACTCGGGGTCCAGACGACTCGTTGTCTTCACGCCCGCCCTAAAAAGTAATAGCCGGCATTTTTTAAGGAACCAAAAAGCACCCAAGGGCTGTAGAAGGAAAGAAAAATAATGCCGGAAAATCTTATCGACAGGCTCCACTCTGAAGAGTGAAAATCTCTACTGAATATCATACACCACGACGCGTAATCTGCAGTCTTGTGAAAATATGGAATAGAAACACTTTTGTGTGTATGTGTGTGTGTGTATAAGAGGAATAGCTACTTAAGTGGGTTCTTTATGCTTTGCGGATTTAATGCTCCTATCATTGAACCACTAAAGCGTCTCTCGGTCTCTATATTCCTATACCCTTCTTTTACACTCTTCGCGGCTGGACACCGCCGAAAAATAATACCGGGTTTATTCGTACGTTAAGCCCGGAAATAATATATTTTAATTAAAAAGTGTTTCACTTTTTCTCGAACTTGAATTTCGCCACATTCGGATTGCAACTTCACGTCACAATAAGCACAAGTCACCCCAAATTGATGTTTTAATTTTTTCCTTAAGAACGATTTGTCTATTACCAAACTTTTTTCAATCTATATTCCATATTGTTCCGCGTTCAGTGTATACAAAATGGAAGAAAAAAAATAGTGAAACCTTCTAAACGATTTCCAAAATCAATAACAATGTTTTAATATAGGCCAAATATTTCAATTAGCTATTCAATAAGCTTATTAGCCTAACTCGATTACCTAGCTATTTGGATTCTTACTATTTTCGTTTTTGGCTCGCTAAAAATATGTTATAAAAATACGATCTAAAAAAAAATGGAAAGATGATTGTAAGAAATTACTTGAAGCATCAAACTCGCTTACAGTACCATAGTTTTAAAAGGTTTGAAAATAATACAGTACATTTACTACATTTTATTTAAAACATTATTTTACAGAAAACAATAAGTGACACTCGTGGAAGAGGATTGCGAAGAAAGAGCAAATTTCCTCAAATGCATCCTAACATTGTTTCATATCATATAGCGTTCAGTGAAATACACTAAGGACAAAATGATAGAATGCAAGTACCATTTATACCGGTGAGCAAAATATGTCAAAAACTAGTGCATCGATTTTTCTGAAATGTTTAGGACTTTTTTTTAGATGTAAAAACATAATATTCGATGAAAGGATTTTTTTCCAATCTTATACTTTCGATTCAACGAACGAAAAATTCTAATTTTTTTCGCGTAAATCAAGAATATCACTTTGAACAAGCGCAATTTTGTTTTAATTAGATACTTCCGATATTCCTTCGATAGATCGTAGGATAACTTAATATACAAATGAAATCTGTTTGATTCTTTGAGTTCATATGGGCATTGCTCACCACAAAAGACGTTTTCGAGAGGTGCTTCCCGGACATCGCCTGTAAATCGATTATAATTAAATTTCTATAAACAAAAAAATCACAGAGTGTTCTTCAGATGATGATTCAAGTACCTAATTTTTATAGAAACTTCTAGGACGGTTTTCTCGTAAAGTATTAGGCCTGGAACAAAAATAAGAAAAATATATAATCTATATATTACTAGCTATGGGACTACGTAGGCATTTTTTTAAATCAAATTTTGAAAAATGGTGTACTTTGACAAAATAAATCGATTATTTGCGCAAAAACAAGCAGTAAATTGTTTATAAAAAAAGTTTACATTTAATCAGAAACGGCTACGTACACCCATAGAGAATGTAATTGTGAAGCTACTATCGGAATTTCAAATCGATCCATGCAAATATGTTCGTGTAATCCGTCGTTCCAATTTGAAAAAAAGTGGTTTCGAGAAAAACACGTTCAAAGTTGTACGAGGCGCCTGAAAGACGTCCAAGGTACTGCGGCAAAATGGATAATTGAATCCTTGGACATTTTTTCTCACTACAGGACCGTATATTTCTTTAATCACCCCAAAGTATTTTTTAAGCTACAAAAACGATTTTGCCAAAATCCTAGAGTGGTGATATCCCTTAATAGCATATACAAGGACAGTTAAGTTTGTGCTTATTTGTTTTGTCATCATGAATACAATTCAGTGCACATGATGACGAGAGTTTGATGATGGAGGTGGAAGGTGGACACTGGAACTCCATAATGACATACGTTGGGACCGTCGAGTTTGTGCTAATTTGTTTTGTTATCGTGAGCACTTTTCATTACGTATGATAACGAGAGTGTAATAATGGTGATGGGAGGTGGGAACTTAAATTTCCTAATGGCAAATGGTAGGACAATCGGGTTTGGGCTCATTCAATTTGTTGACTTGAGCACTATTTATAATTACCCTATTATAGCGATTCTTGCGAAACCTTTATAAGCCAAGGCAAGGCTTTTTATTGCGCTGATGTCTGAATGGCATGGCGGTCTGGCATGGCAAATAAATAAACAAATTCTAATACTAAAAAGTATACAATCAAATTAACGTAAAAAATCTTTTGAAAAATAAGCCTTTATTTATAAATTATTGAACTGAAAAGTAAAAAATAATATTTAGTGTATAAAGTTGAATAGTTAAGCTACAGAAGAACCCCATCCTTGGTCACTGGTCAAAGGCGCAGACAGTAAATACTTAATAAAACTTACATAAACACAGAACTTTTGAAAATTTAAATATTTTGTTTAAGGCTTGAGACGTGAAAGGTCACTTGAAATAAAACCTCAAGCATTCAAGAAAACATTAATTTTTTCTTAAGTTCTCTGTTTGTTTAAGTTTTATTAAGTATGTACTGCCTGCGCCTTTGATCAGTGACTAAGAACCAAGGGTTCTTCTGTAGCTTCACTGTTTAACTCCATTCATTATTTTTTTTTTAGTTCAATAGCCTATAAATAAAAGCTTGTTTTTAAAAGAATTGTTCACGTTAATTTTTTGACTGTTATAACTGGGAATAACACGTTAAGGGGTAAGGCCACTGTAAATTTTTTGAAAAATCGATTTTTTTTATTGGCTTAAAAAATAGTTTAAACCCTCTAGTTTAAAAATAGTTTAAATCCTTTTAACTTCTTTTTTTAATTTTTTCCAATAAAAAACTATTCGCAAAACTTTAAACGCGTTTTTCTCGAAACATGGTTTTCCAAAATGGCACGCAGCATAACTCGAACAATTTTCATTTTTTTTACTTGAAATTTTAACCAGATGTGAACATTTACATTATCTTGAGAATGTCGATCGGAATTTTCAAGAACTTTATTTATTGATTTTTTATTAACAAAAAACTTGCCGTTTTTTTCGTCAAAAATCAATTTTTTTTTTCAAACGCACGCCAAATCCACAAAAATTGATACTTTTTAAAATCCGATCGACATTCTCTAGCTATAGCCCTCTAGATTAATGGTTTTTTTTTTTGTTCTAGATTCAAAAGTGCACCAGTGGTGCTGCGTGCCCCGGAGCCCTGGAAGCAAAACATGTCCCGGGAAGATAGCTGTGGAACCGCCATTTTGTTTTTTTTTTACTGTAAAAAAATTTTATAATAAAGTTTAATGTATGCCCGATAACACCATTAAAAGTTTTTTTTCAAATACCTTCAATTTCGGGAGCAAAAAATTAGTGAAAAAACCTTTTTTTTTGGGCCGTTACAGTGGCCTTACCCCTTAAGGTATTCCTATCGCGGAGGGCCGTATTTTGTGGGGCATAAGCAGGGCCCTTCGAAATCATCGGTAAATTAAAATAGCGCTTTATAACAAATAAGTTACAATCGATTATTATATACAACGATGAACCAGAATTTAAAAAATTCGCTCAAATTTAGTAGATTTATACGTTTTTTTTTTTTTTAACGTCACAGCTACGAAAATTCTCCTGCTAGTCACATTTTTCCAAGTTTTATTATTAATATTTTTTTTTTTTTTTAAACCTTCGTTGACCCTCCGTTTTTATTGTCGTTACGGAATCTTCAGATTTTTTACACCCGTGAGCAGTTTTTATCAGGCATCGAGGGTTATTTAGTGTATCAATTATTAGATAGAAATGTGACTAGCGTGAGATCTCCATGAAGCGCCGTATAGTATTTAGATAATTTTTAGAGCCGTAATTGTTCGTTAAAAGTTCGGTAACTTGGCTTGAAATTTTACCAGTATACGAGGATGTGTTTTTATCTGATTGTATACGAGAATCAGTTAATTGTTAAATATTTGGGTTCGTGAACGGAATACCCTAAGGAATCATAAATGTGCTCTTCACCTCATGAGACCTGTTCATACTATAAGATGCTTTCTGTGATGTCTCACAGGAAAAATAAAAATAAGAATTAAGTTCGTTAACAAATTATTGCGCTAATTTCTTGAACTATTATAGTTAGCACTCGGTTGTGCGAAAACATAAACATTACATTTGCGCTTTATACTTGGATATTATTTGTTCAAAATTATTTACTCGAATATATTTTACTTGAATTTCACATGTTGATGTTTATTTGAATAACGATTATTCAAATAATCATCAATAAAGACGTCGTCTTTATTGATACAATATTACATGGGAAGTAGGACAGATCCATTAGGAGCTCAAATATTCGCTGAGGTACTACAAATATATTGAGAGCCGGATTTAGGGGGTGGGGCCAGGGGCTAAATCCCCGAGTCGACCCCAATTCAAATTTTTAGGTAGAATTTGTCGCGGTATAGTGTGCAACACTTAGTGAACAAAAAAACTTCAGAAATCGGATAAAGGAAAAAATATTATCACACTTTCACGGAGCCTTTTTGTAAGTAACATTTCAAAGCGTATTTCTGTGAAAAAATGATGAAAACACCAAACATTATCAATTCTCTACGACAGAATATATTCCATAAATTATAAATAATTTTAAACATGTCACGTGGATTGAGCCAACCGTTTTTTTTTTAATATAGCGACTGATGCGGAAAGAAGAAATATTTGTTTGCCCATATTGTTTTTTACAACTCCTAAAAATGGCTATGAAAGTTTTAGTACTTAGAGTTAGATGCCGGCCAGTATATGCCAGTATATGCTGAATGAAAACCGAAGAAAGTTTGCTTTGGTAAGTCGAGCTCATGTGTAGTAGATGCTAACCTATTAACTTTTATCCCAGTGACCGATCAGCTATCTGTTTTTCTGACTGAAAGACTGCCATGTATAAGATGCTGTACATCCGCGATTTGGATTTCTTAACCATTCAGAGGAGATGGACTTGTGTTGATGGTATCGAACTGCGATGGGGAGCGCTCATTAGCAGAAATGAAAATGATTAAAAAATAGGCTACATACAATGAGACAAAATTGCCTGCCAAATTTATTTCAAACTACTTCTCAGCATGGAGAGTAATTTAATCCGAAAGCTGGATTCCACCGAAATCCATAATGATTTTTCGTCACAAAGCTCGTAAAGTTCCGTTCGTCTATCGATAGAATTTTACTTTTTTTTCCTTGTGTTCTCCGAAAGCTATGTATGCTGTTGGAAAGGATCTTGTTCTTTCGCAATAAATTATTTACACACCATGAAAAATGTTTATTCTGTTTGAAAAATAATAAGGAGCCTCCAACTTCTTCGTTGCCCCAGGGTCTCCACAGCTTTAAATTCGGAACTGAATATACTGTTTATAAACACATAACTTGTCCCTTTCGCCTCAGTTTATGAAAAGCTTGTCCAAGGACTGAGTTTGTCAGATCGTTCCAACAGAGCCAATGAAAATAATTTTTTCTACTTTCCAGTCAAGTATTGTTCCATTCTATACTAACTTTCGAATGTTGCATGCCGCGAGGACATTAGAGTGGAATGGAATGAACTATGTGTGGAATAAATAATTCTACCCGGTATCAATCGAGGATTCAGGGGAATGCTAGGAAAACGCTTCTTATCATTTCCATGTACCAGGAACCAACATCTTTTGTAAAGCGCGAATATCGACACACAATTAACAATGTCTACCCTTGCGCGCACAAAATATTGAGTGAGATACAAGTGAAATGTAGTAGGAGTACCAATATACATGAAACGTCACAGGGGGCGTTACAGCAGCACCTTGTTGTTCTCTTACGCAAGAAAGGAGATACGGAACGAGAGTCAGAAAGCTTATTCTGACCTACTTTTCCTTGACCGTTGTAAGATATCAAAACTACACCTCCGTCGAGGATTTTCTGTGAGATTCTTTCATCAAGACAAGGAAAATCATTCCACTGAAGATTGCAAACGTATCGATTACCTCTGAGAAATCGTATTGCGAATTCTTTAGCACGATTGCTTTGATTGCATTACGTTTGACGTTGTAAAAGCTTATCTGCATTTTTTATGGCGTTGAAAGATGTTGTTTGCCGAGAAGTGGTCCTATTACTAGTTTCTTGGATTTTGCATAATGAATAAAACTTTCATGTGGCATTTAAAACATTTACTCAAAGCAAAAATAGATTATTTTCATCCTTTGTTTTGCCAACGTACCTTGCTACAACGTTCCGAGTTGATACGGTCCTATACCTTTTGTTGTTCTACCTCACACTTCTTGCTGCGCAGTTTTTCAGTTCCTGAAAGAGCTCCCGAAGTGTTGACCAGAGACGCACTTCCCCTACGCATTACAGATAATGAATGAAGGAAACTGTTTCCGATTGGCACGAAGGTATGACGAAACTGTGGCCAGCCTGCGCTCATACAGGAGGCTATACTTTACTAAGTTGCAGCGACGTTACCATTCAAAACTTGATAAAACTGCTGCTGCTCGACAGTCGGCACGCAAGCCAGTTTAAGCCTAATAACAAGGAATATCACTTGAGTGTCCACCTTCGATTTTGTTGAAACTCATATATGTGAAAAAGCATTGAAAACTATTAGGTCCGTATTTTTTTTATCGGTGAAAAAACGGTTTTAAGAGGGAAAACAACCCCTCAAAGAAAGGCGTGTCGAAGGGTGATTTTACAGTTTCACCCACCAGCAGTCTACCGATCTAAATGGAACAAAAACCAAAATTTTTCTAGTGTAAAGCGATGAAAAAATCCACTATAAAAGTATTTTTAGAACAATTAAATGAAGGGGCGACGATTTTTTTTCCGACGATAAAAAAAATACGTGTCTAATAGTGTTCAATGCTTTATCAGAAATATAAGTTTTAACAAAATCTAAGCCGGACACTTAAGTGACGTTCCTTGTAAGAGCTCATGATGAACACCAGTGCGTCTACGAACATCTTTAGCGAATGCTTCCTTCGCTCCATTGAAATTCAGTTTTTTGCTGAATGGTTAAACCATTTCTGTAGGGACCAAAATTTTCCACCATTAACACAGAAAAAAAATTTCACAGAATTAATATTTTTATATTTGCATGACGTGAACGGTTTTGGGAAATGGGTGTTTGAAAACAACTTTTGGACGGCTAAAAATACAGTGAACATTTTTATATCAATTTTATCGAGCACTAAATTATCTACAAATTGAATATTCAGTATTTTTGGTAGGATCAATAGTTTACGACCGTTTTGAAAAAACCAATTGCGAAAAGGATGGATGCGCTGTGACGCTAAGAATATTTGCACGCAACAAAAAGTTGTCTTTATAATGGTAAGAAATTTTCTTGTGCGCAAAAGTGTATGCTCATTATTCGTGTAGGATTGACTATTTCGGAGATATTGCAATACAATACTTAATTACAGTGTTTTTAACATCGCGGCTGGAGACGCTCGCGCCTCTGCACCAATTTGACTACGCACTCAGAGAATACCTCTGCACACATTTCAAAACATCTTGTAGCAATTTTTACATCACACTTGGACTGTAATTGCAGTTCAGTCAGTAAACAAGACATGCGTTTACCAGCATAGGTTTTCTGCAGTTTACTTGCTGTCTGGTGCGATATAGTAGTGCCTGTTGTGAACGGCGTACATTATGGGCGATGCCTCGAAAAGAAGAAACTAGGAAATTCAACGTGCGGAGAGCAGAGGTAGACTTGTAAAAATTCAAAATGAGTGTACGTGAAAACAGGTTAGCAAAAAATATATATATATCTATTATTAAGAATCGCCATAACAAATTTCGGGCCACCTCTCCCACGGTGTACATTATAACAGGGTAGCAGAGAAAGACTAGCGCCCTAAATCGTTTCTGTTCAGGTATATTGAAATTTTCAAAATAATGTCGTGCACATAATTAAAGATGAAGCCATAATTATTAACCATTTTTTTAAAACTTAACTGCCCAAGAAATGAAGCATCATTAAATCACTGCACAATTAAAATGAATACATCAACAAACCATGCGTACGTCGGTTTTGTATCAATGATGCTAATTATGATTACAATAGAGGTAATATCACTGATCGCGAAAACAATTATTGAATGACATCCATACGAAACTACGAAGTGATACGGCTTCGATACAATGCAGTCTAGTATTGATTGGTAAGGATGTCCCTCTGAGTAATGCTCGGTACAAACTCATCGACAAGCTTCCTGGAAGAGATCACAGTACATTTCACGTATTTCTTGCGGAAAAATATTTCACTGTTGCGTGTGCGGTGTCGAAAAACGTACAATTAACGAGGCCACGTTAGACCTCGGACCACGAAAGTCTCCTCGGATTTCAAGAGTCGGCACGTATCCAATAATCGAGTTACAGCAGTTAGAATTTCACGAAATGTTTGAGAATCGGATTCCATTTCAATATTCATTGAAATTCCTCTTACTGCTCGGTCATTTTATTCTGCAGGAATTATAGAGGCATTACTTTTCTTTCACAAAGACATACACAAAGACAAAGTGTAGGCATACGTTGATGCCTACACTTTTAGGAGACTGGTTTTGGCTTCGTTGTCACGAGGCGAAAATAATGCGATTTCATACGATTTGCTCAGAATAAGAATCGCATAAATGTTTCGATTTTGGATTCGTTATGGAAATGTATTTGGTATTTAAAAAACATACATGCATTGTCATTTGCTCATGATCATTGAACCTATTTGCGCTCAAGAATATAAAATCCATGAGAAAAAAATCTTCAAGAGCAAGTCTGATCATTGATTGAAACTTAAATCTCCGCCATAATTAATTCGTTATGAAAGTATCGCGACTTCTGCATCTATTCTAAGCGTTTTGCCGTGTATATTTTTTGCATCTCAGAAAGTCAAATACAGATTTTTCACGCATGGTTAATCAAGCAGATGAAGAAAGAGTTGGATGGAAAAGCGAAAGTTTTCTTACCTCAAGTTGATAACAAAGAGCAGACGAGAAGCTCTAACCGCCGCGTGGGCGGATGGTAAAACTTTTCGCGATCCCACCGAACGACGGTACTCTATGGATATGTTGCTAGTATCGATTCTGACCGATATAACAACGACATACATGCAACAGCAGGTTTCAACCCTATCGGCCCAGCCACTGCCAAAATAGTCTAGTTAGCTTAATTAGAATGTATTTAAATAAAATAAATATTTTCTTTGTCTCACGGCGTACTAGGCCTCTATCTCTATTTATTTTTAACTAGCTGGCGTACCCGGCTGCGCTCTGGTGTGCGTACGATTTTCACTATTTCTCGCTATGCACTTCTTTTTCGCATTCTCACTGTTGCAGCCAAGTGCGGATTTCCGCTTCGGCATTGTCAAAACGTTAAATGAATCTCTGTGAAATTCAAGTTACGTGAGTAACGTCATCTGATCACAAAAACAGAAACAGTACACTCGACGTGTCCCTCGACACTCGACGTAGGGGAAATACCCTATACAGTGGTGAGAACCGCATCAAGATCGGACCATTGGTTCGAAAGTTTATTCGGGACATACAGAAAGACCAACTTTGATTTATAGGTATAGAGAAAGAAAAAAAGAGAAGAGAAGACGAAGAGCAGAAAAGAGATAAGGTGGATGGCCCAGTAATCGTCACCTCAAGCAGATCGCTTGACTTTGCAAATTTATGTAGCTCAACTAGGAAAGTAAGTAAAAGTTGTTTTAAGTCGTTTTCAATCAGTTTTTTTATTACGAACAAGAAGGTCATTGTGAAATTCCCGTGCCTGGTACAGTTTTCGAGAAAATATTTCGTAAAGGTTATAAAATGCTATTGTACGAGTTATCGTCATGCCGCCATGACAGTTGGTCTGGTAATCGCCATGGGAACGTCTCACTAATCGTCGCATGCGTTCAAACTTCTTTGAGGCCTTATATACCTTAGATTTTTTCATTGACTTAAATAATGTATAAACATGTCGAAAATAATATGCTAAAGTTCTTTTGACTGGACATTTTTTTAAAAAACATGTAGAAAAATGGTTTTAAAACTTTAAACGCGTTTTTCATGTAGAAATGTTTTCAAAATCTGGCGTACTCGTATGTCCTGCATTTTTTTACCTATTGATTTCGAATTTCAACTATAACTTCTTAGATGCATTTTATAGCGATGTACACACGATTTTTACAATTGTTCAAAAATTGCGATTTTTGGAACGAACAAAGACCGTTGTTTCCTTTCGAAAATGCGACTTTCTTAAAAAATCGGGCTAGATGTACAAAAATAAATATTTTATAATAATCGTGTGTACTTCGGTAGCAAAACTCATATAGATTACGGGGAAGAGAAAATTCTTCCGGGTGCACATGTGCGACTCCATCGAGTCCGCTCGTTGGAGGTACCTACAGATATGTGAGATAAACCCTCTAAACCTCGTTTTGATTGCTTTATTAGTATTTTTGAAAAATCTCAAAAAGTCTTGTTTTTTGACCATCCAAAGGTATATAAGGCCTTAACTAATTATGCAAAGGTTCGTAGGACTTTGTTGACTCGATTATGTCTGCATATAGAACGGCAGAATAATTTTTACGCACTCTGTCACAAACTTTATGATTTTTATTAAAACATTTTATAAAGAGTTTGAAATATACATTTCTCTCCCATGGAACTTTATTAATATAAAAAATAAAACTAATTATCGCCTATTACGTCAGAATTGTAAATTTTCTTTATTTGTAGTCATTATAAACAACTATTTTTTTATAAGATCATTTTTCATATTATTTCGATCGAATGCTGTTCACCTGTGTTCAAGACATACACAGTTATCGACATGGTCACGACCCAGTGATCGACAACATTTATTTATATGTATATCTTTTTACTATTGCGAATATGTGTATGACGATGACTGGTTCGTGGATCCTTCAGACAATGCTAATTACGAACCCAATATTTCTTTTCTGACTTTCTATAAATTAATACTCGATTCGCAAGACTCTTTTTTTGCTAACGTTGTCCCAGTTATCGACAGCCGTGGCGATTAATCAGCAGAGTGTTTATTTTGCTGAACCGGTAATAGTTATATATGAAAATTCGTTGAAATTAACATAAAACTATATTTTTTATGCTGAACGCAAAACTGAAATCCTGTTTAATCACGTGAAGGAAAACTTACTCCACGCAAGTCCACAGGCATTCTCAAATCACCCGAGATGTGACATGGTTCACGTTAACCTCCTAATGGAGGATTCGGCCGAAATGACTGCTAGACGTCTTAGCGGAATATATTTAATTTGATTATTCTTTTATACATATACGTATGGGTGTAAAAATGTAATGCAACATAGTAAACACCTTCTGGAAGCTAATATACCACAGATCTGCACGAAGGACTGATTTTTATCTTAAAATACTTATTTAATGCGTAAACATGACGATCACTAGGACGGCCACTGGGCCGATTACCTTATATATACGAATTTTAATTCGACGAATATTGACAAAGATAGCTGAAACGAGTTGAAGTTTATCTTTTTGTCAAGTCTCTGGACCACTGCGATTAGTTATCCCTCACCGAAACGCCGTAGCGAATCGCAAGTACCTTCGTTAGATCACCACGTTAGAAGGTAGCAAGAAGAAAATACATAAAAGAGGAGAGACAAGCCTAGCATAATCAGTGGATTAACGATAAGACAGAGATAGATCGTTTTGGTAACCTCTGCTTAAGGTGCTCGGAGCAGTGGTCATGTTTACACTTTACATACGTATTTTGACAGAAGGATCAGTCGTACGTGCAGCAGAGATTAGTAGGGAGATGTACAACCAGAGATTAGTAGGGAGATGGACAACGCTCCTGTTTCCGGCGTGCCTTGGGAATGGCGCTAAATCATTGTTCTGGCGAGATCATTGTTTTCTCTCGGTTGCCTGTTTATGTCGAGAATGCGGTTTAACAAATTTACGACGAAACGCGTTGAAAAATAAAACGCCGAAATGATCGTGGAAGGTTCAAAGAGAAATCTTGTGCCTTTGCCGCGGTCGTTTCGGCGGTTTTTTTTCAACACTACGAATTATAGATAAGCGTGTATCATAAATGTTTCTTTATCCTCAATGAGCGTTGCGGCTGAGTTGGAAGCCTGACGTATGAACAATGCTTGCGGTCCGAGTTCGATCCCCAGTGAATCGATTTTTTATCCATTTGACATTTGAAAAATGTCGAACTTCCTCTCACTTTAGCTACCCTCGCCTGTCCAGGTTTTATTTATGATATTTAATCCATATATATTCAATAAAGAAATAAAATAAAAACCATTGCTACCGGGGATAAAACCCGCGTCGTCTGTACTCAGAGCCCGCACGCTGATATCCCAGCCGCGAGGCTCTTGTGACTGCAAAGTTGCTTTAGGTATACTTATCCAATGTAAAATGTGTTGGAAAAAAATTCCGAAACGATCGAGAAAAACTGAAAGTTCTCTTTCTCAAAGTTTCCCTTTCTCGATTGTTTCGGCACTTTTTTTCAACACATTTTACATTGGATAGGTGTGTATACCTAAGGCAACTTTGCAGTCACAAGAGCCTCGCGGCTGAGATATCAGCGTGCGGGCTCTGAGGACGGACGACGCGGGTTCGATCTCCGGTAGCAATGTCTTTTTTTTATTATACATATATGAATTAAATATCGTAAATAATGCCTGCACAGGCGAGAGTAGCTAAATCGAGAAGAAGTTCGAATTTTTTAAATATAAAATAAAGAAAGAAAAATAGATAAAAAATCGATTCACCGGGGATCGAACCCGGACTGCAAGCATTGTTAATCCGTCAAGCTGCCAACTCAGCCACGACGCTCATTGAAGGTAGAGAACCGTTTATGATACACGCTTATCTACAATGTTTAGTGCTGAAAAAAACCGCCGAAACGACCGCGGCAAGGCTCAAGATTTCTCTTTGAACCTTCCACGGTCGTTTCGCCGTTCCATTTTTTAACGCGTTTTGTCGTTAATTTTGTTAAACCCGCATTCTCGGCATAAGCAGGCAACCGAGAGAAAACGATAATCTCGATACATGTTTTCACTTTAAAATTCATTTAATGCATATTCTAATCCGCAGTACGGCCACACAAATATGTAGAGCTCGATCGGACGGAAAATCTCGCTCCGTTCGCCTGTCGAGTAAGCACGATTTGCGAGAGGCGAAGACTTTTCCCCCATCGGGCTACCCATTCGTGTTTACGCTGCTGCGATACCGGCTTGAGCGATGATCACGACTCGCGCGGCTACAAAAGAATCTGCAACCTCGACGGAGGCGATGATCACAAAATTATATTCCCGAGCTCGCCGCCGCGATTTTGCGCCATTCCCGAGGCACGCGAAAAACGGGAGCGTTGTACATCTCCCTACTAATCTCTGCCATCTATGTTGGAGCCATTTTCGGGACCGCTTCTTTCAGTGGCTTTGCACGGGCGTTTAGTCTCGTGGTATCTAGTCTCCATGGTTTGATCGCTAAGGGAAACAAATTAGTAACCTACAAATAAGTTTTCAAATGTTCTGCACGCGGAAGTAGTAATAATATAAAAAAATTAAATTCGTTATCTAGTGCTCTACTATTACTGTGCTAAGATTTTATACATAGTGTCGCGTACGAATCTTTTCTGTACCACAGTTCCTCAACACATCACCAGTGTAAACGTTCCTTGTCGGGTAAGGGTTTCGTGGAATTAAATCCAGTGTTGACTGTCATCGCTGACGAAATGGGAAGAATAACCTGCGAATGTGTTTTGCAAATGTTCAACGCAGTCATGGTGTCAATACTTCTTGTCGGTGAAAGAATTCAAGAAAGTATTTGCAGCGCTCACTCTGATCGCTGAGGGAAACAGATCAGTAATCTGCAAATAAGTGGTCATATATTTGCATGCCGGACTAGTAATAATATAAAAAAAAATAGATTCATGATCGTCTACTCGACTCTTTCCGTGCCTAGTTTTTATGCATAGTGTCACGGATGAGTTTTTCCCGTACAACTGTTCTTCAACACAATAGCATTGTAAATTTAACTTGTCAGAGAAGGAAGTGAGGGAATTAAATCCAGTGTTGACTGTCATCGCTGATTAAGGGGCCAGTCCACTTTGAAAATTTCAAAAAATGGATTTTTTTTGTTTTCGAAAGTACATATATTCAGAAGTATTGTGTCAAAATTTTGTGAAAATCCGAGCTCTTTAAGTATTTTTTTTACCTGAACGTCAGGACCTCATTTCGTCTACCTGAGCGTATAGTGCCCTCGACCGACCTTAATCCTCTTTCCCCGCTATTGTTAATTGAACAGCTGCTTCTCATTATAAATCGTATAACCCAGCTATATTTTAGTCCTTCTTGAAATATAACCGCAGTTATAAGTAAGTTTTAGGAGCAAAAACGAACATTGAAACACCTCTACCCCTTATTTCAACATCTGAATTCGCTTAGACTGCGTAGAAGTAACATCGGGTTGTGCATCATGGGTAAAAAGAATGAAGCTCATCCATGGAGAACCAGGAAGCGAAAGTTTTCAGGGCCTCTTTCTTTCACATGAAACGGGCGATGCTTATTTTGACTATCACACCAACAAGTAATCAACATACAAAGAACCCCTGAGAAACAATCGCATGCATATAATCCGGTACAAATCGCGGCACATTTACAGTGCGCCATCGATGGGCTATCATCCGTTCGTTAATTCTTAGGGGCGGTTTAGTATCAGATGGAGGATAAACATGTAAAGTTCCTAAGCCGGTTCTACAGGTGTCTCTTGGGTGTTCAAATGAACACCCATACTTCCCGTTAAATTGGTTAATGGTTGAACAGTAGCTCGGCCGGGCAATCTAACGTTTTAATCGGGCCTATAACTTTGCTATGCTTTTTTCAACACGTTCGTTTCTGCAATCAATCGATTCCGTTTTCGTACGAATTTTTCGTAGTATTCGCGAAAGGCTTTGAAAATGATTACATATTCGGCTTATCTACTTACGGCTTAATGGCTGTCGGGATACCATCAGTGTTCCACATTAGACATACATCGCAGTTTCCCGGTATGGCGTTTTTATTTTAGCCTTTTATATTCAGTTCCTTTTATATTCAGTTCCAGTTTTATATTCAAAAAAAGTACGCACTGTTCAAAATTCAATATTGGTTTTATTATACTTACGGAAATAGTTAATGGAGTACTTCCACAGCTGTTTCAACGATACTTTATAAGTTCACATTTACATTTTTACTGAAACTTCATAAAAAAATTTCAAAAGCTGAACGAAAATAATTTCAACGCGCAGGATGCCAATTTTAGGCTGCACATAAAAAGTACGCACCCAAAAAAAATATGTCATCACATCGTGCATCTAATATTTTGTGTGACCACCTTGTGCTTTGACAACAGCCTGTAAACGCCGAGGCATACTTTCTACAAGATTGTGAATTTGCTGTTCGTCGATATTGTCCCAGGTCTCCCGCGAAGCATCAAGAAGCTTTTCTTTGTTTGTTACGTCGCCCTTATTAACATTTTGGTCCAAAATAGACCACAGATTTTCTATAGGATTTTAATCTGGCGATTGTGCTGGCCAATCCAAAAGTTTGATCTGCGAAGAACAGAAAAAGACCGATGATTTTCGAGCCGTATGTTTAGGATCGTTGTCTTGTTGAAAGATAAATTCATCCTGCAGACCGATCTTTAGCAGTGATTCCTTCAGATTTTCGTGTATGATATCAATGTAAACATCGGCGGTCATGATACCGTTGATTGAAACCAAATTTCCCCCTTCTGACCACGCAAAACACCTCCACACTAACAAGGGGACCTTACAGGCTGTCACTCACGGACTTTGATAAGTCTCAGATATGTTGTAGAGGGACCTATCCTGAGTACCTGAGTAAAGGGATTTTATACAACGCTCTTTAGTTTTCGAGAAAAAACGTTCGAAAGTTTAGCTCGTAGCTATCATACCGGTACGATTGCACCTTTGTCAAACCAGCGAGCGTGGCCCAGTGGGCAAGGTTCCCGGCTCTGACGCTCGAGGTCCAGGGTTCGAGTCCCGTGATGGCGTTTTGTTTACAAAATATAAATAAATTCGATGGATGATGCAAAACCGTCTAATTATTTATTATTATTTTATTTATTTTTTTTCATTTAATTTTTAAATTCATTTTTCAAATTTTTTACTTTCCATTTTTCAAAATTATTTATTATTATTTTATTTTTCACGCAGAAAAAAAAGACAGGAAGAAATTATAACATCTTTCACAAGAAACTGCAATTTATTATTTTTCATTACAATATGAATTCAAAAATGGTCGGGCCATTATTGCAAATACTACAGCCGGGTTTGCTACCTGCGTTCCTCATCCCCACTTGTACCCTATCCCTTTGTTATACAAAGCCTAACGGTTTTTCGGACGTTGAGGTGACGTTGGAGGACTAGCGTCGTCTGACTAGACGACGCCAGTCTTTCGCAGTGTTTCGCAGGCGTCAGTTGTGCAGATACATACGTTGGGTATAACGTCGCTCCGAAATAAAGTTGATCGAAATTGCACAACCGTAAAGTGGAAGAAATCAGCGCTGCTACGGCAGAAAGTCAGTCGAAAAAGAAGGATTATGAAATGGCAGAAACAAGTGTTGGATCAGAAGAAAATCCATCGGAAAGAGAAGAGGATGATGAGCAAACGAAGACTGTTCTCACAAACACCATCATATATACTCGAAGCTTGCTTCAGGATTTGAATCTGCTCACAGACGCACCTCCGAGTGCAATTTCCGAGGAATTTATGGCGATGGGAGAGGTTTTTGCAAGCGAAATACTTGAAATGCTCGCAGATAGGCATATAATTCATGTAGATGAGTTTATCGGCGCCGACGTGGTGTATGAACTACAGAGATATGTAATGGTAAGTTTTATTTCTGTTCGGGGAATTATTTTGGTTTCCTGTATAACGTGGAGAAAGGTTAATAATCATCTTCTATGTAGTGTAAAGCTGTACCAGAAGATGATGAGGGCTTTGTGGCCGAGGAATTCAAACCTGCACCTGCGGATTATGTGCCTTTATCATACAAACAAAAAGCAGTCGCTATAGCAGCAGCTCATCCGAAATGGAGTTTGAAGATCTTACAAGCGCGCGGACTCTCTTGGTTCAAAAATAAACGAAATCTCTATCGACGGAGACAAGACGTCAAAGAAGGTGGAAATACGTTTGACAAATGGTACGCAATCAATCATAAAACACATGAACGATTCCTGGAAGCTCGGCAGAATTTGGAGCAGGTAAAACATATCAAAATATATATTAATTTATCTCTTATCTATTCACAAAAAATAGAAAATCGTTTGGAATTTTTTTTGTGAATAAATTATAGCGAAGAAACTATACAATGCATCAATGCAAAATTTGGCATGTGGATTTATTTATTTCTTATTTATTCACAAAAAAATTCGAAACGATTTTCAATTTTTTTTGTGAATAAATAAGAAATAAATAAATCCACATGCCAAATTTTTCATTGATGCGTTGTATAGTTTCTTCGCAAGAAAATTAGAAAAAAGCAATAAATTTAGCGACAAAAAAATAATCCCCCCTTAAAAATTTAAACATAAATATAAAATATATTATAGAATTGAAGAACACCAAATTGAATGAGTCGAATATATAAAAATTGATCAATTTTGTCCGTGTTCACGTTCGTTTAGCTCCAACGAATTCGCCACGATGGAGGAAGTGCCCGCGCGGAAAACGGATAGGGCATCCCTAATAAAAATAAGGGCCTTTCAAGACTTCCCTAGTGCTTTTCCGAGTAGGGATTTCCACAATGGGCCCAGACTTGGCCATTATCGGGATAAACTTGTAGGGATTTCCACAAGAGGCCCCGACTTGGCCATTATGGGGATAAACCTGTAGGGCTTTCCACAATAGGACCCGACTTGGCCATTATAGGGATAAACCTGTAGGGATTTCCACAATAGGCCCAGACTTGGCCAGTATAGGGATAAACAAGTAGGGATTTTCATAATAGGCCCAGATCTGACCATTATAGCGATAAATCAGTATAAATAGCTTAGGTTACATGGTTGATGGTATTTCTATTATTCAAATCGATTATATACATCGATCGAATAATATTATCGAACGCAAATTGGGAAAAAGCGTAAGGGCATTAGCAAATAAAAAATGAACGATAAACACAAATATTCATACAAACATCAGACAGTATTTATTTATCAAATTAAAGAAACCTTTTACATAGATACAAACAATTACTCATGGTTTCACTCATACATGGAGTAATGCTATCGCATAAGTGTGAACAGTCCCAACCGGTTTTCTTGACATTTTTATAGCAACTAATTTCCGCTCAATACTCATCATAGGGAAAATTATTTTTTCTGAAGACTTCGCTGATATTTCCCATTCAAAAACTTTATCTGACTGTGTAGGATAAGTAAATAAATTGGTCTTTGTTTTCCAGATCTTTCCCTCAATGGAAATAGATTCTAGTGATTCAGTAGACCCATATATTTTTTTTATTTCTACTACACATCCATTCCTTAGAATGGATGTGTAGTAGGTGTATTTTGGTGGTCTATTTTTCCACCGTGATATATTGATACTTATTCAATTACTTAATAATTTCCTAATTAAAACTAAGATAATATTACTTTTATTGGAGTCATTAATACTTTACTTTATACAGCGGACATATAATTTCGCTCCTTTGCGTTCTGTACCCTTAAAGACTCATTTCAGACTGTGACTATAACTATAATCAATGTGACAATCTTATAATTTCAAACTTAAGTGTTACAAGCTATCACAAATCTAAAAAATGTTATCATAGTGGATAGTTCCTCAAAAATAAATGTTTGCAGTGAAGAGAGTTCGCCTCACATTATTTTTTGTATTAATTTTGTGATGGCGGTTTGTCATATGCACATGAACAATTACATAAAAACAAATACAGATATACCCTGACGCATTTAACATACACGTATATCCACTGATACGGATATTTTATGGCGCTGAAATGGTTTTGATGAGGCGCCGTTGAGGCATTTTCAGGGCGCTAAAATGGTTTTTATGAGGCGTCATTGAGGCAACTTATAATGCCCCGGTCGTTGCACCTTTAATGGCCCTTGTTGACAAAGCTAACGGCCCTCATGTGGCTTCCAGATTAGGGCCCGATCACAGCCACAACTCAATTTCCGCACGGGTGTTGACTGCTGCCGAAGAATTTCAAATCCAGACAAGAATAGTAATCCCCGACTTTGACCTTGATTATGTAATTAATACCGATCAAACCGGCTGCCATTATCAGTCAACTTACAACAGGTCGCTTGCGGAACAAGGAGCAAAAACCGTTCTTGTTAAGAAAAAGATTTAAACAAAAGTAGTCATTCCTTCACGGCACAGTACACATTAACTGCGTCAGGAAAGATACTTCCTTTCGTATTTTTATGCATGCAGGAGCCATCAGGAAGATTTGGTCCGATTGTGAAAAAGAAGGTCGACGCGTTGACTGATAAATTCAAAAATGTTATTGTGACCTGCACAAAATCAGGAAAGATTACAAAACAATTGTATGAAGAGTTCTTGAAATCTTTCATTCTTCCCTATGTGAAACAAAAAAAAATCTATTCATTATCGATTTGTGGGGAGGGCAAACTGATCGAACGCTTTACGATCACATCTTTGTAGAGGAGAAGAAGGCATGTACATGCAGTATTAAAGTTATACCGCCCAAGTGCACGCCGATTTGCCAACCGTGCGATGTTAATTTTTACCGGCAAGTGAAAATTATCACAAAAAAAATACAAAATGCTCCCAATTTGTTAAAAAATAACAGATAAATTCATCAAGGGAAGATTCCATACAAATTCATTCTTTGATTCTTAATCAATTAAGCGCACCTGCTTTCGCGCCGATGATTGAATATGCGTGGTTTGCATAGAAGTTAATTGAGGAAAGACCGCTGATTTTAGATGTCAATCAAGTATGCTTTCCAATAACGCTGCTCAAAACTCCGTGCGCCTTACAGGCACACGGAGTTTTGCGCAGATTATACAATGTGCGCGTTGCTCTTTGGTCTTGTGTTTTGCTTGCTTTTACGACAAATACCACCCGCAATATTGTTCTGATGTAACAAACGACCACAGTGATAGCGAGTAAGAAAAACCTGTATATTGTAATGAAAAATAATAAACTGCAGTTTCTCGTGAAAGATGTTATAATTTCTTCCTCTCTTTTTTTCTGCGTGAAAAATAAAATAATAACAAATAATTTTAAATAATAGAAAGTAAAAAGTTTGAAAAATGAATTAAAATTTTTTTACAAATAAATAAATAAAATAATAGTAAATAACTAGACGGTATTGCATCATCCATCGAATTTATTTATATTTTGTGAAAAAAACGCCATCACGGGACTCGAACCCTGGACCTCGAGCGTCAAACTTGCCCACTGGGCCACGCCCGCTGGTTCGACAAAGGTGCAAACGTACCGGTATGATAGCTACGAGCTAAACTTTCGAACGTTTTTTCTCGTAAACTAAAGAGCGTTGTATAAAATCCCTTTACTCAGATACTCAGGGTAGGTCCCTCTACAACATATCTGAGACTTATCAAAATCCGTGAGTGACAGCCTGTAAGGTCCCCTTGTAAAACACATCCCCTCCGTGTTTGACAGTCTTTTGAATATTTTTATCAAGAAGCTGTTCTCTCTACTTAATCCTAACGCGTGATCGTCGTTTATGCCCAAATAAGTCAAACTTGCTCTTGTCACTTCGAACAATTTTTTTCCAAAACGAAATCGGCTTATTCACGTATTTTTTGCAAACTCGAGGCGGTTGATTTTATTTGCTTTGCGAATCAGAAGGCGAAGTTGTGCAAAACTATTTTTTAAGCCTGCTCGTCCAATACAGTTGTTTTTTTGTTTCTACCTCATCCATTTTTTATCACCGACTATACCTACCTAATTCCTTGAACTTCTCGCATATTTTTCTGCACCTTCACTTATGTCGTATTTTCGACCAATTTCTCTTTTAGAAATATCTTTTTTGGTCTTTAATTACCAGTTCTCGCACTTGACAAATCTATATGTTTACATTCCGTGTGCCTTCCTAAGCTTCGTTGGGCGAAAATCGCTTTCTTGTCACTGATGAGAATATATAAACGTTGGATGCGTACTTTTTTTTGTCCAGCACATAACCGGCACTCTTCGCGCTGAAGTCGTTCTTCTTCTGGTTTCGAATATTTGTAACATTATTTCAACGGCAGCGTAGAGGCAAAACAATGAACTTTCGTCATGACAGCTCAAGGACTGGTTTATTGATGATATTTGGAATCAGAATAGCACATAAATGGAAATTGAACAGTGCGTACTTTTTTTTGTCCGGTACTGTATGTCATTAACATATGTTGCTCATGCTGAGTTTTTTTGTTATGCTTTTCAATGACAGCATCGAGCTGCCGGACCTAAAAGGCGTGGATAAGTATTGATTGCAGATCGTATTCAACAAATATACCACCTGCATTCCGACCCTGACAAGCACCGCAAATAGATATTGCAGGGCTCGAAGAATTCACTTGAGTAGCGTGAACGGTCGTTACAAATTTTTTTTTTCCGGCTTTAGAATGTGAGTCTATTAGGGGGTCTAGAAGTTAGGTCAGCAAGTATTTTGGTTTTGGAAGAGATTTTGGCTGAGGCAGGAGAGCGGATAATATTTCTAAAAAATTCTGCAGACTCTTTTTCGTTAGCGCATTATTCAGAAAACAGTTGAGGATCATCTCAACAGCTTTGCCAACTGTATTGTTACTACCAGGGCAAATGAGCTTTATAATCAACGCTGGATCTCTAATCCCGTAATCTCCATTCTCGAATTCATAATCGTCACTATCACTGATTACTTCAGCCTTACTTGTTTCGCAATGAGCCAAATGCTGTTCATTCGACGCAGAATCGGCGTCATGTTCTGATGAATTGTGCGATTTAGAAATCGGCGGTTGTTGTGTAGTACCATCCTGTGTCGAATCAAAGATAGGGTTTAGCTTACCGCCGTAAAAAACGCCCCATGTACGTTTTTAGAGTCGGGTCAACCTTGGCGCAACGATGATCACCTGAGTTAGAACGGCGGGCCGGCTCTGTTCACCAACGTGGGTTCGGCGTCCAATACGTTGATTGCGGCATCGACCCTACGTCGATAACAGCGCCGGGCCTACGTTGATTGCGACATCGACCCTGTGTCGATTGAAGCGTCGGCCCTACACTGCCAAAAATCTTCAAACCCAATTCTATAGACACAAAATATTTCAGAAATTCAAAATGAAATCAAACACTTAATTGAGAGTTTTACGACAACGATTTTGGATCGTAATTCTTTATTTCCTAGCCTTTTGAGATGTTTTCAATCGAAGAAAATATTTTACCTATATGCGAATAGAACCTGGAACCTACTCACTTATACCTACCCTATGCTACCGAGTGTTTGTAACATCTTAGTCGCAGATATGGCATAAGAGACCAAATAAATTCCCATAATTATTTGTTGTATCACATAAACTATATCATTTAGTTAATATCATTGTGATAGTTAGAGAGTTCTATCGAATAACGCGCTATATATTTTTCAAACATAATCTATATATATATATATATATATATATATATATATATATATATATATATATATTGTCATATGATAGTAATATTTTACTAGCTTAGCGAAAAAGTAAAAATAAATAAATAATCGTAGAGCGTAGACGATATTTCACGTAAGTAATGCGCAATAATAATTATACAATAAATAACGATAATAATGTTGAATATTTATAATAACACATACATTCTATCAATTTCGGAGTCCAAAATGCTTTGTACCGATGAATGTGCTTGTGGTCAATAAGCGACAATGTCGAATGAATAATTGATATTCTTTTCACTTATGCAGTGAAACCTATTACTAATTTATATCTACATCTCTATGACTGAACCTGTACATCTATTTTATTAGAAACGCATTTATTTCAAACAGGTAAATAAAACTTCGATATATTATTTACTTTATTAATTCCCTCCGGAAGAGAGATCTCGTGATTTGGCACGAGCAGTCGAAGAACAAGTTGATTCCCGCGCTTCCAATATTCATGGGGTTTTTCGTCGCGTAATAGTGGAAAGGTCAGCGGGTGGCTGAGTGCTACGAGAGAAGCCTTTAGAGCTGCATTCGACTCAATATCGTTTCTAAGTTGTACCATTATCCCCAGAGACTTAACCACGTTGTGTGGCGATCGTGTTCTCCGTGTGTTGTACGTTCTGATTGACTTCCAATGTCACGAGAACCCTTCTTGCTTTCCTTCTCTCTCGCGTATTTCACTACTGCCTTTTTTCTTCGTTTACAACTTCTTTTCTCCTACCGGAACATCAAACAGTGATCAATAGTAGATTTTTCTCATATTTGTCAAAGTAGAATGTGTCTTTATTTGAATTGAACTGGCGCTGTGGCGTCTACATCTGTACTATTTACAAGGAATATGACTTTAGAGTCCGCTTTAAATTGGGTTGAACCTCGTATATGTGATGGAGCATTGAAAACTATTAAACACGTACTTTCTTATTGGCAGAAAAACGGTTATGAGGAGAGAAACGACCACAAAGAAGGGCATATGCCCCACGAGGTTGGCGCCCGAAGACAAAATGCTTAGAAAAATCCGAGTTTTATTTTTGTCCACAGCGCCGAAGTCATGGAAGTTCATTTTGGGGGTGAAAAAGTGGGGTGGAATTTTGAAAAATCATCTTTAATTCTATAATCCTTTAGGAAAAATTGATACAATTTTTGTTCAAATGGGAACATTGTAGCTCTTGAAAAGACGCGTCTAGCGAGTATTTCATCATCCCTCTACAATAATATCTTCACACCAAAAAAAAAGTTGAAGTATCAAAAAATAGGTCATTTCAATGTTCCACGGTGGCGAATTCGTGCGGTCAATAGTTTTCCCAGAATTTCACTTTGAATTTTCAGCCCCCGATAGGAGTTGGAAAATCAAAATTCAAGGGTGGTCCATAGAAACAAAAATATAGAGAAAATTATTCTCTGCATTTCGTACATTTAAACCATACACGAAATATCGATTGTTTTAGGTTATTCAATAAACCATTTTTTTTTTGGTGTTTCAACAATTTTTTTGGGGTGAAGATTTTATAGGATTTTATCGGATTTAAATACTCGATCGATGCGTATTTTCAATGGCTATAACGTTGTCATTTGAACATGAAGTATATAGTATAGTCGTGCTGTATATTGGAATCGGAAACAAATAGAAGAAGTTCTTTAACACGTGATTTTGTAAAGATTTTTTGTAGGATTTTTTAGCGGATGATAGGGGATGAGATTGGATTGATGCCAAACTACAACCTCTACGAGGTTGGCACCGAACAGACAAAATGTTCAGAAAAATCCGGGCTTTATTTTTGTCCACAGCACCGAAGTCGTGGAAGTTACATTTTGGGCGTGAAAAAGTGTCGTGAATTTTTAAAAACTCACTTTTCATTCGATAACTCTCTAGGAACTCTCTAGGAAAACTCTCTAGGAAAAAGACGCGTCGATCGGGTATTTGATCGATCCTCTCCGAACATATATTCACCCCCAAAAGAATTCTTGAAGTATAAAAAAAAATTGTTTATTTAATAACTCAAAAACAATCGATTTTTCGGGGATGGTTTGAATGTACGATATGTCGAGAATAATGTTCTCTATATTTTCGCTCCTATATGGACCACTCGCTCCTATATGGATTTTGCGATTTCGAACCCCTCTCAGAGGTTGAACATTCAAAATGAAATTCCGGGACAACTATTAACCGAAAATTAAGAGACACGAGTTTGGCGCTGTGGACAAAAATCTAGCTGAGGGTTCAAGCTACAAATTCATCCACGGCGCCGAATTCGTGCGGTCAATAGTTTGCCCAGAATTTCATTTTGAATTTTTAGCCCCCGAGAGGAGTTGAAAAATCAAAATTTAAGGGTGGTCCGTAGAAACGAAAATATAGAGAAAATTATTCTCTACATTTCGTACATTTGAACCATACCCGAAAAATCGATTGTTTTTGTGTTATTCAATAAACAATTTTTTTTGTATTTTAAACATTTTTTTAGGGGGTGAAGATATTATCGGAGAGTGATGATCAAATAGTTGATCGACGCGTCTTTTCAAGGGCTACAACGTTCCCATTTGAACAAAAAGTGTACGAATTTTTTCTAAAAAGTTATTGAATTAAAACTGATTTTTCAAAATTTCACCCCACTTTTTCACTCCCAAAATAAACTTCCACGACTTCGGCGCTGTGGACAAAACTAAAGCCTGGATTTTTCTGCCCATTTTGTCTCACGGCGCCGACCTCGTAGGGGTTGTAGTTTGGCATTAATCTACCCCCATCACCTTTCCCGTCGATGAACGACGAGAAAATCGCGCCAGATGGGTATGGGTGCACGTGAATTTCTTCCACCAGAAGATATTAATCCTAACCGGCCCGGAAGCGGCATGGTTCTTCACGCCACTCAGCGTTGTCTGCACCTCACCTCGCGTGACTGGAAGACAGTCGCCACGCTCAATCGGCTGATGCCGGCAAAATGCGTCGAATCGCCCAAGAGCCGGAGTGCTTTTATGAAAATGACCGTCCTCACTATACAGTTCTTTCCAAAACCGCTCCACCTAAACAGCTGTTTGTGCTTTGTCGGGGACAGGTGAAGGTGGTTATCACCAGCAGCCTGGGTCAGAGCGGAAGAGGACGTTATCTAACGGCCGACCCAGCCGCTTCTTTAGAGCTTGCTTCGCAATCCCTAGGTTCCGCACCTTTTCATTTTAGGCATTTCAGTACCTAGCTGATTGTTCGGATTTTCGGGGTAAACGCCCTCCTCGCTGCGACGAAGTCTCAGGAATTGCTGACACAGGGGACTCATTTGCTGCTTCTAGGCAATCAGGCTGAAGAGAAAAATTCCCAGTGACTTTCTCCCTCCTTCTCTCCCCAGGTTCCGATTGCCGCGGGAACCGATCTTGAGGCCGTCCGGCAGTGCTCCGCACTAAACGCGTGGAAGAGTGCCTGCCAGACAGCTCTGGCGGTATTAACAAAAGATCGTAGCCTTGTCGTCACAAGCGGGTGGTCTGATCTCGCAGATGTTGTGAGAGGTATGCAAGCTCTGTGTGCACTTGACATCACAGGGCCTGCAACCGCGTCAAATATCCCCGCCGCGACGTTACGCTATCCCTCCTGTAGCGGATTAGGTCCATCCTGAGGTCCTCCCTCCACTCGAGGCATCGATTTCGAGCTGTGGTCGTTGCCGTGGATCCAGTCCGGGTGCCCCTCCCGACTGATCCCTGGTCCCCACCCCAGAGGGACCGGTTCGGGGGGGGGGGGGGGGGGGGGGGGCGCCTGACTAGGTGGTGGTGGAACCTAGTTTTCGGCACGCTGGGCAGTTGGTCTGGCACGCCGGTGGGCATTGCAAGGGAATGATGCTCCCCTGGGCGATGGGCACGCAAGCTTCCCTACGCCAGTTAATTATTATCATTATGCAACAATTATTATTATTATTAGTTTGGCACTTTATAAAAGTTTCGGCATCTAGCCGGCACCTATGAGGATCCTACGGATATATGTCAAGTAGGATTCTCTTACACACTTTTTACAGATCGGTCTCGTGTAGGTCTTGAGTAATGAAATCGCATTCGTCCCTGTTGTTGTTGGTGTCCACGAAATTTCCGGTATCGTCGGTGCTCAAAAAATTTCTCATGATGTGGCAGGTCTCGAGAATAACTGCCTTCTGCATTTGCTCATACGTCTGCGTCGGGAGCCCGACAGTGCGTCGCTGAGTTGTTTCGGTATCACTCCAGTTGATGATAATACGATTGGCACTATCCTAACACTGTCTATCCTCCATAGGCGCCTTTTTTCCATCGCAAGTTCCGAGTAATTCGCGATCTTCTTTCGGATGGTCTTTTCCACTTTGTTCGTGTTTGGTATTGCAATATCAATTATGGGTGTTGTCTTCGCGCGGTTGTCGATCAGCGTTATATCTGGCCTATTTGCAGCTATCGTCTTGTCCGTTAAGATGGCTCTGTCGAAATACATCTCGTGCGTGTAATTATTCAGGACTGCCTGTAGCGAATACTTGTAGTACGGCTGTGAGTCGGTAGTTAGCTGATGTTTACTCGCCAGTCGCTAGTGAATGATGTTGGCTACCATATTGTGCCCGTGTAGATACTCCCCTTGACAGAGGAACCGACATCCCGACGTGATGTGCTGAATCGTCTCGGGGCAAAGATGACAGCGCCTGCACTTATCGTCCTGTGTTGGCGGATCCTTGATGATGTATCTCCCGTAGTCTTTCGTGGCGATGACTTGATCGTGGATAGCAATCATAAAACCTTCAGTCTCCGGGAAGAGGTCGCTGCGACTCAACCACTTTTCATATACTTTATTGCTCCGGGCGACGCACTTCCTCAGTTTGCACTGGGAAACATTCACCTACCCCCGGGGTTAGGCTCGGTCTTAATCTTGACCAGAACAATAACGGTGGGCGACACTCGAGGGTTCCGACACCATCACGGCTGCCGCCCAGTCAAAAAGTCGCACGAAAAGTCCAATATATCGCTCTGCGATCGTCGCTCCCTCAAGCCAGAGGGTGAGCGGCTACCGCAGTGCACAATCGTGCTGCTTGAGTAAACGGAGCGATCCAAGTATGATCGCCTTCTGCATCCGCCCCGCCAGCAACCGGACACCGGGTTTGCAAACCGGTATGCCAACGACGCCCGACACAAAAGAGTCTTTTATCCCCCCTAGTGGGCCGATAATGAGGACAACGAGAGTCACCCTGAATCCCCGGTGCAAACGACGCAGCTCGGCCAGGAGAGGCTGATGCTTGAGCCGTTTCTCCTCTTTCTTTCGCGGCACGTTCTCTTCGGCCGGATCCGAGAACTCAATGACGTATATCGTCTTGTCGAAATCGAAGAGGACAGCATCAGGCTTAGTCGTTTGAAGCGGCCGATGGACGCGAACGAGAAGTTCCAATAAATCTTGCACCTCTCGCCCACGACAACAAACTCAATATCTTTTGGTAAATAAGGCGGCACGGGCTCCCGGTCTATCCTAAAAGGGTTCCGTAGATAGTAGTACAACACCCTTGGGGTCGCGTTATGGCGATAGATATAGCCGGAGACTGCATATACCGGGCAGGCCGCCAGTAGATGTATTAATGTCACCGGCGATTGTTTGCATACACGATACAAAGTGGTCGGCAGAGACTGACCCATAACGCGACTGCGATAGACCAGGGTGTTGATGGCTCCGTCTTGGCAAGCGCAGATAAACCCTTCGGTCTCGGATATCAGTCCAGCTGACCGCAAGAAGGAAAAGGTTAGCTGGGTTGGACAGCCAACCCAGGGTCTGTTCACGTGCTGCCGAGTCAGGACGGTCTGCTTGGCAGCCCTGATTGCCCGCCGACGTCGGGACTTGGGCAACCGAGCGACGGAGTCTGTTGGCAAGGCGCTACGCCGGCGCCGGCGGAACTCCAAGCCGAGGGTCTCTGCAGCACGGTTTGCCGCCTTATAAAGAAAAGCCCCGGCCCCATGAAGCTCATGCTGGTGCACAATGTCCAGGAGCGGGTCCGAGCTCGTTATGAAATCGCTTGCTATGCCGAGGACCATGTGGTCTTGAAGACACTCCAATCCCAAGAGCCCGCGCCCGGCATTCTGGAGTGGAAGATCGAGGGTGCAGACTCCGCTGGATATTCATTATCTTGCGTGTGCCAATGTCCCGCTGTTTAAGCTCGTCTCTTCGCCATTTGACGACGCCAAAGGAGTAGAGCAGGACCGGGACAGCGAGCATATTGGTGGCAGTGATCTTCTTTTTCCCAGACATATCTGATTTCCAGATCGGTCTGAGACGCCGCCTATACTCGCTGCGACCGAATAACTGTATTCCTCTCAGAAAACCGACGAGTCTGGAACGTTTGGAAGTTCTGAAGAATTTTTGTGATAAACAAGTCGCTCGAAAATTCGGCCGAATATTATGAAATCTCAAGACTGAGTAGACGGATCGAAAAATGACTCAAACAAAATCAATCGGAAAAGGCTAACATTTCATTAGTAAAATGTCATTAGATTTTCGATTCGTCGCCGCATTTTCGCGTAATGTCGATTCTAAGTTAAAAAGTCGTCTGCTGGAGCCCATCTTACTACAAAAAGAGTCGCTGCCGCGTCTCTTGATACCGTATTATTAATACTTTTTAATAATAAAAGTGGGACTAAATGTTAGGTTTTATCATTTGAGTTCCCATAAGGCCCAGTAATCAGCACCTTAAGCAGATCGTTCGACTTTGCAAATTTATATAGCTCAACATGGAAAGTGAGTAGAAGTTATTTCAAGTAATTCTTAATCAGTTTTTTTATTACGAAGGAGACTGTCATTGTGAAATTGCCGTCCCTGGGACAGTTGTTCAGAAATTATTTCATAAAGTTACGCTATTGTACGGCTCATCGGCTTGCACCATGATGGTTGGTCTAGTAATCGCCATGCGAACGTCCCACTAATCGTCGCGTGCGTGCAAACTGCTTTAAGGCAGTTTGATTTAAATTATGTATGACGTATGACGTAAATTATGTATAAACATGCCGGCAATGATGTGCAAAAGTTATTTTAGGTGAAAACATATTTTTAAGACATGTGAAAATTGTTTTTATACTTTAGACGCGTTTTCGCGAAGCAATGTTTTCAAAATCGGGGGGACTCGTAGATCCTACATTTTTCTACAGAGTAACTTCAAATTTCAACTGTAGCTTACTAGATACATTTTCTAGCGATGTACGGGCATTTTTTTACAATCAACTAACAATTACGGTTTTTGGAAACTAATAGGGGCCGCTTTTTGTCGAAAAAGCGACTTTGTTTAAAAGAGGGCTAAACTTGCAAAAATAAATGTTTTGTAATAATCGCGTGTACTTCGGTAGCACAACTCAGGTAGATTACGTGAAAAAAGAAAATTCTTTTAGGTGCTCATTTGCGTCTCCAGCGAGACCGACGGCCTAAAAAAAACGTTTTCTTTGTACCGGCCACTGGACCGTTATTTTTTATTTTTCGGAAAAATAAAAAATTGATTTGAGTACCTATGGATGTTCAAAATAAACACTCTAAGCCTCGTTTTGATGACTCAATTAGTGTTCAAAAAAGTCCCGAAAAGCCTTGTTTTCCGGCATTCCAAAGGTATTAACCAATTACGCAAAGGTTCGTAGGCCTTCGTTGACTCGATTACGTCTGCATATAGGACTGCAGAATAATTTTTAGGCACTCAGTCACAAACTTTTTGGTTTTCATTAAAACATTTGATAAAGAGTTTGAAACAAAAGTTTCTCTTACATACAACTTTATCAATTAAACAAATAAAACTAATTATGGCCATTACGTCATAATTACATTTTTTTATTCATTTTCAATCGTTATATACAACTATTTTTTCATAAAATAATTTTAAATCTTTTTTCGTACGAGTGGTGTTCACCTGTGTTCCAGACGTACCCAATTATCTACGTGGTCACGACCCAGTAATCGACAACGTTTATTTATGCGTATATCTTTTTACTATCGTGAATTAGTGTATGACGATGACTGGTCCGTGGATTCTTCGGATAATGCTAATTATGTTCCCAATATTGCTTTTTTAATTTACAATAAATAAATATTCGATTGATGAGTGTTTTTGCCAATCTTGTCTTAGTTATCGACCGCCGTGGCGATTAATCGGCAGAGTGTTTATATTGCTTAACCGGCAATCGTCATACAAGAAAACTCGGCGAAATTAGCATCAAACTATAATTTTTATGCTAAACGCAAAACTAAAATCCTTGTTAATCACTTGAAGACAAACTTACCCCACGCAAGTCTCCAGGCATTCTCAAATCACCCGAGATGTGACACAATTCACGTCAACCTCCTGATGAAGGATTCGGCCGAAATGATAGATAGACGTCGTAGCTGAATATATTCAATTTGATTATTCTTGAATACGTATATTTAGGAGTGTGACCAAATCATACAAAAAATTTAGATTCGTGATCGTGTGCTCTACTCTTTCTGTTCGTTCGAATTGTTCGCGAATTCGATCCTCGGAGAACATACCGAAGGCGAACCTCGGCAGAGAGAAAAAATGCTGAACTTATTTGTTTAAACCATAGGCATTAGTTGTAAATTTACCACTCTCTTGCAAAGAGAGTCTCTAGCCTCTAGCTAGAAAATGCTGGCCTTGGAAACCGTGTCGAAACAAACCCCCGCAGAGAGAAACAATGCCGGACTCATTTGTCTAGATAATAGTCATCGGACGAAACATTTTAACACCCTTTTGCAGAATGAGTCTCGGGCGATCGTGTTTGGTCGAGAATTGGGCCGAAATAGAATTCATCGACGTGAGCTGCATCGAGAATATAAATGCTGCTCGAGCTTATTTGTTAAAATTTAAAAAACGGGGATGGAAAAATGTCACCTGTCATCCACAGGACGAGTCTCTGCAACGCCGGTTGCTAGAAAGTTCGACTGACATCAGACTTCCACCAATGACTGTCGTTAAAAAATGAAATCGAGTCATGCCGATTTGTTTAAACAATTCATGATCGCAAAATTTCACCGCTCTTCTGTAGAGCTAAACTCTAGCGATCTCCATTGCTAGAGAATTCGATCCGCGGAAAACTGGGTGAAGTTGAGTCCCCACAGAGAGAAAAAATGCCGAACGTATTTGTTCAAATCATGGGCGTTAGTTGTAAAATGTTACCTCTCTTTCGCAGAGCGATTCTCGGGCGACCTCGTTCTCTCGACAATTTGGCCGAAGTGGAATTCACCGACGATAAGCTGCATCGAGAGATATTATTTGTATAAATTAATTAAAGAAGGATGGTGGAATGCCACGACCCCTTCCACAGGACGATACTCTAGCAACCCCGTTTGTTAGAAAGCTTAACCGTAATTAAATTTTCACCGATTACCGTCGTCGACAAAAAAAATTAAGTCGAGCCCCATTGATTAAACAATTCGCGGTCGCAAAATTTCACCGCTCTTCCGTAGAGCGAGACTAGCTATGCCTAGTGTTCGAGAATTCGATCCTCAGAGAACCTGCCGACGGTGAACTCCAGCAGAATGAAAAAATGCCGATCGTATTTGTTGAAACAATAGGCATTGCTTGTTCATTTTTAACACTATTTCGCAGAGTCAATCTGGCAATCTCGTTCGCTGGAGAATTTGGTCGACAATGAATCTGTCGATGATACGTTGCATCGAGAATAAAAATCGTACTCGAGCTTATTTGTTTAAATTAATTAAAAAAGGATGGGAAAATGTAACCACCCTTCCACAGAACGAATCTCTAGCGACCCCGTTTGTTAGAAACTTCGACCGTACTCAACTTTCCACCAATGACTGTCGCGCGCGCGCACACACACACACACACACATGTAGATACATACATACATACATACATACATACATACATACATACATATACATATACATATACATATACATATATATATATATATATATATATATATATATATATATATATATATATATATATATATATATATATATAGTGTGTTTTCCTTACAGCCGAACCGCGTGCGAGAAGGTTACTTCTTTCTACACGCGGCCGGCGTAGCGAATACAAGCACACACACGCGCAGCAATCGTCACATATAAGGACCACGGTCTTACATACAGGGATCGGCACACTCAGCGGCTCTATTTTTAATTCCGATTTCTACTGCTTGATGCGCGGCAGTAAAGGGATGTGGTGTGCGACGAAGAGAGAGAATATTCGCTCTATTCTTATTTGCCGTGTTGTCGTGCAAGCTGCATCATTACGAAAGCAATGAAAAATAATGTGGTGATTCAAAAGAAAGATGATTACCATTATAATCATCGTATTTGAGTTTTTCCATATATATTCCTCGTTATTTCTTATATATTCCTCGAGGTTATTTCAAAACCTAGGCGACGGCAATGAATATGAATGATATTCATTTTTAGTATTTCGATCAGATCATTTAGCATACTTGCGACATTCTTAGCACATCTGCCTGGTATTTTTACCTTCGCGAGTCGTGTAGTGTTGCCGTAAGGCCCTAATCGGGACTCGACTCTTCGACGCAGCGCGAGACATCGAGACCTTATAGAAAACGGGCGCTGCGCCATCCGGCGGTAGTAAGCAGCAGCCCTTAGCTAACAACTGTGAGCTAATCTAACCTGCGAAATAATGTAAAAAAAATTCTGCACACATGTAAAGACCTTACGTCAAGTACTTGACAGTTCGAACATTGGCCTTATCTTTTAAAATCCTCATAAATGCGTCCCAAAAAATACTTCAAATAAAACTGAAATCACAATGAAATTATTTTTATTATGTATTTATAATAAATATATAAAACAAATTCTATGAAGATGTACAGAAATGGACATACAAAATCCTCATAGATTCTATATACTGCCTAAGAATTTCATGCGCCTGTGTATATGTACTGAAAAATGGTATAAAAATGCTCTATATGAAATTTATATAGAGCTGCAATAGAGGTTGCTCAGGATATGCACATAAAATTTTAGACTTTTTATAGACTTCTACATTAATTTCCGTAAGAAAATTTAAAATAGATTTTTCTTTAGGCTCTGAATAAAATTAACATTCTAGAATATACGTATATGCAGACAATATTTAGATTTGCATGTAAAATCTAGATTCGAAATACGCTCGGAGGTCGGAAAACTGGTTAGAAACTGTTATTAGGAGTACAAATAAGTCTCCGCCGTAAATTTTCAGACGTGAAACGTCATATCGTTAGATTAAAGATCTGGCAAGATAACCTCGAATTGTTAGCGATTTTGTTTGGGTTTGTTTGGGTTTTTTCCCCAAAAAAAAATTACATAATTTTTTTCGTGCGAAAAAGTCGAGTTCTGAGTCGAATGATCGTCATTTGCGGGAACTCTTGCTTTGCGTTTGGCACGAATCTCCACCCAATAATGCTTCCAATTCCGCGACTTCGTTTCGGCCTTCCGCTATGTTCTTTCTTCGACGTCAAATATTACGGGAATAAAACCTTTATCGTGAAACACTGTCGGCGTTACATTATAATGTTTATGTAAACATTATAATAGTCTTCTTTTATTAATAAATTGATGCGTGTTTTTTCCACATTCTCGTCAGCTTTGCACGCAGACTGGTCTTCCCGGTCCTGTCGTCGCTAGGAAGCCAACTTTTCGTTTCGGCATGCATCTGAACCAAATATGCAATGACGCAGACACTATTATCACAAGCCCGATCATTATATTCTCAGACATTATTACCTAATATTGTGGTTACAGCAACTTTATACAGGCCCAGTAGCTTCTCAGTGTCGTATTTTCATTGACCCCTACAGAAAGTACCTGCCAGTGGAAACTTAAGCGGTACATCTTGGGTGAAAATCGCTCAGAACAACATACGGCCTAAGGCACTTTACAGGAGTCATCCTCTATACAGGCTGAGGCAACAACTATTAGTAGTTGAAATATTTATAACCGACCATACTTGGAACACTATTAATAAAAGTTACACAGTCCGAAAGTGGTCATCGAGTGGTGGCTACAAGGTTCATCTACGTGAATTTGCTTTGGAGATTTTAACGTCCTCGCTATTTTTAAGGGGGTCCACTTTTTCAGAATTTTAACAAGGAAAGAAAAATAAGTTCACACACCAAATTCCAAGACGACCGATCAAGATTTAACATAAAAATCTATTAACCAAAAACAACGAATCGTTATATTAATTGGATTTAGACTTTAAAATAACGAGTCATTAAATTAATGGGAAATTTGGACTTTTGCTTCTAAACATCTTCATTCTGGGGCGAAAATTCGCCGAATAGCAATTTTTCTGGTAGTTATTATCTTCAATGAAAGACTTAACGTGATGGAGGCGACTATGGGTCAGCAAACGGTGATTCACGCACACTTTTAGCAGAGCCGAGGGTGTTTCTCTTTTTTCCACGAAAAAATTCGCCTTTTCTGAAAATACTGAGAACGTGGTATTCAGCTGTCCTTCTCGCGCTCACGGCCGCTCGGTAGGTATGGCACTTCATATTGTTGCTCAAAAACGCAAGCGGCGAGGATATAGGCGCTTTGTGCGAATGCGATTCAATCCCCTACTTCATGCGAGATGTCAGGAGATGTCGAGGAGATCGTGCGTACGAGTTCTTTGATAGTAGAAAATCCAACGTTCAGCGTGCATAAAATACAGCGCGCGGCGTAAGTATATCACGCCTTCCGAATGAGTGCGCCGCTTTGCTCGTTCATCGAGCCTTTGTGGGCGGCCTGGCCGTTTCTTCTAGCCGTAGTGCTTGGGAACTAGAGGCTCTAATTTTTATTATATTACCATAACCAATACCATAACCGTACTAAACCATAACCAATTTTAACCACAGTGCGGCAAACCAAGATGAGCTCGAGCTCGCATGCCACATTAAGGGGTAAGGCCACTGTAAATTTTTTGAAAAATCGATTTTTTTTTATTGGCTTAAAAAATAGTTTAAGTTTAAAATAAAAAATAGTTTAAGTTTCTCCGAAACTTCTTTTTTAAATTTTTTCCAATAAAAAACTATTCGCAAAACTTTAAACGCGTTTTTCTCGAAACATGGTTTTTCAAAATGGCACGCAGCATAACTCGAACAATTTTCATTTTTTTTACTTGAAATTTTAACCAGATGTGAACATTTACATTATCTTAAGAATGTCGATCGGAATTTTCAAGAACTTTATTTATTAATTTTTTATTAACAAAAAACTTGCCGTTTTTTTCGTCAAAAATCAATTTTTTCTTTCAAACGCACGCCAAATCCACAAAAATTGATACTTTTTAAAATCCGATCGACATTCTCTAGCTATAGCCCTCTAGATTAATGGTTTTTTTTTGTTCTAGATTGAAAAGTGCACCAGTGGTGCTGCGTGCCGCGGAGCCCTGGAAGCAAAACATGTCCCGGGAAGATAGCTGTGGAACCGCCATTTTGTTTTTTTTTACTGTAAAAAAATTTTATAATAAAGTTTAATGTATGCCCGATAACACCATTAAAAGTTTTTTTTCAAATACCTTCAATTTCGGGAGCAAAAAATTAGTGAAAAAACCTTTTTTTTGGGCCGTTACAGTGGCCTTACCCCTTAAACGAGGAGAACCAAAAATTAAATGGCCGTAGTTCCCGGGGTCCTCCAAGAACTTGCTAATCGTTGATCGGTCTCGTCCTAGCTTTGGCCCGATCTCGGTCGGGTTCAGGCCTTGATCGCGGTAAATCATAATCTGGTCCCGCTCGTAAACGTTTAATTGGCCTCCTTTTGGCATGTTGTAAAATAGAAAAATTTAAATTCAACAAATAAATAATAATAAAAACAACTTTCAAAAAAGTCCTACGTACACTAGATCTGCGGTGATGTCCAGAAATTGTACTTTGTTGATAATGAAGTTCCGTTTAGATGGCTTCAGGGAAGGGCGTGATGTATTTATGTCGCACTTTAAAAACCTGTTTTTACACGTTCGCTGTTCCCGCACGCGAAAGAGCCAGACTGGACCGGTCAAAGTTCGTCTAAACATTTATCACCTCACCCTAATCCTAAATCCCAAGGAATAAAATAATCCGTCAACCCCACAAGAAGTTTCTAAGAGATTACATAGCTTGATAGAACTATGCCGCGCACTGTAGGGACTCTAGCTTCGATGAAGGACTCATCCTCGAACGAACGAATAGAGAGGCAAGTCTCTATAATACAATCGAGAATACAGTCGAGCTCTTTTCCTGTCTCTTATACAATATCACTATCCTTTTTCCGTACGCTAGTGATGGGTGTATGTGGGTCGTATACACCCCACAACACATATGCGGGTTCCTCCCAATCAATTCTGTGTCAATGCCCCAGAACGAGAGAGGAAAAAGAATAGCAATGAATCCGAAAAAAATGGAAACTATATTTAATTAGTAGAAGTAAAAAGGGACGTCAAATTTTATATACGTTACAACATGCGTGTACGGGTGCGCGCATTTACGGTTCAATACGGGATGTCCATGATGTGCGATTGAGGATCCAAGAAATTGCGCACCTTCACCGGAAGTAATCCTCATCTGATATTTTTCCGATACTGCTCTCCGATGAACAAATTAATTTCGAGATCCATTGTACCTTGTTCTCATATTGGTTGTGGCGATATCAAAAGGTTGTTTTGCATCACTGACGTTAGCTCACATCAGATGTAAATGAAGCTAGATAACGCACTTGCTAGTAGCTTTAAAAATTTGCTTCGCTAATTAAAATTTTAATCCTATTAACCAATAAAATATGAGAATATCAGACTGAAAGTTGAATGAGTAGCGTTGACCAGAAAACTGAATACGCTTATGTCGTCAGTCTTAGTGGAGAAAGTAAATTATAAATGAAGGGGTGAAGTACGCTACAATTTCAAACTTCGCTGAGAGATATATTAACTTGCATAAATAATAAAGAATCAATTATTAACATATACTCTTTTACTCGTACACCCAGCTATTTAATGTTTACGTTCAACGTAATCATTTACTTGCCTCATCTGTTCACTGCACATCATTTCCTACCAATCCTACTGAATAATCATTTTTGTGCCCGTGTGAATTATATAATATTGCCGTCGAAATACAAACATAACATTACATGCCGCACGAAGCAGAGCGTAATTCAACGGGAAATACCATTTTATAGAGATGACAAATTGGTTTTATAGTTACGCGCATAGAGATATGAAAAAGAGCAAATATATCACGCCATAAGATCGAAATAAGCAAACGACAAAGGACAGAGTTCAATTGGAGTTACGAGTCCATGCAGTCGTTTCCAATAACAGCCTCTCGTCTAATCGAACACCCGCATCAATTCTGGTCGTTCTCATAACCAATCGTGATCATAAACATTAACGTCTTTACCCTTCTTCAATTATGATCCGGCGCCGCCCTGTATCGTCGGATTAATCATCTCCATTGGAATTCTTTGAACGTTACATATCTTAACTTAAGAGCCAATACTAGTTCAAAAGACCGGAAGAGAAACTGTTTTTTAAGATTGAAATTATACTTTGAGGTCTTAAAAAAAGTGCAATTAGTCTCACCACGATAGGTTTCCATTATAACTATTTAATTTTCAGCGGAAGATTCTCAATAATAGACCGCCAAGTTTTAGCCGCGTTCCTCCCGAAACAATATTTTTCATATTGTCTTGTAGCATAACTTAAGGCCTTATATACACTTATAGCGGGCGAAGGGACATGATTTTCTTGATATTTTATCGACGAGACAATAAATATTTATTGAAAAACTGTGAAAAACATCGATTAGTACATATTTTCGTGTACTTATACAATTTTTTTTTATTAAAAAATATTTCAAAATGGCGAAGGCCCAACTGTCTTCCAGGAGCACCTTCTTTTGAGCATCAGCTGCGGTGAACATGATAATTCGAGAACGGTTCATCGAAATCAGAATTTGAAAAAGATTTCATTAGTATATTGTATTAGCTTAGGCGTGGACAAATGATTTGTAAACATTTTTATTATAAAAAATGACGATAATTACAAAAAAAAATCATTTTTTGAAGTGATACATTTTCGGGTTTTTTGTTGCAATTTTTTTTCCATCAAAATTCAAAATCCTTCGTCCAGGCCCCTCGCTATTATCATAATAAATAAGTGGTACAAATTTGGTATGGATCGGATTATTAGTTTTTTATTAATCGTGTCCACCACAAAGGTGTTTCTCAAAAAGACGATTCTGACGGAATCACGTTTAAGATTCAAGTATGTTTCTTTTACATTTAAAGTTAATTTATTCATACAAACATGGAGTCGTCGATTCCAGGGCCATACAGTAATCCTTTTGCAGCCTCTATAACAATGATTTGATACTGCCTACGAGCCATTTTTCCTTCTCTTGTGGCTGCTTGCGCTTGCTGCTCGGCAAGCGTCACACGCGACGCGTCCTCGTGACTGATACAGGCGTAGGCGTTTCGGCCACAAGGCACTCCGAGTGTTTCTAAAATCTTCAGTATAGAGATGTCGCATTCATTAAGGTGTTCTACGCAGTTGAACAGTTGATAGGCCAAAAAAGACATTTTTTCATGAAATTTTTCTGAAAAAGTATGTCATTTGGACAAAACGAAAAGTATTAGGCAGTGTAGTGGCATCTTTTAGCTTTAGATGGGCATTTTTTATTTTTAAAAATATTCATTAACATTGCTCCTGTAGGAAGTCTCCTGGAGATGCCCGAAAAAAGTGGCCAGCGGTGAGGAAAAATATCTCCGATTTGGATTATCTAAAATGGAAAAAACCAAATAGATTCTTTTGGCGGACAGATGAATCCAGGTATTGATCGAAGGAATAGTCGAAATTTTAATTTTTGACAAAATGGTGTCTCCGAAAAGAAACAATTTCGATTTTCGACCAAATTTTTTTCTTTGAGTCGTTGAAAAAAAATATAAATAATTATCGGAAATCTTATCCCTTCGATCAATACCTGAAGAATATATCTGACAAGATTGTGTTAAAATTGCCGACCGATCAGTTGAGCCGTTTTTGAGAAATCGTGTTCACCGACTTTGAAAATACCGTTTTGAGAAAAACGCGACTGAAGTTTCTCGGACGCTCGGAGATGCGCTCCGAGCGTCCTTACAAATATATATGTATTTTCGAGAATATTCGCTGGATCGATTTGAAATTTTCAGAAAATATACTCCCATATTTGTACATTCCGAAAATGCAATAAAAAAATCGATTTTTTGAAATTTCTAACTGCGTATAACCCGTTAAATAAGCAAGCAGATGCATATGCTGCGATTCCAACTGGTATTACTCCGCCGGAAAGCTGCTTTGATATAATTTTCCAAATGAGTTGATTAAAACTTTTGTTATTATTTTGTGTAAATCCACCAACGCATCTGTCTAAGAGTTCTCTCTTCGACAAATCTTCGTAAATTGGCTTAATAGTTTTCAAAACATCGTCAGGAAGAGTAGTGTAAGTGTGGTTGAAGGATGTTATTTCAGCCTTTCAATCTTTGGCCAGCACTGCGAAACCTCTCTGCCACTCACACCATGAATCGGCTCCGGGCGGGCATTTTTCGTGTTGTGGATTTTTATCCGTCGAACTATAATGAAAGTTATAGCCCAAATTTAATTTTCCATTTTTTCAGCAGATGCAGTATTTCTGCGAATTGCCAAACCGTAGTTGACTGTTAATTTGTCAATCATTTTTCCTGTTAACTTTCCCTTTCCTCCGTGACCTTTATTTTGTAAAATTTCAAGGCCATACATAATAATACAACAGAGCGGTAAGGTTCAAACTGCTTATTATGCTTATATCAAGCAGCTACTGCTACGGCGCGGGCCAGGCGGCCGCGCGCGCCAGAAGATTGTGTGGTTAAAATACCTATCACTGCGAATCTAATGCTTCAATCTTTATGAAATTTGGTGAGAATATTCTTGAGATGTTGTACTTAAAGAATATGCAATCGAAACATTTTCCATTTTTCCGACCATCACAAGTGTATATAAAGCCTTAAACAAATTGTATTCCGCGCCTTTCCTTGGAGATCACCTAGTACGCTCACTTTATCTCGTTGTCTCGTTCTCTTGTATTGTGGCCTATGCTGCATTCCTTATTTTTGTGAAGAATAAGCCGTTGGAAGAAACGATTTAGACGATTGGAAAAACAAGTTTAATAACAGACAAGGATATTAAGAAGTTTAGATCGAAGTAAGCTCACGAGATGTTTTAGGTCTTAGGAATGGAAACCCCTCACATACACATACGGTCGCTAAACCGCGGTGTATACTCTACCGGACAATATATTTAAATTGATTAGATCAATTTACTTCTCACATGTGTATGTGAGAAATATGCCGTACTCGTGGACTAGGCCCGCATGTACCGGACCAGGTCCGAGGCAATGGAAAACAGGAAACGTCAAACAAAAGTTCGTCCGAGTACGTAGAATCGAATTTTTGATCGATTACGTTCTTCGTTATTGGCAGATATACAGAACGTTAGTAGGGCCCCAGTTCGAGGGAATTATCACCACCGTCACAAGATGAGATGAGGGAACGCCGGAACTACACAAGAGAGATTGCACGGTGATGAGAGCCAGCACCGAGAGGCCGCCTTCCGCAAAAATTCGCTTAGATCAAGAGTCAGTGGGGAACGATGCAGTCGAAATTTAATGGACAAATCAACCACAGATCATGAAACTCGTGGAGGACCGATAGCGAACGAGATCGTATTGAGATGGATCGATCCCTTCAGAGCCGGACTTCCGAAGGTAAAGAGAGGATCATTATTAAAAACGTACAATGTACCGGAAAATTGTACGTGTATCAATCCGCCGAAGTTAAATCCGGAAGCAAAAGGATCTCTCTGGGAAACAGTTTGCAGTAGAGACTCTGGCTTGGTTGCCAAACAAGAGAGTAGTTCAATTGGTTTCGCAGTTTTGGGACAACCCTCTTGGAGTTGGTAGAAGGTCGCCATACTCCTTGGAGTTGGTAGAAGAATTTGATACTCCTGAGAAAATTCAGTGACATGGGTTGCTGGTAGATCTGCAACGGGAGAAAACTCTCACAAGAAAAGCCCTGATTTTTTCTAACCTCAATTCGGTGGTTAAGGACACTCTCAATGCCACGGTAGATGACGAATGACTATTCGGAAAACGGCTGGAAAAAACTTTAAGACTGCTAAAAGTTTAGAGCACGCATCAAACGTCTTAAGCAAGCCGCCAAGTCGAAAGAATGCTACATACCATTCCAAGGGCGATACACCATTCCAAACCGTCCACATAAATCATTATGGTCCTGTCAAAAAGCACAGGCTGAAACACGTATTTGTAGTGATATATTAATTTACTAAATTTACGAAATTCAGTGCTGTAAAGTCGACAACGAGCAGAGAGACTATCAATTGTCTCACTCAGTATTTTGCTAGCTACCGTAGACCTTCAATGTTGATATCAGATCGAGGCCCGTGTTTCACGCCGGAAGAGTTTCGGGAATTTCTTAGAGAAAACAACATTCAACACGTACTTATGGCCCCGGCATCACCTAGGCCCAACGGAAAAGTGGAAAAAACCAACCGCCCATTGGGCCTAATATTGGCGAAATTGACCCATAGTTTAGGCGGAAAATACTCGCATCGGACCCTTTGGGCCACGGAATATGCTCTGAAGAATACTGTTCATAGAAGTACGAACAAAACTCCCAGCAAACTGCTCTTCGTCATTAGGTAGTGTGGTGAGATTGTAGACAGTATTCGGGATTTCCGCGACAATTCTGTACCAGCTGATTCCCGAAATTTAGAAGAAATCTGAACGACAGCGGCAGAGAATATTGTAAAGAGTCAGAATTGTAACAGTGCGTATGTCGATAAACATCGCAAAAAACCACATGAATACAAAGGAGGAACTTATGTTATGGCACGAGATTTTTAGAATACGTCAGACATAGCGATAAAATTAATCTCTCGTTTTAAAGGGCCATACATAATTTAGAAAAGGAAGTATTCATGTGGTTTTTTGCGATGTTTATCCACATTCGCTTTGTTATAATTCTGATTTGGGTGGCATGTTGTGGCGACATAAAAGATTGCCTAGCGACGCAACGACCCTATGAAGGCGCGTGGGAAGCTTGTAGCTTGAAACCTTGACGTAAATCTTTGAAGGAACTAGACAATGAAGCTGCCGCGCAAAACGGCCAAATTTGGATAAGTGCAAAAGGGACGAATAATAATGAGGTTTCGATTAAGATGTAATATTAGCAAACGTGTATTCTAATTCCTGTTATGTACGAGATAAGAAAATTCCGATGATTTATGTTTAAGATATCATTATAATATGTCTATCGTATTTAATGTTTTGCGCCGAAAAGCATATACATGTCTATTTATGTTTCGTTATCCAAGTCGGACATGGAGCAGGATGACCGAAACTGAAATATACATTGTTTCTGAAGAATAACCGTACCTAGATTTTATGTTGTTCTTAAAACTGACTCAACGACCGCCGAATGTTCTCAAACTTTTTATGACTAGTCCATATGAAAGTACTTTGCGGCAGTACAAGTCAGTCTTGGTCAGACGCGCGACGATGTCGGTCGTGCAGCTACGTAAATAAACGATGTCGCAAAATGATTTCACATTTTTAATTTTTTGTAGCGAACATAGAGTACTAATCTTTGATACCTGGCATCAGGAAATATTGAAGTTTAGTCATGGAGACTTACACGATCGCGCAACGCATATAAATTTTTATTTGCTGCATTGTTACTGCATAGTTACTGCACACGCAGTTTCATGGTCGTTTGAATGACGATGTGAATTGGCAACCAAGATCGTGCGATTTTACGCCATTGGACTTCTTTTATGGGGCTTTCAGAAAGGAAAAGTGTGTGCAGTGATCTACAGACAATTCCAGAGCTCAAGGAAGCAATTAGACGCACCGTTAATGAAATTAGTTCGCAATTATGCGAAAATGTTATTGAAAACTTCATAAAAAGAAGGAATGTTTGCAAACAGGGACGACGTGCCCATTTATCGCACATCGTATTCCGAACATAACCTCCATGGTTGTACCTTATATTGAAATAAACATATTCGTACTTTTAAAATGAATAATACGTTTCATTATTAAATTTAAATGCCGGGTCATTTTGAGACACCCTATACCCACAAAACAATACAATATTTACTGTCTAACTTCATTCAAATCATCCTGACCTAAATTCAGTCCTATTTATCATCTTACAGCACACGCCCGTCGTGGTAATGGAAAAAAGTCTCAAAATGGCTACAAACATGTGGTGACAACGACGTGAAGTAAGGCTACTACGACGTGATCTCTTCGGAAGAGGCGCTGCATACAATTACGATGGAATTTTACTTGCGGCTAAGTTTGTGTAATCGTTGAATTTTTTTCTATCAACTTCAAATTTTCATGTTATCAAGTCAATTCTCTACAATAATGTGGCAGTTTTACTAATTTTGTTCAAATTCAATATTTTCGGCGCTTATGGTGCAAGCCCCGAGGCACTTCCTGCAAAAAATTTAACTTATAAGGCTCTAACGGCAACACTTCGTAGAGAACGTTCTGTTTATGGTTTCATACATTTTAAGATGTATACAATAAAGTTCTTCAAATAGATTTTCGATTAACTTTTTCAAGGCTCACAAATGTATATACCTATTTATCGGGCTTCTTGGAGAATGTAACGCTCTAGTATTTAATTGGTCAAAATGAAATACTTTTACGGATAATATGGAAATTTCAATAGTTTACAAATCTGAAAAAAAATCATCTTTATCGAAGATACTCAGTACGTGGAGTGTGACAGGATGACATTAAAATCTCATTGACCATACGGTAGAAACAAGTTGGATAAATCTCCGTTGGAAGCTCCGTTGTTGAACTCTTTCGTTAGAAAGCTTAAAATTTCGCTAACGATCTATTCCAGATTTTGATTCCTCTTGATTGACAGAAGAGCCATCACTTCTTATAAGCTGTTCCATATTGTTGTAACGCGGCTTCGCTCAGGGACGAAATCGCTGTATCCAATGCCTGTTCTGGTACTTCTTTCATCGAGAAAGCTTCCCGTATAATATGCCGACTACCAGGGAAAGACGTATCCACAAAGGGTGTGGTTCTCTATTTGATGATGTCAATAATTTAGAATCTGGTTTCAGGTATATGGGGTCTGATTCTAACATTGACATATAAAGTGAGAACCATGGTTGTGAAGGCCAATGGGACACAACCATCACACCTCGGGATTCTTCACATCGAATATTTTTTAATACTCTCAATGTGATAGAAAAGGGAGGGAATGTATAGAAGTGATACGTTTGTCAATTAATTGTGAATGCATCCACAGTCACTGAGTATGGGTCTCTTTTCCACGAACCGTATTGTTCACATTTCGTATTTGTTTTACTAGCGAATAGATCAATTTCCGGAAATCCAAAGGCTTGACATATCTTGTTAAACGCATCACTGGAAATTCCAAATTCCGTTTCATTTTCAAGTTTTCTTCATTCTAAATCGGCGGATTTATTATGGGCCGATCGAATATAAGATGCAAATATCCATAGATTTCTCTCTTCACACCATAACCAAATGTGTTTGGCGAGTTTGCTAAGTCTTTTTAAGCGTGTGCATTCGATTGATGTAAGCAATAGCGGTGGTATTGTCAATCCTTAATAATATACTACCGTCCCGTAAATCTTCTGCAAAGCACTTCAAACAAAAGAAGGCAGCTAAAAGCTAAGTAGTTAATATGATTATTACGATCCTTTTCACTGCAGTGTCTATGGGATCTTTCACCTTCGGAGTATGCTCCCCAGCCTGACTGAGATGCATCCGAAAATATCTCGATCATATAATCGTCTGTTATAATCGGGTTATTAGCAGTCATGATGTTCATTTTCCACCAGGTTAGGTCTTCTTTAATGTCTCCTGATAAAGTCATCTATGGGTTAAAATCATCTTGATTATCTCGTAAAGCAAAAATCTTTTCTCTTTCTAGGTCCTTCATAGGTACCCAACCATATTTTGTTCCTCGACAGCATGCGCCGAGAATACCAATGAACGTAGCGAATTCCCGAATCGTACACGAGCGGATCTTTTCCAATTTAGTAATTTCGGCTAGCACCGATGTCTTTTAGAATGTGGAAGTTCAATGAACATTTGTTTGGAATCCAGCTGGAAGCCTAAATATATTCTTGTTTTTGCTGGTTTGCATTGGCTTTTTTCTTCATTAATGAGGAAGCCTAACTCTTTTAATAGAGAACGAGTCGCATTCAGTTTTTTCTGGCCATCTTGGTACGAATTTCCGAATAAGAGTAGATCGTCCAAGTATATTACCGAAATGCGTCCCAATTCTCGTAAGTACGCAACACTGGGTGTCATAATTTTGGTGAATATATAGGGTGCTATATTCAAACCAAAGGGCAAACAACAAAACTGAAAAAGTTGATCTCCAAAATAAAAGCGCAAGAATTTTTTGCGTGATCCCTTGATGGGAACGACATAATAGGCGTCCTTTAGATCCAGCGTAACCATAAAGGAATCATGATGCATCAGATTTTGAGCCGTTCGGACATCTTCTAATTTAAAGTGTTTCATTTCAATTGACTTATTTAGTTCCTTTAGATTTAATATTAAGCGACTAGAGCCGTCCGGCTTTGGTTGCATAAAACGGCCATTTTTTCGAAAAAAAAAATCGAACGATTAATTCATTAATCAATAATCGAACGATTAAGTTCATTAGCGTTCGAGTAATCTTGGTCACCGACTTCAGAAATGCCATTTTGAGAAAAACGCGTTTAAAGTTTCAATTTCAGTTTACACGAAGAACGGATTCTTCTCTTTCAACGCTCATATCTCAGTAAATTTTGTTCGGATCGACTTGAAATTTTCAGGACATATTCTCAGATATGTATACTTCAAAAAAATGCAATAAAAAAATCGATTTTTTCAAAATCGCAAGTGGAGGTAACCCCTTAACTGAGGAATTGAGGTTCGGCAGGATCAAGGCTTTCCTCGTGAGAGATTCCTCTCGTTGCAGGTCTATCGGTAACCTGCCCATATAACTCAATCTTTCTGTCACGGTCAAATGGCCGAACAACTGATTGTTGACCAACGTAGATAATGTTCAACCTACAATCGCAACGCAAATTGCGACTCTTTTTTGTTTGGTCACCTAGCGAGAGTCTCTGGTGCCTACCGAATCTTGGAGGGACGCCTTAACCTCGGAATTTAGTTTTGACGGGTCAATACACGTACAATTTTCGGGTGTATTGTATTTCATAAGAAGTGAACATATCTCGTCTTTTGGAAGTCCAGTTCGGAAGAGATCTATCCATCTCAGAACAATTTCCTCTGAACCTGCTGCTGCAGGTAATTGGCCGCGACTCGCTGTCTCAAAACCCCGAGAATCTTTCCGTCAAGATTTCTTGTCGGTGGTTGAGTTGTCAAGTCTATTCGATTTGAAACGTTTTCTACTGACCTTTGATCAGAGTGAACTTTAGCTGGAGGTGGGTCCTTAGCGTTGGGATTCGTCATTGTCGGAGTCCTTTCCCGCAAAATCGGAGAATCTCCCTGTCTCGGTGATCGCTTGAATTCTCATGTGATGTAGGAGATGATTCTCTCGAACTGGGGTCCGAGAGTCGATCTGTTTTTTCGCGTCAACAAAAGAGATCGAGGTCGTTCACGAAGCCGAATGTTTGTACTCGGGCTAACTAATGTTCATCGTTTCTTGTATAACATTGCCCCGAACCTGATCTGGTACGTGCGGGCCTAATTCGCACGTACGTGTGAGCCTGACCCGTACGTACGGCATACCCTCCGCGTATAAATACGATATTGATCATGTTCGTAAATTGATCTGATCAATTGACGTGTAATTTGAGGTGCAGAGAACGCTGTAGACTGGCTATGACGTCTGCATAAAAGATTTTCATCTTCTAGTCTGTAAAAAAAATGCCTTAACTCACCATGATTGAAAACTCTTAGAATCCTCGATTGATCTTTGATATGTTTTTCTCATTTTCTGAATCGTTTTTTCCAACCGCCTTCGTTTCTCTCCTCCATTGAAGAGGAGCGGCTTTTTCCTTTCTTCTCCATCTTTAATTTTTTCCTCCCTTTATTCTTAATGCGTGTGATTCAAACGACACAAGAATAAGGCACGAAGAATACAGGCCTCAATACGCGGTTGTCATTGCAACGAGAAAAAGTCTCTAGTTAGCTATGAAGATGTGGTGACAACGACATGAAGTGAGGGTACTACTAGGTAATCTCGAGGAAGAGGCGCAAAATACAATTGTTAATCTCCGTGGACACATACAATTTGCTTTTTTTTTAAACCTACATCAGTAACGCCCCAAAAGGACTTTTACGAATTTCCCAGCAAAAAATCTATCACAAACTGTACACTTTTATCACCATGTATCTACCTCAAATTTGAACATCGATTTCATCTACTTCACGTGTGTTAATCTAAGTCACATGCGTGCCCGTATCGTACGATTATTAGTTTTTATCATTGTTATTATTATCATATTGATTGTGCGATTATTATAATTTTTATTACGGGATTATTATCATTATTTATGATAATTATCATCATAACCATGACCGTAGTCACTGTGGTTATTATGATTATTATCATTGTAATTTCTACCACTATTAATATTACTACTACGCCTTTCCTTAATTTCGATGACGTAATTTATCGTTTAACAACAAGAGATATTTCTCTCATATTTATGGAGCCGCAGTTGTTTGAGTGCTTTTCCGCCTCTCTCACGTCATGCGCAAGCTCAACTGACTCGCTTACCTGTTACGCGAGCGTTGAATTCGCAGTGGTACTGCTCTATTCTACGAACAAAACTGCTCAACGATCACGAAATCAATTATAGCTCACACAGTGTATGGAAATCTAATCAGTTACTTAAATGGGTGATACCAATAAAGTTAAGTTCTTATGTTAATATATATTTAAGACACAAGTAATATGTACTATTATGTATGGTCATTGCACGACCACTTGTCGAATTCCTCCATTAAAGTAAAAATTCAATAAATTCACCATTGACATTTTTTTCTCCAACATTTCGACTTGTTCGGAAAGGAACTATAGCTACACATATGCTAAAGATGTGTCCACAAGTCTGACCCAATTAGTAAAATGGTTTTTGAAGTATCATGGGAACCGACTTGAAAATATGGGTTTGAGAAAGACGCATTTAAATCTTTTGTACTGATTTGCATGAAGATAATTTGACTTACAATTGTTGCTCGTAGAAGTCTTGGAGAGCTGCTCTGTCTCCCTTGCTATTTGTCCTCTCGTCTCTAGCGAAGTCAGTTGAGTGCCGATCCGCACATGTAACAGTAGCTTTGTCCCAGCAGCTGGCGTAGGGGAAGTATGATAGGGGCATGATGATAACGCTTAGGTCATATTTAAATAAAACAATACATATATTAGTCAGTAAACTTTAATTATTCTTTTCAACTAATTAACATTTACTGATATTTTAATTTCGGAAGCAAAAGTTTTTTTTAAATTTGCACTAGACAATACATATTTTTTATTAAATCTTTATATTCCCCATATTATCCCGTATGCGGGGCAATATGAAACAGCGCGGGTCAAATGATGGGATACGAATTATTGGCATCTTTTGCATATAAAAGTGGTTTCATTCTCAACGGCAGCAATTTGATAAGCCAATCTTCTGAATTCTGTAGTATTTAGTCCGAAGAATCTTACCTCCATATAATTTTAATCACTTGTAAGTTCTTTTTCTTCCTCTGGTGGAAACGCCGGTTGAAGAGGAACCAAAGGCTTTACTAGTTTCTTTTCACCCTTTGTAACGTAAATAGTGGTACGTTCTAAAATACTGCGGTATTGCGATAGCTTGTATTCGTCTTATCTCATTAGACGGTCAACGAATTAACATAAAATCACGCAATAATCTTGAAAATTTCTGACAAACCGTTTTTATTACATTAATAATTAGTACTTTCATTGTGTTTACCTGCCAGTCTCTAATCAATATCGGCAACTCAAATGAACTGAAAAGATGGTGAACTTTACCAAAAATTAGACCGTTTTGTCAAAAAATCGATCTTGTTTTCTCACTCGAGACGCGTGCTTCTGCCAGTTGATACTTTCACACTCATTCACTCCACGCCGCCCTTCCAAACTCCGACGGGAGCACTGTGCTCGCACACACTGTTTAGTAGCTTATGATTCATTTTACCCCGCGTATTCGTCTTGCCTCGAGTTCCCGTACATCTCTGCGTGCTAGGCATAACTTTCAAAATTGGTATAAATCCTTTATTGAAGATAAAGAGAAGGTGCTATTTGAATGAGCGAGGCAAGAAGTAGATTTACACTTCCTTGCAGCTTTACTTTATGTAAATTTTAAATCCTAAACCTCGATTTGGCAATTGGGAGAATGGAATATTACCTTTGCAATTTTTGACAATCACAAGAGATGCAAATGTTGAAAAGGAAGTTGGTTACTTCCGAGCTTTGCAGTTTTTGGTCGGTGCACTTGTACATTCCAAATCCTGCTGAGGCTTATGTTTATTGCCTTGGATGTATCACATATTTATTTTGAACCCAAAGCTTGACTCGGTGAGAACTTCGGTACACTGCGATCCGCCAAAAATCTAAAAACGTTTAAACATATTACATTTATGATATTAGGACCATTGATTTCGAATATTAATAATGCCTGAAGAATATTTTTTAAAGAATGTTAAAAATGTTTCTTTGCTTGAAAATGAAGAGCTGATCTTTCTAAATACTTATAATATTTTCCAGAATTTTCTCATTTTTTGAAAAAGCCTCTTCTTGAAAGTCTCTCTAAAAGTACTGTTCATTGAACCGTTCCCTCAATGGCATTAAAATTTATTGTAAAACCTTCCTAAAAAAATAACACAAACGAGATTGAGTATCCATTTTTGGGAATTAAAAAACGATCACAACGAGCGAATTCTGAAAAGATTCACTAGAGTATAGAAAAAATCATTAAGTCATAGCATGTAAGTTAAAGAAACTTGTACTGATAATTTCTCAAACAAATATTCGTTAAAATTATTTCTTACAATATTTTTTAAATTATTGCTAGTCAACATAAATGTCCGCAACAACTTTAATGTATCTGGATATTTATACATTTTTGTCAAGTCGCAAAACACTGAAATTGAGATCAAGTGAGCCTTTATGGACATGTGGTTGTAATAAAGCCTTCATGATTTTTGAAAAGGTCCATCGAAGCCCAATTTGGCAAGGAAATATCTCATCCCGCCTTGGGATGCAATATAGCTCGAAACTGAGGCAGCGATTTGTCGTCCCGGAAATAGAAAAGGTTGCCACTAATTATTGTAATAGTATCAGATATATCCACTTCAAATGCCTCCTCCAGTTAGTTCTCATATTAAAGTGATAAATTAATTATTATATTTATGACTAAACGTTTGTTTGGGATATTACATTGAATCAAATGCGGTTTCGTTGAGTTAAAATACAATGTTTTTTGGATATTTTGAACTGAATTTATCGTGGAGAAAAAAATGCATTATAGCGTCTACATGCCGATATCAATATTTATTGGAAAGTTTATTCTTTAGTTGAATCTTCTGCACTCACGCTCTTCTGCCAGAGCAGAAACTGTCAAAAACATTTGTAAATACGCATAGATAGTTGATTGGAACTATCCGGCCGTATTTACGGTATCTATGACAAATTATTTTTCCGTCCTATCGTGTTTGTTAATCAGTAGCCATCAGAAAACACGGAAATGTCATCACTTATGACATTTTTAGTCAACTATTAATTGTTGAGTTCATTCAATTTTCTCAAGGGTTCCGAATACTAATAGGAATTTTCCCATTTGCCTCGATATACTAAGCGTGAGGTATAAAGGAATAACTTAGACGCAGTTGGGCGACAGATACGAAGTACCTTTCGGGCAACTAATACCTCTCAAGAATGGAAGGACTCATTTTTCAAGTAAATTCAATCACCTTCGAAAAAAACGTATTAGCTCGCACATCGGTCATTCATTTGTGTCAAAAACGTAACGCGGCTTTTATTTTCCTCAGTATTGGATGCTTCAAAATTAACGGGTTATACCTAGCTTGTGGCCGAAAAAGGCCGAATTATTTTCGTGAATTGTTTCTGGGAAAACATGTGCAGGTTTGCAATTTTGTTTTTTTTTTAACCAAAGAGTATTTTGTTAAGTATCTTTTACCATTTACTAATGAAAAAAAAATGTTTCAAGTATGGTAGATACAATGGTTTGTGCATACCACTGGTTGAAAAACGTCTTTCGCGGTGACCTCTGCTACTCGGAAACAAATTATCCGAATTAAACAAAAATTAACGCATTTAGTTTTTACATGAAATTATCTGGTGCTTGGACAAAAGATTTAATAAAATATTGATTTTTTTTTAAATTACCGCTGTCCAACGTGAAAGTATCGATTTTCGGTCAAAAAAGCTCTATTTTCGTTGGTAAAAAAAAACTATGCAGCGAAAAAAAATTCTTCGCTCAAACACTGCTTTTTAATATGTAACGAAAGCTTGTAAAATTTGAAATTGATCCGTGCAGTGGTTTTTCACGTGGTCAGTGGTATTAAAAAAGGAATTTTGAGCAAAATTTCATTACATTTCGCCGGTTCACGGAACCTACCTACAAACGCCCATAACTCCCGCCATTTTGAACAGATTGACGGGAAATTTTCAGAGAACATTTTTGAAATGTTATATTTTGAGAATCCGTCAAAAACAAGGAAGCTATATCTTCATAAAATTTAACTTGATGTAAGGCGTTGAGTTGGACCTGTCAACGTCAGTGCCATTTCTTACTGTAAATTTTTTTCGTGTACGGAAGGAAGAATGTTTGTTTTCGATATATGAATTTATGAGTTCATTTTAATAGAAACAAGCCACCAAGCACATATATCGGCCAGTTTGAGAGAAGAGGAATGAGGTTTACAAGTCGATTGATTTTCATTTCAAAATTCACGCATCGAAAAAGTGATGTACACAAAATGTACCCTCCTACAAATAGATTCTATTTTTTTTAGTTCACCAGACATTGAACCACAGACATTAATCGATTAGATAGCTTTATTACATAACATTGGCTGTACAATGGGTATACAAAACTTGGTATTGTAAATAGACAAATACTTTGAATCGCAGAGACCATCGTGTACATTAGCTTTGCTAAATTTCATAATATTTTTATATTCTGTCAATGTAAGGGATCATCACAGTGTAGAATTTTCAAAAAATCTATTTTTTGCATTATCCGATAGTATGGACGGTTATAAACACGCTGCTCATGTACTTACATAAACGTATTTGTATGAAAATTCCGCACTCGAAACTTTAAACGCGTTTTTCTGGAAATGTCGTTTTTCAAAACAGTGTACACTCTCAAAGGGAGAGTTTTCAAACGATCCGTCTCAAATGTTGACAAAACATTCTTCACGCCATTGTTTATCTTGCAATGGAAGCTTTTTGTAAATCTTGATATTTTTAACGAAAAACTGTTGATAAAAGGCTAAATTCGATACTTTTTTCAAACCGCCGCCATTTTGGCAATTTTGATTTTTTCGAAACCTCTATAGCAAGATAGCAGCTTTCACACTGATTAATCATCTATTTTCAATTTTGTTTTAGATCATATTTACGGCCACAATCGTGTACACCGTGAGGACTGCTGTATTCGAAAACAATTTCAATCGTTAAAAAGTGCAAAAATAACAAATAAACGTTTAAAAATGTATTTTCTGTTTTTCATAAGCGCTTTGATTTGACGTAACAAAATTAGACTAGCGTATTTTGATCGTCGAAAAAAATCTGTATCAGTATCAGCTAGTATGGAAAGCGCAAATTGAGAACAGTAATACATATTTATATATATTCAAAACGGTGATTCTAGAGATAAAATTAGACTCAACACAGACTTATCGAAGATTTTAAATGTAAGCATAAATATCATTACGTCGACCGTCCTTTTCCCAGAGTAACGATGCGTGTAAATTAAATTTGAGGGTGGTGTCCCCGAACAGCCAATTGTGCAGGAGGACAATTTTCCACGTAAATGTCACTGGTTCAAAATATATATTTCCTCACATATATATATATTTATATATTATATGAATGTTTGTATGTGAGCGTGTACAGTGTCGCTTTTTTATTGCTCATCTCAAATAGATCGCAAAAAGAACTCAGATCAAAGAGCACTTCCTATAACAAACATGTACCGTTTCTAGGATAGTTAGGATAGACAATCAGTTTTGTCTACGCACTTGATATCTCATGGTATACTTCGTTTTTTCAAATAGAACCACATGTAAAAGTATTATTTATTCAAAAAATAGTCAATTTTGAAACGCATGTAACGAAAAAAACCCCTTCGTTCTAGCGCAAAAGACATGCAAGCTATAGCATTTAAACATGTTAAACTATATGGCGTGCGAAACTTGCGAAGGTGGATTTACGCACCGTGTGTCTGTATACCAAGCGTATGCATCTCGGCTCGGCATGGTATTTAACATTGTTATGACACACGAAACGAAATAAATATGTATGTTGACAACGAATAATTCTGGTGAAATGAATTTGCAAATGGCAGTGACAATTCTTCTTCCAATGGAACATTAAAATAATAAAACGGTAACATGAGCACGATTCAATGCTCTCTTACCTACCGGTATCTCTAATCTAACAGATTCATGCAACATTCCTGTTCGTTACCTTTGTTCACTTCAAAAATATATGTTTGTACCGCTGGGACAGGTGAGCATAGGGATGATCTTATAAGCATTCCATTTTTCCACCGAGTGGTACAGAAATCAAACATTTCTGACCCACTCTTGTTTACTATGAATGCAATTCGAAAATAGTTCATTCTCCTCAGAAACGGCATTTTGCATCGTACTTATCAATGATGTTACATGCATCAATGCAGTTTAGAATTAATTCATTGTAGTGTAATTCATATTTCAACTTCGCAATCCAAAAACTCATGTATTTTTCAAGTACAGCGGCAATTTTTGCCGACAAGATTTGTTTAAACTCAAACTGTTCTTTAAGCGATTGCAAACAAAATTATTCCATCTCAAATAATTATGACGGAATGACACCCGACGCAAAACTCCGACGCGGCCCCGGCTCGAATCGGTAGGGCAGAGCTCGCACGGGCTACTACTCCTTACCGCTAGATGTCACAGCGCGCATTCGAAACGAACACGCGTTCGATCCGAAAGCACGCTGCGACGGAATCGCGGGCCACTTTGCTTCGAGGCTTACATTGTATTGCTATGCCTCGACGCAACGTGTGTGTGTGTGTGCTTATGAGTCTGTCGCATTCCCTACCTCGGACGCACGCGGTTGAAGATTGTTTTCTTCCCGCATGCTGTCCCTTCGCAGCAAGTACACACTTCATGTGGGTATATACACGTCTATACCCACACGCTGACCCACGGTCAGTGCAGACAAAGAATTTCGTTTCTTTGTCATCGCCGCCTTCGCACGAAATTCGAGATCATGGAGAATCTCTATTTCGTAGCAAGAGTTCTTGCTGGCGGCTCGCGCTTTTCTGCAGCGAGATAATTGTTCAAAAGTAATGATTTTTAACAATGATTACATTAACAAATGTGCGGTACGTCTTATACCTCCCAGCAAAAATGAGTGCTGCTTACGCGCTGCAAAAACCAACGGTAAAAATTACGCAATAACAATTGTTAAAACAATCATTTTTCCATTTTTCCTCCATCATGGGTATGATCGGTAGAAACGGTATGTTCTATACCTCTCAGTCAGCAAATATGATTGCTGCTTACGCGCTGCAAAAAACAACGGTAACATTTATGCAAAAATAATTATTTAAACAATTATCATTGAATTTATTCTCAATCATGAGTATGATCGGTAGATACGGTATGTTCTATACCTCTCAGTCAGCAAACATGATTGCTGGTTACGCGCTGCAAAAAACAACGGTAAAATTTACGCAACAATAATTATTTAAACAACTATTTGTGCATTTATTCTCGATCAAGAGTATGATCGGTAGATACAGAATGTTCTATACCTCTTAGTCAGCAAATATGATTGCTGCTTACGCAGTGCGAAAAATAACGGTAAAAATTACACAAAAAAAATTGTTAGAACAATTATTATTGCATTTATTCTCGATCATGAGTATGATCGGTAGATACGGTATGTTCGATACCTCTCAGTCAGCAAACATGTTTACTGCTTACGCGCTGCAAAAAACAACGGTAAAATTTACGCAACAATAATTATTTAAACAAATATTATTCCATTTATTCTCGATCATGAGTATGATCGGTAGATATGGTATGTTCTATACCTCTCAGTCAGCAAACGAGATTGCTGCTTACGCGCTGCAAAAAACAACGGTACATTTTACGCAACAATAATTATTTAAACAATTATTTTTGCATTTATTCTCGATCATGAGTATGGTCGGTAGATACAGTATGTTCTATACATCTTAGTCAGCATATATGATTGCTGCTTACGCACTGCGAAAAACAACGGTAAAATTTATGCAAAAATAATTATTTAAACAATTATCATTGAATTTATTCTCAATCATGAGTATGATCGGTAGATACAGTATGTACTATACCTCTCAGTCAGCAAACATAATTGCTGTTACGCGCTGAAAAAACCGTAAAATTTACGCGACAATAATTATTTAAACAATTATTTTTGCATCGATTCTCGATCATGAGTATGATCGGTAGATACGGTATATTCTATACCTCTCAGTCAGCAAACATGATTGCTGCTTACGCACTGCGAAAAACAATGGTAAAATTTATGCAAAAATAATTATTTAAACAATTATCATTGAATTTATTCTCAATCATGAGTATGATCGGTAGATGCGGTATGTTCTATACCTCTCAGTCAGCAAATATGATTGTTGCATACGCGCTGCAAAAACCAACGGTAACATTTATGCAAAAATAATTATTTAAACAATTATCAATGAATTTATTCTCAATCATGAGTATGATCGGTAGATACGGTATGTTTTATACCTCTCAGTCAGTAAACATGATTGCTGCTTATGCGCTGCAAAAAACAACGGTAAAATTTACGCAACAATAATTATATAAACAATTATCATTGAATTTATTCTCAATCATTAGTATGATCGGTAGATACGGTATGTTCTATACCTCTCAGTCAGCAAACATGATTGCTGCTTACGCGTTGCAAAAAACAACGGTAAAATTTACGCAACAATAATTATTTAAATAATTATTTTTGCATTTATTCTCGATCAAGAGGATGATCGGTAGATACGGTATGTTCTATACCTCTTAGTCAGCAAACATGATTGCTGGTTACGCGCTGCAAAAAACAACGGTACAATTTACGCAATAATAATTATTTAAACAATTATTTTTGTATTTATTCTCGATCATGAGTATGATCGATAGATACAGTATGTTCTATACTTCTTTATCAGCAAATATGATTGCTGCTTACGCACTGCGAAAAAAAACGGTAAAAATTAAACAAAAATAATTGTTGAAAAAATTATTATTCCATTTATTCTCGATCATGAGTATGATCGGTAGATACGGTATGTTCTATACCTCTCAGTCAGCAAACATGACTGCTGCTTAAGCGTTGCAAAAAACAACGGTAAAATTTACGCAACAATAATTATTTAAATAATTATTTTTGCATTTATTCTCGATCAAGAGGATGATCGGTAGATACGGTATGTTCTATACCTCTTAGTCAGCAAACATGATTGCTGGTTACGCGCTGCAAAAAACAACGGTACAATTTACGCAATAATAATTATTTAAACAATTATTTTTGTATTTATTCTCGATCATGAGTATGATCGGTAGATACAGTATGTTCTATACTTCTTTATCAGCAAATATGATTGCTGCTTACGCACTGCGAAAAACAACGGTAAAATTTATGCAAAAATAATTATTTAAACAATTATCATTGAATTTATTCTCAATCATTAGTATGATCGGTAGATACGGTATGATCTATACCTCTCAGTCAGCAAACATGACTGCTGCTTACGCGTTGCAAAAAACAACGGTAAAATTTACGCAACAATAATTATTTAAATAATTATTTTTGCATTTATTCTCGATCAAGAGGATGATCGGTAGATACGGTATGTTCTATACCTCTTAGTCAGCAAACATGATTGCTGGTTACGCGCTGCAAAAAACAACGGTACAATTTACGCAATAATAATTATTTAAACAATTATTTTTGTATTTATTCTCGATCATGAGTATGATCGGTAGATACAGTATGTTCTATACCTCTTTATCAGCAAATATGATTGCTGCTTACGCACTGCGAAAAATAACGGTAAAAATAAAACAAAAATAATTGTTGAAAAAATTATTATTGCATTTATTCTCGATCATGAGTATGATCGGTAGATACGGTATGTTCGATACCCCTCAGTCAGCAAACATGATTGCTGCTTACGCGCTGCAAAAAACAACGGTTAAATTTACGCAACAATAATTATTTAAATAATTATTTTTGCATTTATTCTCGATCAAGAGTATGATCGGTAGATACGGTATGTTCTATACCTCTCAGTCAGCAAACATGATAGCTGCTTACGCGCTGCAAAAAACAACGGTAAAATTTACGCAACAATAATTATTTAAACAATTATTTTTGTATTTATTCTCGATCGTGAGTATGATCGGTAGATACAGTATGTTCTATACGTCTTTATCAGGAAATATGATTGTTGCTTACGCCCTGCGAAAAATAACGGTAAAAATTAAACAAAAATAATTGTTGAAAAAATTATTATTGCATTTATTCTCGATCATGAGTATGATCGGTAGATACGGTATGTTCTATACCTCTTAGTCAGCAAATATGATTGCTGCTTACGCACTGCGAAAAGTAACGGTAAAAATTATACAAAAATAATTGTTAGAACAATTGTTATTGCATTTATTCTCGACCATGAGTATGATCGGTAGATACGGTATGTTCTATACCTCTCAGTCAGCAAATACGTTCACTGCTTACGCGCTGCAAAAGCAACGATAAAATTTACGCAACAATAATTATTTAAACAAATATTATTGCATTTATTCTCGATCATGAGTATGATCGGTAGATACGGTATGTTCTATACCCCTCAGTCCGCAAACATGTTTGCTGCTTACGCGCTGCAAAAAAAAAACGGTAAAACTTACGCAACAATAATGATCTAAACCATTATTTTTGCTTTTATTCTCGATCATGAGTATGATCGGTAGATACGGTATGTTCTATACCTCTCAGTCAGCAAACATGATTGCTGCTTACGCGCTGCAAAAAACAACGGTAAAATTTATGCAAAAATAATTATTTAAACAATTATCATTGAATTTATTCTCAATCATTAGTATGATCGGTAGATACGGTATGTTCTATACCTCTCAGTCAGCAAACATGACTGCTGCTTACGCGTTGCAAAAAACAACGGTAAAATTTACGCAACAGTAATTATTTAAATAATTATTTTTGCATTTATTCTCGATCAAGAGGATGATCGGTAGATACGGTATGTTCTATACCTTTTAGTCAGCAAACATGATTGCTGGTTACGCGCTGCAAAAAACAACGGTAAAATTTACGCAACAATAACTATTTAATCAATTATTTTTGTATTTATTCTCGATCACGAGTATGATCGGTAGATACAGTATGTTCTATACCTCTTTATCAGCAAATATAATTGCTGCTTACGCACTGCGAAAAATAACGGTAAAAATTAAACAAAAATAATTATTGAAAAAATTATTATTCCATTTATTCTCGATCATGAGTATGATCGGTAGATACGGTGTGTTCTATACCTCTCAGTCAGCAAACATGATTGCTGCTTACGCGTTGCAAAAAACAACGGTAAAATTTACGCAACAATAATTATTTAAATAATTATTTTTGCATTTATTCTCGATCAAGAGGATGATCGGTAGATACGGTATGTTCTATACCTCTTAGTCAGCAAACATGATTGCTGGTAACGCGCTGCAAAAAACAACGGTACATTTTACGCAATAATAATTATTTAAACAATTATTTTTGTAATTATTCTCGATCATGAGTATGATCGGTAGATACAGTATGTTCTATACCTCTTTATCAGCAAATATGATTGCTGCTTACGCACTGCGAAAAATAACGGTAAAAATAAAACAAAAATAATTGTTGAAAAAATTATTATTGCATTTATTCTCGATCATGAGTATGATCGGTAGATATGGTATGTTCGATACCCCTCAGTCAGCAAACATGATTGCTGCTTACGAGCTGCAAAAAACAACGGTTAAATTTACGCAACAATAATTATTTAAATAATTATTTTTGCATTTATTCTCGATCAAGAGTATGATCGGTAGATACGGTATGTTCTATACCTCTCAGTCAGCAAACATGATAGCTGCTTACGCGCTGCAAAAAACAACGGTAAAATTTACGCAACAATAATTATTTAAACAATTATTTTTGTATTTATTCTCGATCGTGAGTATGATCGGTAGATACAGTATGTTCTATACCTCTTTATCAGGAAATATGATTGTTGCTTACGCCCTGCGAAAAATAACGGTAAAAATTAAACAAAAATAATTGTTGAAAAAATTATTATTGCATTTATTCTCGATCATGAGTATGATCGGTAGATACGGTATGTTCTATACCTCTTAGTCAGCAAATATGATTGCTGCTTGCGCACTGCGAAAAGTAACGGTAAAAATTATACAAAAATAATTGTTAGAACAAGTGTTATTGCATTTATTCTCGACCATGAGTATGATCGGTAGAAACGGTATGTTCTATACCTCTCAGTCAGCAAATACGTTTACTGCTTACGCGCTGCAAAAGCAATGATAAAATTTACGCAACAATAATTAATTAAACAAATATTATTGCATTTATTCTCGATCATGAGTATGATCGGTAGATACGGTATGTTCTATACCCCTCAGTCCGCAAACATGTTTGCTGCTTACGCGCTGCAAAAAAAAAACGGTAAAATTTACGCAACAATAATGATTTAAACCATTATTTTTGCTTTTATTCTCGATCATGAGTATGATCGGTAGATACGGTATGTTCTATACCTCTCAGTCAGCAAATATGATTGCTGCTTACGCGCTGCAAAAAACAACGGTAAAATTTATGCAAAAATAATTATTTAAACAATTATCATTGAATTTATTCTCAATCATTAGTATGATCGGTAGATACGGTATGTTCTATACCTCTCAGTCAGCAAACATGACTGCTGCTTACGCGTTGCAAAAAACAACGGTAAAATTTACGCAACAGTAATTATTTAAATAATTATTTTTGCATTTATTCTCGATCAAGAGGATGATCGGTAGATACGGTATGTTCTATACCTTTTAGTCAGCAAACATGATTGCTGGTTACGCGCTGCAAAAAACAACGGTAAAATTTACGCAACAATAATTATTTAATCAATTATTTTTGTATTTATTCTCGATCACGAGTATGATCGGTAGATACAGTATGTTCTATACCTCTTTATCAGCAAATATAATTGCTGCTTACGTACTGCGAAAAATAACGGTAAAAATTAAACAAAAATAATTGTTGAAAAAATTATTATTCCATTTATTCTCGATCATGAGTATGATCGGTAGATACGGTGTGTTCTATACCTCTCAGTCAGCAAACATGATTGCTGCTTACGCGTTGCAAAAAACAACGGTAAAATTTACGCAACAATAATTATTTAAATAATTATTTTTGCATTTATTCTCGATCAAGAGGATGATCGGTAGATACGGTATGTTCTATACCTCTTAGTCAGCAAACATGATTGCTGGTAACGCGCTGCAAAAAACAACGGTACATTTTACGCAATAATAATTATTTAAACAATTCTTTTTGTAATTATTCTCGATTATGAGTATGATCGGTAGATACAGTATGTTCTATACCTCTTTATCAGCAAATATGATTGCTGCTTACGCACTGCGAAAAATAACGGTAAAAATAAAACAAAAATAATTGTTGAAAAAATTATTATTGCATTTATTCTCGATCATGAGTATGATCGGTAGATATGGTATGTTCGATACCCCTCAGTCAGCAAACATGATTGCTGCTTACGAGCTGCAAAAAACAACGGTTAAATTTACGCAACAATAATTATTTAAATAATTATTTTTGCATTTATTCTCGATCAAGAGTATGATCGGTAGATACGGTATGTTCTATACCTCTCAGTCAGCAAACATGATAGCTGCTTACGCGCTGCAAAAAACAACGGTAAAATTTACGCAACAATAATTATTTAAACAATTATTTTTGTATTTATTCTCGATCGTGAGTATGATCGGTAGATACAATATGTTCTATACCTCTTTATCAGGAAATATGATTGTTGCTTACGCCCTGCGAAAAATAACGGTAAAAATTAAACAAAAATAATTGTTGAAAAAATTATTATTGCATTTATTCTCGATCATGAGTATGATCGGTAGATACGGTATGTTCTATACCTCTTAGTCAGCAAATATGATTGCTGCTTACGCACTGCGAAAAGTAACGGTAAAAATTATACAAAAATAATTGTTAGAACAAGTGTTATTGCATTTATTCTCGACCATGAGTATGATCGGTAGAAACGGTATGTTCTATACCTCTCAGTCAGCAAATACGTTTACTGCTTACGCGCTGCAAAAGCAACGATAAAATTTACGCAACAATAATTAATTAAACAAATATTATTGCATTTATTCTCGATCATGAGTATCATCGGTAGATACGGTATGTTCTATACCCCTCAGTCCGCAAACATGTTTGCTGCTTACGCGCTGCAAAAAAAAAACGGTAAAATTTACGCAACAATAATGATTTAAACCATTATTTTTGCTTTTATTCTCGATCATGAGTATGATCGGTAGATACGGTATGTTCTATACCTCTCAGTCAGCAAATATGATTGCTGCTTACGCGCTGCAAAAAACAACGGTAAAATTTATGCAAAAATAATTATTTAAACAATTATCATTGAATTTATTCTCAATCATTAGTATGATCGGTAGATACGGTATGTTCTATACCTCTCAGTCAGCAAACATGACTGCTGCTTACGCGTTGCAAAAAACAACGGTAAAATTTACGCAACAGTAATTATTTAAATAATTATTTTTGCATTTATTCTCGATCAAGAGGATGATCGGTAGATACGGTATGTTCTATACCTTTTAGTCAGCAAACATGATTGCTGGTTACGCGCTGCAAAAAACAACGGTAAAATTTACGCAACAATAATTATTTAATCAATTATTTTTGTATTTATTCTCGATCACGAGTATGATCGGTAGATACAGTATGTTCTATACCTCTTTATCAGCAAATATAATTGCTGCTTACGTACTGCGAAAAATAACGGTAAAAATTAAACAAAAATAATTGTTGAAAAAATTATTATTCCATTTATTCTCGATCATGAGTATGATCGGTAGATACGGTGTGTTCTATACCTCTCAGTCAGCAAACATGATTGCTGGTAACGCGCTGCAAAAAACAACGGTACAATTTACGCAATAATAATTATTTAAACAATTATTTTTGTATTTATTCTCGATCATGAGTATGATCGGTAGATACAGTATGTTCAATACCTCTTTATCAGCAAATATGATTGCTGCTTACGCACTGCGAAAAATAACGGTAAAAATAAAACAAAAATAATTGTTGAAAAAATTATTATTGCATTTATTCTCGATCATGAGTATGATCGGTAGATACGGTATGTTCGATACCCCTCAGTCAGCAAACATGATTGCTGCTTACGCGCTGCAAAAAACAACGGTTAAATTTACGCAACAATAATTATTTAAATAATTATTTTTGCATTTATTCTCGATCAAGAGTATGATCGGTAGATACGGTATGTTCTATACCTCTCAGTCAGCAAACATGATAGCTGCTTACGCGCTGCATAAAACAACGGTAAAATTTACGCAACAATAATTATTTAAACAATTATTTTTGTATTTATTCTCGATCGTGAGTATGATCGGTAGATACAGTATGTTCTATACCTCTTTATCAGGAAATATGATTGTTGCTTACGCCCTGCGAAAAATAACGGTAAAAATTAAACAAAAATAATTGGTGAAAAAATTATTATTGCATTTATTCTCGATCATGAGTATGATCGGTAGATACGGTATGTTCTATACCTCTTAGTCAGCAAATATGATTGCTGCTTACGCACTGCGAAAAGTAACGGTAAAAATTATACAAAAATAATTGTTAGAACAATTGTTATTGCATTTATTCTCGACCATGAGTATGATCGGTAAATACGGTATGTTCTATACCTCTCAGTCAGCAAATACGTTTACTGCTTACGCGCTGCAAAAGCAACGATAAAATTTACGCAACAATAATTATTTAAACAAATATTATTGCATTTATTCTCGATCATGAGTATGATCGGTAGATACGGTATGTTCTATACCCCTCAGTCCGCAAACATGTTTGCTGCTTACGCGCTGCAAAAAAAAAACGGTAAAATTTACGCAACAATAATGATTTAAACCATTATTTTTGCTTTTATTCTCGATCATGAGTATGATCGGTAGATACGGTATGTTCTATACCTCTCAGTCAGCAAATATGATTGCTGCTTACGCGCTGCAAAAAACAACGGTAAAATTTATGCAAAAATAATTATTTAAACAATTATCATTGAATTTATTCTTAATCATTAGTATGATCGGTAGATACGGTATGTTCTATACCTCTCAGTCAGCAAACATGACTGCTGCTTACGCGTTGCAAAAAACAACGGTAAAATTTACGCAACAGTAATTATTTAAATAATTATTTTTGCATTTATTCTCGATCAAGAGGATGATCGGTAGATACGGTATGTTCTATACCTTTTAGTCAGCAAACATGATTGCTGGTTACGCGCTGCAAAAAACAACGGTAAAATTTACGCAACAGTAATTATTTAATCAATTATTTTTGTATTTATTCTCGATCACGAGTATGATCGGTAGATACAGTATGTTCTATACCTCTTTATCAGCAAATATAATTGCTGCTTACGCACTGCGAAATATAACGGTAAAAATTAGACAAAAATAATTGTTGAAAAAATTATTATTCCATCTATTCTCGATCATGAGTATGATCGGTAGATACGGTGTGTTCTATACCTCTCAGTCAGCAAACATGATTGCTGCTTACGCGTTGCAAAAAACAACGGTAAAATTTACGCATCAATAATTATTTAAATAATTATTTTTGCATTTATTCTCGATCAAGAGGATGATCGGTAGATACGGTATGTTCTATACCTCTTAGTCAGCAAACATGATTGCTGGTAACGCGCTGCAAAAAACAACGGTACAATTTACGCAATAATAATTATTTAAACAATTATTTTTGTATTTATTCTCGATCATGAGTATGATCGGTAGATACAGTATGTTCTATACCTCTTTATCAGCAAATATGATTGCTGCTTACGCACTGCGAAAAATAACGGTAAAAATAAAACAAAAATAATTGTTGAAAAAATTAATATTGCATTTATTCTCGATCATGAGTATGATCGGTAGATACGGTATGTTCGATACCCCTCAGTCAGCAAACATGATTGCTGCTTACGCGCTGCAAAAAACAACGGTTAAATTTACGCAACAATAATTATTTAAATAATTGTTTTTGCATTTATTCTCGATCAAGAGTATGATCGGTAGATACGGTATGTTCTATACCTCTCAGTCAGCAAACATGATAGCTGCTTACGCGCTGCAAAAAACAACGGTAAAATTTACGCAACAATAATTATTTAAACAATTATTTTTGTATTTATTCTCGATCGTGAGTATGATCGGTAGATACAGTATGTTCTATACCTCTTTATCAGGAAATATGATTGTTGCTTACGCCCTGCGAAAAATAACGGTAAAAATTAAACAAAAATAATTGTTGAAAAAATTATTATTGCATTTATTCTCGATCATGAGTATGATCGGTAGATACGGTATGTTCTATACCTCTTAGTCAGCAAATATGATTGCTGCTTACGCACTGCGAAAAGTAACGGTAAAAATTATACAAAAATAATTGTTAGAACAATTGTTATTGCATTAATTCTCGACCATGAGTATGATCGGTAGATACGGTATGTTCTATACCTCTCAGTCAGCAAATACGTTTACTGCTTACGCGCTGCAAAAGCAACGATAAAATTTACGCAACAATAATTATTTAAACAAATATTATTGCATTTATTCTCGATCATGAGTATGATCGGTAGATACGGTATGTTCTATACCCCTCAGTCCGCAAACATGTTTGCTGCTTACGCGCTGCAAAAAAAAAACGGTAAAATTTACGCAACAATAATGATTTAAACCATTATTTTTGCTTTTATTCTCGATCATGAGTATGATCGGTAGATACGGTATGTTCTATACCTCTCAGTCAGCAAATATGATTGCTGCTTACGCGCTGCAAAAAACAACGGTAAAATTTATGCAAAAATAATTATTTAAACAATTATCATTGAATTTATTCTCAATCATTAGTATGATCGGTAGATACGGTATGTTCTATACCTCTCAGTCAGCAAACATGACTGCTGCTTACGCGTTGCAAAAAACAACGGTAAAATTTACGCAACAGTAATTATTTAAATAATTATTTTTGCATTTATTCTCGATCAAGAGGATGATCGGTAGATACGGTATGTTCTATACCTTTTAGTCAGCAAACATGATTGCTGGTTACGCGCTGCAAAAAACAACGGTAAAATTTACGCAACAATAATTATTTAATCAATTATTTTTGTATTTATTCTCGATCACGAGTATGATCGGTAGATACAGTATGTTCTATACCTCTTTATCAGCAAATATAATTGCTGCTTACGCACTGCGAAATATAACGGTAAAAATTAAACAAAAATAATTGTTGAAAAAATTATTATTCCATCTATTCTCGATCATGAGTATGATCGGTAGATACGGTGTGTTCTATACCTCTCAGTCAGCAAACATGATTGCTGCTTACGCGTTGCAAAAAACAACGGTAAAATTTACGCAACAATAATTATTTAAATAATTATTTTTGCATTTATTCTCGATCAAGAGGATGATCGGTAGATACGGTATGTTCTATACCTCTTAGTCAGCAAACATGATTGCTGGTAACGCGCTGCAAAAAACAACGGTACAATTTACGCAATAATAATTATTTAAACAATTATTTTTGTATTTATTCTCGATCATGAGTATGATCGGTAGATACAGTATGTTCTATACCTCTTTATCAGCAAATATGATTGCTGCTTACGCACTGCGAAAAATAACGGTAAAAATAAAACAAAAATAATTGTTGAAAAAATTAATATTGCATTTATTCTCGATCATGAGTATGATCGGTAGATACGGTATGTTCGATACCCCTCAGTCAGCAAACATGATTGCTGCTTACGCGCTGCAAAAAACAACGGTTAAATTTACGCAACAATAATTATTTAAATAATTGTTTTTGCATTTATTCTCGATCAAGAGTATGATCGGTAGATACGGTATGTTCTATACCTCTCAGTCAGCAAACATGATAGCTGCTTACGCGCTGCAAAAAACAACGGTAAAATTTACGCAACAATAATTATTTAAACAATTATTTTTGTATTTATTCTCGATCGTGAGTATGATCGGTAGATACAGTATGTTCTATACCTCTTTATCAGGAAATATGATTGTTGCTTACGCCCTGCGAAAAATAACGGTAAAAATTAAACAAAAATAATTGTTGAAAAAATTATGATTGCATTTATTCTCGATCATGAGTATGATCGGTAGATACGGTATGTTCTATACCTCTTAGTCAGCAAATATGATTGCTGCTTACGCACTGCGAAAACTAACGGTAAAAATTATACAAAAATAATTGTTAGAACAATTGTTATTGCATTTATTCTCGACCATGAGTATGATCGGTAGATACGGTATGTTCTATACCTCTCAGTCAGCAAATACGTTTACTGCTTACGCGCTGCAAAAGCAACGATAAAATTTACGCAACAATAATTATTTAAACAAATATTATTGCATTTATTCTCGATCATGAGTATGATCGGTAGATACGGTATGTTCTATACCCCTCAGTCCGCAAACATGTTTGCTGCTTACGCGCTGCAAAAAAAAAAACGGTAAAATTTACGCAACAATAATGATTTAAACCATTATTTTTCCTTTTATTCTCGATCATGAGTATGATCGGTAGATACGGTATGTTCTATACCTCTCAGTCAGCAAATATGATTGCTGCTTACGCGCTGCAAAAAACAACGGTAAAATTTATGCAAAAATAATTATTTAAACAATTATCATTGAATTTATTCTCAATCATTAGTATGATCGATAGATACGGTATGTTCTATACCTCTCAGTCAGCAAACATGACTGCTGCTTACGCGTTGCAAAAAACAACGGTAAAATTTACGCAACAGTAATTATTTAAATAATTATTTTTGCATTTATTCTCGATCAAGAGGATGATCGGTAGATACGGTATGTTCTATACCTTTTAGTCAGCAAACATGGTTGCTGGTTACGCGCTGCAAAAAACAACGGTAAAATTTACGCAACAATAATTATTTAATCAATTATTTTTGTATTTATTCTCGATCACGAGTATGATCGGTAGATACAGTATGTTCTATACCTCTTTATCAGCAAATATAATTGCTGCTTACGCACTGCGAAAAATAACGGTAAAAATTAAACAAAAATAATTGTTGAAAAAATTATTATTCCATTTATTCTCGATCATGAGTATGATCGGTAGATACGGTATGTTCTATACCTCTCAGTCAGCAAACATGATTGCTGCTTACGCGCTGCAAAAAACAACGGTAAAATTTACGCAACAATAATTATTTAAACAATTATTTTTGTATTTATTCTCGATCGTGAGTATGATCGGTAGATACAGTATGTTCTATACCTCTTTATCAGCAAATATGATTGTTGCTTACGCACTGCGAAAAATAACGGTAAAAATTAAACAAAAATAATTGTTGAAAAAATTATTATTGCATTTATTTTCGATCATGAGTATGATCGGTAGATACGGTATGTTCTATACCTGTCAGTCAGCAAACATGATTGCTGCTTACGCGCTGCAAAATACAACGGTAAAATTTACGCACCAATAATTATTTAAACTATTATTTTTGTATTTATTCTCGATCGTGAGTATGGTCGGTAGATACAGTATGTTCTATACCTCTTTATCAGCAAATATGATTGTTGCTTACGCACTGCGAAAAATAACGGTAAAAATTAAACAAAAATAATTGTTGAAAAAATTATTATTGCATTTATTCTCGATCATGAGTATGATCGGTAGATACGGTATGTTCTATACCCCTTAGTCAGCAAATATGATTGCTGCTTACGCACTGCGAAAAGTAACGGTAAAAATTATACAAAAATAATTGTTAGAACAATTGTTATTGCATTTATTCTCGATCATGAGTATGATCGGTAGATACGGTATGTTCTATACCTCTCAGTCAGCAAATATGTTTACTGCTTACGCGCTGCAAAAGCAACGATAAAATTTACGCAACAATAATTATTTAAACAAATATTATTGCATTTATTCTCGATCATGAGTATGATCGGTAGATACGGTATGTTCTATACCCCTCAGTCCGCAAACATGTTTGCTGCTTACGCGCTGCAAAAAACAACGGTAAAATTTACACAACAATAACTATTGAAACAATAATTTTTGCATTTATTCTCGATCATGAGTATGATCGGTAGATACGGTATGTTCTATACCTCTCAGTCAGCAAATATGATTGCTGCTTACGCGCTGCAAAAAAAAACGGCAAAATTTACCCAACAATAATTATTTAAACAATTATTTTTGCTTTTATTCTCGATCATGAGTATGATCGGTAGATACGGTATGTTCTATACCTCTCAGTCAGCAAATATGATTGCTGCTTACGCGCTGCAAAAAACTACGGTAAAATTTATGCAAAAATAATTATTTAAACAATTATCATTGAATTTATTCTCAATCATTAGTATGATCGGTAGATTCGGTATGTTCTATACCTCTCAGTCAGCAAACATGACTGCTGCTTACGCACTGCGAAAAGTAACGGTAAAAATTATACAAAAATAATTGTTAGAACAATTGTTATTGCATTTATTCTCGATCATGAGTATGATCGGTAGATACGGTATGTTCTATACCTTTCAGTCAGCAAATATGATTGCTGCTTACGCGCTGCAAAAAACAACGGTAAAATTTATGCAAAAATAATTATTTAAACAATTATCATTGAATTTATTCTCAATCCTTAGTATGATCGGTAGATACGGTATGTTCTATACCTCTCAGTCAGCAAACATGATTGCTGCTTACGCGCTGCAAAAAACAACGGTAAAATTTATGCAACAATAATTATTTAAACAATTATTTTTGTATTTATTCTCGATCATGAGTATGATCGGTAGATACAGTGTGTTCTATACCTCTTTATCAGCAAATATGATTGCTGCTTACGCACTGCGAAAAATAACGGTAAAAATTAAACAAAGATAATTGTTGAAAAAATTATTATTCCGTTTATTCTCGATCATGAGTATGATCGGTAGATACGGTATGTTCTATACCCCTCAGTCCGCAAACGCGTTTGCTGCTTACGTGCTGCAAAAAACAACGGTAAAATTTACGCAACAATAATTATTTAAACAATTATTTTTGCATTTATTCTCGATCATGAGTATGATCGGTAGATACGGGATGTTCTATACCTCTCAGTCAGCAAATATGATTGCTGCTTACGCGCTGCAAAAAACTACGGTAAAATTTATGCAAAAATAATTATTTAAACAATTATCATTGAATTTATTCTCAATCATTAGTATGATCGGTAGATTCGGTATGTTCTATACCTCTCAGTCAGCAAACATGACTGCTGCTTACGCACTGCGAAAAGTAACGGTAAAAATTATACAAAAATAATTGTTAGAACAATTGTTATTGCATTTATTCTCGATCATGAGTATGATCGGTAGATACGGTATGTTCTATACCTTTCAGTCAGCAAATATGATTGCTGCTTACGCGCTGCAAAAAACAACGGTAAAATTTATGCAAAAATAATTATTTAAACAATTATCATTGAATTTATTCTCAATCATTAGTATGATCGGTAGATACGGTATGTTCTATACCTCTCAGTCAGCAAACATGATTGCTGCTTACGCGCTGCAAAAAACAACGGTAAAATTTACGCAACAATAATTATTTAAACAATTATTTTTGTATTTATTCTCGATCATGAGTATGATCGGTAGATACAGTGTGTTCTATACCTCTTTATCAGCAAATATGATTGCTGCTTACGCACTGCGAAAAATAACGGTAAAAATTAAACAAAGATAATTGTTGAAAAAATTATTATTCCATTTATTCTCGATCATGAGTATGATCGGTAGATACGGTATGTTCTATACTTCTCAGTCACCAAATATGATTGCTGCTTACGCGCTGCAAAAAACAACGGTAAAATTTACGCAACAATAATTATTTAAACAATTATTTTTGTATTTATTCTCGATCGTGAGTATGGTCGGTAGATACAGTATGTTCTATACCTCTTTATCAGCAAATATGATTGTTGCTTACGCACTGCGAAAAATAACGGTAAAAATTAAACAAAAATAATTGTTGAAAAAATTATTATTGCATTTATTCTCGATCATGAGTATGATCGGTAGATACGGTATGTTCTATACCCCTTAGTCAGCAAATATGATTGCTGCTTACGCACTGCGAAAAGTAACGGTAAAAATTATACAAAAATAATTGTTAGAACAATTGTTATTGCATTTATTCTCGATCATGAGTATGATCGGTAGATACGGTATGTTCTATACCTCTCAGTCAGCAAATATGTTTACTGCTTACGCGCTGCAAAAGCAACGATAAAATTTACGCAACAATAATTATTTAAACAAATATTATTGCATTTATTCTCGATCATGAGTATGATCGGTAGATACGGTATGTTCTATACCCCTCAGTCCGCAAACATGTTTGCTGCTTACGCGCTGCAAAATACAACGGTAAAATTTACACAACAATAACTATTGAAACAATTATTTTTGCATTTATTCTCGATCATGAGTATGATCGGTAGATACGGTATGTTCTATACCTCTCAGTCAGCAAATATGATTGCTGCTTACGCGCTGCAAAAAAAAACGGCAAAATTTACCCAACAATAATTATTTAAACAATTATTTTTGCTTTTATTCTCGATCATGAGTATGATCGGTAGATACGGTATGTTCTATACCTCTCAGTCAGCAAATATGATTGCTGCTTACGCGCTGCAAAAAAAAACGGTAAAATTTACGCAACAATAATGATTAAAACACTTATTTTTGCTTTTATTCTCGATCATGAGTATGATCGGTAGATACGGTATGTTCTATACCTCTCAGTCAGCAAATATGATTGCTGCTTACGCGCTGCAAAAAACTACGGTAAAATTTATGCAAAAATAATTATTTAAACAATTATCATTGAATTTATTCTCAATCATTAGTATGATCGGTAGATTCGGTATGTTCTATACCTCTCAGTCAGCAAACATGACTGCTGCTTACGCACTGCGAAAAGTAACGGTAAAAATTATACAAAAATAATTGTTAGAACAATTGTTATTGCATTTATTCTCGATCATGAGTATGATCGGTAGATACGGTATGTTCTATACCTTTCAGTCAGCAAATATGATTGCTGCTTACGCGCTGCAAAAAACAACGGTAAAATTTATGCAAAAATAATTATTTAAACAATTATCATTGAATTTATTCTCAATCATTAGTATGATCGGTAGATACGGTATGTTCTATACCTCTCAGTCAGCAAACATGATTGCTGCTTACGCGCTGCAAAAAACAACGGTAAAATTTATGCAACAATAATTATTTAAACAATTATTTTTGTATTTATTCTCGATCATGAGTATGATCGGTAGATACAGTGTGTTCTATACCTCTTTATCAGCAAATATGATTGCTGCTTACGCACTGCGAAAAATAACGGTAAAAATTAAACAAAGATAATTGTTGAAAAAATTATTATTCCGTTTATTCTCGATCATGAGTATGATCGGTAGATACGGTATGTTCTATACCCCTCAGTCCGCAAACATGTTTGCTGCTTACGTGCTGCAAAAAATAACGGTAAAATTTACGCAACAATAATTATTTAAACAATTATTTTTGCATTTATTCTCGATCATGAGTATGATCGGTAGATACGGTATGTTCTATACCTCTCAGTCAGCAAATATGATTGCTGCTTACGCGCTGCAAAAAACTACGGTAAAATTTATGCAAAAATAATTATTTAAACAATTATCATTGAATTTATTCTCAATCATTAGTATGATCGGTAGATTCGGTATGTTCTATACCTCTCAGTCAGCAAACATGACTGCTGCTTACGCACTGCGAAAAGTAACGGTAAAAATTATACAAAAATAATTGTTAGAACAATTGTTATTGCATTTATTCTCGATCATGAGTATGATCGGTAGATACGGTATGTTCTATACCTTTCAGTCAGCAAATATGATTGCTGCTTACGCGCTGCAAAAAACAACGGTAAAATTTATGCAAAAATAATTATTTAAACAATTATCATTGAATTTATTCTCAATCATTAGTATGATCGGTAGATACGGTATGTTCTATACCTCTGTCAGCAAACATGATTGCTGCTTACGCGCTGCAAAAAACAACGGTAAAATTTACGCAACAATAATTATTTAAACAATTATTTTTGTATTTATTCTCGATCATGAGTATGATCGGTAGATACAGTGTGTTCTATACCTCTTTATCAGCAAATATGATTGCTGCTTACGCACTGCGAAAAATAACGGTAAAAATGAAACAAAGATAATTGTTGAAAAAATTATTATTCCATTTATTCTCGATCATGAGTATGATCGGTAGATACGGTATGTTCTATACTTCTCAGTCAGCAAATATGATTGCTGCTTACGCGCTGCAAAAAACAACGGTAAAATTTACGCAACAATAATTATTTAAATAATTATTCTTGCATTTATCCTCGATCATGAGTATGATCGGTAGATACAGTATGTTCTATACCTCTTAGTCAGGAATTATGATTGCTGCTTACGCACTGCGAAAAATAGCGGTAAAAATTACACAAAAATAATTGTTAAAAAAATTATTATTGCATATATTCTCGATCACAGGTACGATCGGTAGATACGGTATTTTGTATTCCTTCCAGTCAGCAAATATAATTGCTGCTTATGCGCTGCAAAAAACAACGGTAAAAGTCTCACAATAATAATTGTTAACAAAATTATTTTTGCATTTATTTTCGATCATGATTATGATCGGTAGATACGGTATTTTGTATACCTCTCGCCAGCAAACATAATTGCTGCTTATGCGCTGCAAAAAACAACGGTAAAAATGTCGCAATAATAATTCTTAAACAAATTATTTTTCCATTTATTCTCGATCATGAGTATGATCGGGAGAAACGGAATTTTGTATACCTCTCAGTCAGCGAATATAATTGCTGCTTACGCGTTGCAAACACAACGGTAAAAATCTTACAAAAATAATTGTTAAAAAATTATTTTTGCATTTATTGTTAATCATGAGTATGATCGGGAGAAACGGAATTTTGTATACCTCTCAGTCAGCAAATGTAATTGCTGCTTATGCGCTGCAAAAAACAACGGTAAAAATCTCACAAAAATAATTGTTAACAACATTATTTTTGTATTTATTTTCGATCATGAGTAAGATCGGTAGATACGGTATTTTTATACCTCTCGCCAGCAAATATAATTGCTGGCGAGAGGTATACAAAATACAGTATAATCGCTGCAAAAAAAAACGGTAAAAATGTGACAAAAATAATTGTTAAAAAACTTATTTTTGCATTTATTCTCGATCATGAGTATGATCGGGAGACACGGAATTTTGTATACCTCTCAGTCAGCGAATCTAATTGCTGCTTATGCGTTGCAAGAACAACGGTAAAATTCTCACAAAAATAATTGTTACAATACTGTTTTTGCATTTATTGTCAATCATGAGTATGATCGGTAGATACGGTATTTGTTATACCTCTCAGTCAGCAAATATGATTGCTGCTTATGCGCCGCAAAAAACAACGGTAGAAATTTCACAAACATAATTGTTAACAAAATTATTTTTGCATCTATTCTGTATAATGAGCATGATCGGTAGATACGGTATGTTCTATATCTATCTCTCATGAGGGGTCGGTCCGGGAGGTGCATCGAGTTACGGGCTCCCACTTCGCGTGCTCATAGTGTGGGTACGTACGAACCAAGCCCCAAAATGTAGGTGCCAACTCGGCTTCGTTTTCGAGAAATCAACGGTCAAAGTTGGGAACCTGCTTACGTACCGTAGAGTTTGTACATCAAGACATCGAGGCGAGCAGCCCAGCGGCAAAGGAGTAAGACTCCTGTCCGGACGGCTCTGGTTCGAGTGGCATCTATGCTATTTTTTTTCAAATTATTGTTGAAATTTATAACTTATCATTAAAAAATTGCAAGACATTGAAAAAAAAATTATGCACCTTTATTGATCAACAGTTACGAATTAAATGTCAATTGTTTTCAACTCTCTTGCAGTTTTTTTAATTTGATAAAATAAATTAGCCGTAATTTAATTCAATTTTATATTTATTTGATATTTTTTTTTTCAATTTTTGGACATCTCTTTCGATGCAGCAGAGAATATTTTAAAAAATTACCAAGGAATATAGGAATTTAATTTCTGTTCAATTAATTAAAAATGTCTTCACGCAATGTTTTTTAATACTCACGAGTACACTCTGACCTGTGATAATCATTATAAAAACAATCAAAACATTTATACTTTTTTACATTTATTACATATTTACATTTTTTTTCATTTCTTTCAATTTTTTTATTATAAGGTAGAAATTTCAACAATAATTTGAAAAAAAAACATAGCATAGATGGGACTCGAACTAGAGCCGTAAATTAATATTTATATTTCACTATAAAATAATTATTAATTCAACAATTAAATTTTAATTAAATTTAATGTAATTTAAAATTATGTATTTATTTATTGGTCAAACACAGAATCCTTCGCAGCGAGCCAGAGAAAATTTCGCTGGAAGGCACATGTATTTGCAAAGGACTTGTTCTTGTCAAATGCATTTGCGAAGAACTCATTCTTGTTAAATGTATTTGCGAAGAACATGTTCTTGTCAAATGTATTTGAGAAGAACTGTTTCTTGGCCAATCACTGTATCTTCCGCAGTGAGCCTCCCAAGATCCCGCTGCAAGGCACCTGTCAATCATGCAAAGAACTTGTTCTTGGCAGAACACAGAATCCTTTGCAGCGAGCTGATGAAGATCTCGCTGGAAGGCACCTATCTAACGGAGTTGCGAAGAACTTGTTCTTGGCACAACGCGGTATCGTTCGCAACAGGCGTGCAAAGTTTCCGCTGCGAGGTACCCATTAAATGTGCCCGCATGGATATCACTGCACAGCACCGATACAGTGTCCATGCCAGCATCTTGCTGCAGATGACAAACTTTTGTGCTTTGCAACAAGCTTGCCATGATCGTGCTGCAACGTACCTGTCGATCGGGCCTGCTAAGAAATTGTTCTCTGCAAATCACAGAATCCTTTGCAGCGAGCCGGTAAAGATCTCACTGGAAGGCACCTGTCGAATGCGGTTGCGAGGAACTTGGTCTTGGCACACCATTGTATCTTTTGCAACGGACGTGCAAAGACTCCGCTGTAAGATACTTGTAGAATATGTCAGCATGGATCTCGCTGCACGGTACCGACACAGGGTACGTGGGAAGATCTTGCTGCAGATGACAAATTTTTGTGCTTTGCCGCTTCCCACTGGGGAAAAAGCAAACCCCTTTCCATGAGCCGGAGAAGCACTTGTGTAATGAGTCACTGGAGGTCTCCTTACAAACTGAGTGTCCTTTTCAGAGATCTCCACCGACGGAGCTTGCTGAGACCACAACAAGAGGAACGGTGGTTTCCCGCTACCTTTGTACGCTTAGCGACAGACGGCAGATCTCCAGAGGCTCCGTTGTACACAAAAATATTTCATCGCACCGGTGGCATTCTTTTCAAACGCGTCCGCAACTTTGAAATTAGGTAATTTTCTTTATTGAGGTTTGGAGAGCTCAGGAAACAAATATTTTAATAAATTGCTACATAACCTCAGCAAATACTTGTGGCTCGTCGGATACATCGCCCCGGTGATTCAATCCTTGAAAATATCCGCAATCGTCGCACTTCAGATCACGCAACAATTTATTTTTTATATCGTTTATATACGAAAAACAAAACTTTTTCCCCTTTTTTGAAGGCACGCAGCCAAATATCAGCTGTCACTTTACCGGCGTATCGAGCTCGTGCACATCGATGCGCGTCGTCTGCAGCACACATCACGACCGCCTCGCCGGAATTCGCGAGAACTAGCTATCTCGGACATCGTGCGAGATTTGTTTGAAATCGTCTGCTATTACCTATTTATTGTAGATACCCACGGATTTCCGAAGATATGCGAAGGAATGAAATGATTGAGGTGTAAAAAAGTGTGTTTCTAATGTGGCTACGCGGCTCTTCTCCTCTCCAAATCGTGGCATTAGCGAAACTTTTTATTTTTCATCATTTCAATCACGAGTTCAGCATGGTAAGACAATCTACTTTTTTTTTCTCAAGTTCAAGAAATTTGAGGGGCAGACAGCGGTTCGTCTATCAATTTGACGTCTTCTGACCAAATTTCATTAAATTCTGAAGAGCCGTTACGGATATCCGTGGGTATCTACAATCGTGTTCTGCCATACCGACGGCGATGGTGTGTCATTCCGTCTTAAGAGGGAATGATACGTCATCGCGGTGGGTATGGTAGAACAATTATAGATTCCCAAAAATCTCGAAAACGGCTCTTCAGATCCCGTCGAAACTTTGCCAAACGACGTCAAATAGATATGCGAACAGCTGTCTTCCCCTCAAATTCAGAAAATTTGAGGGGAAGACAGCTGTTCATATATCTATTTGACGTCGTTTGGCAAAGTTTCGACGGGATCTGAAGAGCCGTTTTCGAGATTTTTGGGAATCTATAATTGTTCTACCATACCGACCGCGATGAGGTATCATTCCCTCTTAACAATACCGCGAGATTCCACAAGTGTGTTGACGATTTTTGAAAATATCCCTATTACATGTGTCACTCGAAACCGTAAAAACCGTGTGGGGAACGTTTTTTTATCCGATTACATTTTTACCATTTATGTGGCATGTGTCATTTAAATGGTAAACCGTGTATATACAATTTTACACATAACAAACAATACTGTTGTATTTCTCCTGTAGGAAAACTTATTTTGAGCAGTCCAACACGAATTTCATTCTGCATGTAATTATAACTGTTGAATGAAACTTATAACTTTATTAATATAATTTACTTTGGTAAAACTGTTCGGGACAAAGATGGTCTGGTACGATTTTTTTAAGGCTGTAGGTAGTGCTCTTTCGAAAACTTGTGGATCAAATAATCAAAACTGATGGTACTGGATCAATTTGCCCCGGCGTATTTATAAGAAGATCAATGCATCGGTCACAGAGACGGAGATAATGCATACCTGACCTTGAGAGAAGGCGAATATTTGTGGGCCAATAACGGTTATAAAATGAATGTACCCGAGTAGAAATATTGTCAGGCTAGCCTGATATTTAATCCGGGCCTGATCACGTTGTCGCACGGAGGCCTTACTTAAAGTATCCCTTAATTTGCCTGATCCGGCTGGTGGCAGGCTATTGGATCAGCAGGCTATTGGTCAAGCAACTGGATGTACGGTCTCCTCCAGTTGCCTGATGCGGCTACCTTCGAGCTGTGACCAAGCAACTGGTTTACTTCAGTAAACGTAATGCCATTGGTGAAGATTAGTCTATTCAAAGTACATTTCTAATCTACATTGCATTCACTAAACTGCACTAAGTAGTCAACTTACCATTGTTCGGTTGGCCTACGCTTTCCGGATTAACCTGCACAGATGGCATCACATTCATCGGTGCAGCTTAGCCCGGACAGCGTAGGCCGACCATATATTTTTAATGGAATTTAATTTTAATTTGATTTAATTTTTATTTAATTGTATTTTTATTCAATTTTATTTTTACTTTATTTAAGGCATTGTTTATAATTTCGTGCCTTTTTCTATTTTGATTCGTGGTACTTTTTATTTCAGGAATAAATAGGACTTCCTGAGCAGGGCTTCATTTCATCATTCTGAGCAGGCCACGATTTTTCACTTTGATGAGGCCTTAAAAAAATGAAGCACTTAGTCAGGCCTTGATTTTTTACGCTGATCAGCCCTCGATTTTGTATGTTGATCAGGTCTTCATGTTTTTACCCTGATCAGGCCTCAATTTTTTACTCTTATCAGGCGTTGATCTTTTATCCTGATCACGCCGAAGTCAGGGATTGCGTTTCAAAAACGATCAGGCCACGATTGTTCACTTTGAAGAAGCTTAAAGAAATGAAGCACTTGGCCAGGCCTTGATTTTTTACGCTGATCAGGCTTCGATTTTGTACGTTGATCAGGTCTTCATGTTTTTACCCTGATCAGGCCTTAGTTTTTTACCCTTATCAGGCGTTGATCTTTTATCCTGATCAGGCCGATGTCAGGGATTGCGTTTCAAAAACGATCAGGGCTTGAACAAAATTCCTGATCATGGCCGGATAACGAAATCAGGATGCATGATCAGGTATTTATTGCAGCCGGAGCAAGATTTCTACTCGGGTAGGGAAATATCGTCAACTGTAATTGCATCGAAGAAAAATCAGCAGCAGCCACTTTTTCCATTTGATAATTTGCTATATGATCAATCAATCTTCCATCATTTCGTCAGAAATGTCTGCTGCGATTCCGAGTATGTGGCAGAGTAGCCAAATGGGCCCCGGGTGAATGAGACAGTAACTCTTGACAAAGGGGGATAGGTGCGAAAAAACCATAACTCAGAAGTACTTTTCTCGACGTAGATCGATGAGGATAAGATTGAGTGCGTAAATGGGTATCGAAAAATCTCTTACGCGCCTGATTGCGTATATTTGGAACGTGGGATGATACTCTACGGAGCTTTGATGAAACTTCTATGGAGATTTGATGAAACTTCTATGGATATCCGCATAACCTTCAGTATCAACCCACTTTGTGTGGTTTCGTTACGCTGCGCTAAAGTACATGCCGCTACGCTCTATTCTCGTATGAAAGTCTCGTCGTTTCGAGGCCGTCAGGGAGTCTTGTATGCTCGAGCGCAGCGAACTTCTATAATCCAAGAACAAGTGTGGGGCAATCTGAGACACTCCCAGAGCTATCCCGGATAAGTTTCTACGACTACTCGGCCAGGACAAAACGAAAAAGGGGTCGAGAGGGTCAAGTCGCGATGGATTCGGGACACCTAGCTCGTTTGTACAGTTTACGATGTAATCTGCAATTACGTAAATATCGTCCGGATCGGCAATTTCATGCAGTTTTCGTATTTTCATGCATTACTTTTTCTTTCAATTTCAGTTCTAAAAGGATTTTTTTAGTTTTTAGGCTATTTTGAAAGAGGATCGTGCGTTTTACCGATGAATGTTTAAAGACTATTTCTTTACAGATATGCCCAATAAAAATTCAGTTTGCCGTCTCTGTAAATTCCAGTACGTCGTTTTGAAAGAAAAAATAGAAGATTTAAATCAAGACAATTTAACCAAGTTTCGTATGAAAAAAGGCGAGTTAAGCTGTAATTTGATTTCCAATGGGCGAGGTGGATAAGTCAGTAAGAGATATTAATTACGGGTGAATTCACAATTATTCATGAACAACCGCGTTCAATTTTTTAAATTTCATTTTTCCCCCTCAAAAACGGAGTTGTTGGACTTATCGAACTTCGATGATGAGAGAAATGTATTGGTCGTATCCGCGTGGAAAACATCAGTTTCCGTTAACGATCATGAGTGAAACGCTCGACCCTCCTTAATTGAACTTTTCGACGTCAACCCCTGTTTCGAGAAAGCCCCTTGTTTGTTATTCATCAATTTTCTTAATAAGATCTCCAAGTACCTTGGAAATTTTTAAAGTTTTTGGAAGAAACTAAGAGAATCTCCAGCGAAATTAAGATAGGGTAGACTTCCAAAATTTTATGACGTATCGAGGGATCGGGCCGCGGACGGATGCCATGTACGATTCACGGATCAGATTGTATTGGATAGATAAGTATTCTTCGTTCGTTAATTAAATACTTCCTACCATATATAATAGTGAAACGTGGCTACAACTTGCACACAAGCTTGGTTATAATATTTTAATAGTCCCTCTTACATAACCATACCTCGCCATTATATTGTATATTTGCTTACTAATAATTTGCAATAAGTGGTCCTTCTTAGGGAGCATTCTCAGTTCTTCAGCTTATTAGCATTAACATTCGTAGGAAGTACGATTTGAGCAGCACTCTGTCTTTTTTTTAAATAAAAAGAGACGGACTTTAGCTATTATTTGCAATGTCTTTAAATTTAACCACAAGCGATTATTTTTATAGATAATTGACTAACATAATTGTTTTTATTGTATAATACGAACTTGAAATGAACAAATTCTTCACCCACGCTATTGTATGCAGATTTTTTTAGTATATTCAAAAGGTGTAATTCTGGTATACTGTTCATTAATTTCGCTGGGATTATCCTAACTCGTGCTCGTAAAAAATAAACTTGATAGAGTATTTATGCTAATGCGAAATTGTCACGTATGTCGTTCATAGTCTGATTGTTGACTCCGGTAAAGTGTTCGACACTCAAAACACCATCAACGATACTCAAGATTTCGAGACTCAAAACACCATACTCGAAGTAACCATACTATTATTCCTTAATCGTACCGATGTGTTTGAGGAATGACCCTACTGGTCTGTAATTTATAAAACATTCCCTCTTCGAGACTGCTGATCTAGTTTATTTGTATCATGTTTTACGAATGAATACTCTAATATTCTTATGCAATGTTAATGAATTTTCGTGAAATAAGGCCTGCCTGAAATGACCGTACGTTTATTCCTGAATTATGCTGGAAGGATTAAGGGGGCAAATACTTGTAGACGACGAAAAAATAGACAATTATGATCATTTTTTGAGAAAGGAACAAAACTTTTTACATTTATGAAACTGAGTGTACAATTGATTACATAATTAAACTGCTTAAATAAATTTTGTTAACAACGTTATGGCGTGGTCTGCCAGGAAAGTTTTGGCGGCACTTGTCCGTTTGTGGGAAAACCTACGACTTCAATATTGATCTGAAAAATATGAGCTAAGAATTTTTAGTATTTTAACATCCAAATGCTGAATTTATACCTAAGAAACAGTTAAGCAGTTTAAAATTTAAAAAATGGGGACGTTCAGAAAGCAAATTGAGATTGGCCACATCATTTTCGTTTTTTTTTTCGTTTTTTCTTTCAATAAAAAAGTTCTTTTAAAAGTAATTTTCATAAACAAGTAGGTATAAGTTCAAAGTAATGTTGTTATTGAAAATTTCAATAATTGTAATCCCAAAATGCGGATGTTTTGACGGAAAGTAGCAGGCGGTCAAATTAAAACTTTCGTTCATAATCTGTCCACGGCCGCCTAAGCATCTTTGGAGTAGATTATCTTGGGACAGGTCATCATAAATAAGAAGAACCTACTTTTGCACGTCCGGATGAAGTGATGCAGGATAATCGTCAAGTTCTTGTTTTCTCCAATAACTTCCGTTTTTTGCCGCTTACACCAGCTGTCGGCTACCTACGGATAATACTCATGCAGTGGATTTTCATTCGTAGACCACACATGATAATCCATTGATAGTAGGGGAGGCTGGGATCGATAGAAACATGGATCAAATGAAACAAGTTGAATAACTTGAAGATGGTTACTGATAGCGGCGGGGCCTCAAGGGGGGAAGGAACTGCTTTGCATATCGGAACCTGTCGTTTGGTTCACGCCGCCGCTCCGAGAGAGTCGAACTTTTTATGTGGGTGCGTTGCTTTTTCGACACAAAAAGTAAGTTTTTTATTCATATTATTTTGTGTATTGCTCCAACACTATTGTTCCTTCTTCAGCGTAGGTGACAATCATCATTACTATGAGTATCCTAGTGAGTTTATTGTGGTCAGAACCGACCTTCAATATGTAGGTTCTTTGTTATTTGATAAATTATTTGAAGCGAGGATATGGAGGCAGTTGAAACAAACAGTTTGGGGTCAATTCAAACGTGTTTATATTGACCCCGAACAAACATTTTATACGCAAGTTATCCAAATCTTGTTTTTTTTTTAGATGCTAAGAAACCGTCCGGAACTACGAACCGCGGAAGCGGCGATCTCGAAAATGATCAAAAGGCATATGAAGATGCCAAAAAATATATATAATAATAAAAATATGAAAACGCTAAATAGGGGTAGGAAAAAAAGAAAGCCAACAATATACACCGATACCCCAGAAAAAGAAGAGACAAGGAAAGAGACGGAATAGAAAGACCGCAGATAACAGGCTAAGAGAGTAAAAAAGAACCGCGGGGAAAAAATAAAGAAAAAAGCAAGAATAAGAACTAACGTAAAAATGAAGAGTTTTCTACAGATGATGAATCTGAAAAATACTTCTGTCTAGTTTTCGTGGAAAGTTACGGCCACAGCAGGCCCGGAGAAGGCTGGGTGCAATGTTCTGGGTGGAGGCTGTGGGCACACAAAGCTTGCACAACAGGCGATCTGATTTATTTGTGCCATAATTCCGAATCCAAATGATGTTTATATTTGAATGTTTAGACCAATAGATCTTTGTTGATTTCTTAGAGGTTGATAAATAATAGATAAAAACTTTTAATAGTGTTGTTTTCAAATAAGTCGATCTCATTGAATAGCTCGGTTAGTAAGAAATACTGTTCTCTGCTCTGACTGATAGTCATTAACAAATAAAGACTTGTAAGTTTGATAAATGTTTATATCAGAATTGTCTTTCGACCAACAGGTCATTGTTGACTAGTTTAAAAATGTTAGGTTGAATTAATAAGAGACAAAATATTAATATAACATTGATTCAACTCTACGTTGTTCTCATTGAGCACCTCGCTAGTAACAAAAACTATTCTCTGACTGATTATCTTTAGAAAATGAAAACTCGATAAGTAAAATAATATTAAAGCATCAATATGCCTTCGGTGGCACAAAAACTGGAATAAAAAGCGATAAAACCGATTATTTCGATTAAAAGTATTTTATTTACAACAAACATACTTCATCACTTCATGCACATCATTAACAGTGCCTGGGTTTGGTAGAAACATCAGTTCAATCAGCTGAAAATACCTGTTTCAACTAACCCCAGGCACCGTTTCGACTGACCCCGACACATGGCCAAATGAAACGTTTTCTAAGAGTTTCTAAATAGCTTCTACCTAAGTTCAGGGCATATTAGAAGCAAAATCAATAATGCCATCATATAGCCAGATAATCTAGCTATAATTAAAGCCCATTACCAAAAAGATAAGGTATAAAATGAAGTCACACTAACCGATTTTCTCAAAAACGTTTTAATTCACTCCAGTCTCCCCCATGGCGTTTTTTCATGTCTTCGACCCCATTCAAAATTCTTCTGAAAGTCCTATGGTACGAGATGATCTTTTGTTTGTAAATTTTCGGTCAAATTACTTCTTTCTCCAAGTTTTTTTTTGAGTTTTTGAACGTTTTTTTTAGGTACGAAATCATGTTCAGCTCTCCAAACCTTCGGGTACACACCGAGTATCGAAGCTAAACTGATCCGCATGCTGGCTTTAACACTGTGTAATAAACACTTGTATATAGGGCACAACCCTACAATCACTGTAATTAAAAGCAAAAACGGTTTCGAAATGTTTGCTTTACCCAAAGTAACGGTACAAGACTTTTAAATAATGAAAGCCACGAACATATAGCTCCTTACCCCGAGTAGTCCCTTATATCTGCGGCGCGCTTCAGTTAAGCGGCCAGGTGAGTCATCCCCACAAGCAATAACTTCGAAACGGCTACGAACTTCGGCGTATAACTTGAATTTATGGAAGAGATGTTTAAATAACATTTTACGTACAAAAAGTGGATTTTTTTATGCGACTACATGTATATTTTCCCTTAAGGATAACCCTTCCGATACGAATTTGACCAACCAAAAGAGCAGTCCTTGTATTTTTCAAAAGTTCTGTAATGCCATCTTTTAAAATAAAGAATTACTTGTCTGTACGTACCACTTAAGAATACAATTGTGTAGCACTGGATAAAGCGGAGCCTTAGTAATGTTACCAAAATATAAGTGAAATAGATAAAACATTGATTACCTCATTGAATACTTTACGACACAGCGGCAGTAAAGTGCAGTAATTATCGCTACCCGATGGGGGACTAGTAGTTTTATTTACATCCATTAGAAGTGCTGTATGACGTGCGATACGTGACGTAGCTTCTTGGTACGATTTAGGCAAGTCTGGCCTATCAAGGAAATATATTTTTAATAATAGCTTTGATATATACTCCTTCATAGGATACGACCTCGAAATATATTTTCGACATATGCTTGACACAATGTTTCGAAATACATGAAAGCGAAGCCACACACAAAAGCTGGTAGTAACTAAGTACGTTACGTACAATAACTTTTATTTTCCGCAACTGTGACACCTCGGGTCACTGCCTTTGGAACGAACCGACGGTGACGAACAGCGTTAAATTTCGTTATAGTGACATCGTAACTTTTTATTGTCGGCAAAGCAGTACATGAATAGCTCCATTAAAAATAAAAATCAATGTTATCCTGTAGATGTCTCCTGTAAATATCCTGATTGTGAGATTGCGAGTAAATATCCTGATTGCAAATAACTGATTGTGAAAGAAATTGCCACTCCGTCGATATGGGACTTCGCATTGGATATTGTGCATGCATTGTCTCGTGTAGAAAATTTCTACTCAATCCACAGTTAATGACCTCTACGTGATTTTTTTATCTCGAGAAAAGTTAAAAATCACGAATTAGACGATTGGCTTATGTAAAAATTAGGCGATTGCAAAAAAAAATCGTACACAACACACATTTTACCTCTAACTTCGCAATTCTTGCAATACGTTGAAAAAATCGGTAGGTACCAATTATAGTTTTTATTACCTCGATAAATCAAAATAGATACTATAGAAACGGTTGGTATATCAATGGGACGAAAATAGAGAGTTAAAAAAAATACTTGACACAAAAAATGGATTTGTCCTGTATGAATCGCAAACAATGAAAATGCAAATATGCAGGTTATAGACGAGTAAAAAATGCATATTTTGGAGCGGTCGAAGAGAACGAAAAGTTGATATATTTTTGTTATGCGAAGCGAAACAAAAAGAATTTTCCTAGCATGGATCAAAAGTAATCACAAATACCTATATTTTTGTGTCGCGTGTCTATATCATCTGAAAGGAAAGGTCGCCAGGTGTCCCCATCCGATTTCGATGAAATGTGGCATATTTGTAAAATGAGTCAAAATAGGTGACACGTATTTTTTTTATATCTGCGGAACCCGATTCTTGAGGGGTGAAATGCGCCCTAGAAAATGGGGGTGTTTTTCGTTTTTCAGCGATAACTTTTGAACACAACGAGATACGAACAAATTTCATATTGCAACAAGGTTTCATTGTCCGAGGACTATTCATTGGAGATAAGAACAGTGCAGGTAACAACAAATTTCATATTGTTTTTTTGTTGTTGTTGGAAAAAAGTCATTTTTTCATTCATAGCTTCGAGATTTTTTTCCGATTGAGATGTAAAGTGCTTTGTATAACCAGCTAGCCTTTTTCGATTCGGGGTTAAAAGCACGCAAATGAAAGCTATGACGCGATTGCCTACACTCAGAAAAAAGATTTATTATGTTCTAATAAATTGGCACATTAGAATATAGTTTATTAGTAATTAATAAATGTTTACTCGTATGGAGACAGTTTTTATGCGATTGTAACTACAGCATTTGTTCGGCGTCACTAAATATGTTTTGTTTACGTGCCAATTTTTCACATCAATTAAAAGCCATATTTAAAATAGAACATTTGAATAAATATTTTTTCAAATCAAATAAATACGAAAACCTCCTATTCGCGACTTTGATACTAATGCGCGTATGCGCACTTTGCCGTTCAACCCGAGGGCCCGACAGCAGGCCGCTCGTCGGATGTAGCTCACGCATACGCTTACTATATAGCTTCTTCCTATGCCAGTGCTTTTGGCATAAGTGTCAGTGTTGCGTTTCGGAAGTGAGAAACTCGAAAGTGATGCATGATTTAAGTGTAAGTAAGAATATAAAGTGAGAAAAAAACGTTCAAGTGAAAAAATAATGACGGACGAAATGACACAATCCCTCGAAAAAAACCAGCTGGGGGATTATGAAGAATCCTATTAGATGTTAAGAAAAACTCTATTTCTTGGATATAAAACACTTATTTTTAACCTATATATCCTATTAGATGTTAAGGAAAATTCTTAGTAAATCTTAAACATAAACTTAAATAAAAAAATTTCTTAGCCGTTGATAAAATCGTAGTAGGTCGACATACGAATAAGAAAACTTATTCGCCGGGAGACAAACGTCTTTGTCCTTAATAAATCTTTTTTCTGAGTGTAGTTCCTAGCGATTCCAATTTGTAGAAATTCAAGTGGGTTACAATGAAAGTACAATGAGTTAAAATAATTGATACGAATTTTCTCGTTTTAGTGAAACGCCGCTTTTAAGGGCTCAACACACCCCTCAAACCTTTTTAAAATATTGTAATAAAATATTGCATTCTTCGACAATTAGATGGTCATGATTATATCAATGAATATACCAAAAAATGGTGTATTGTTTATTGCAATAATTCGTGGATAACTGGTTAAAAATTCGTGAATAACTGGATAACTGAATAGCCTCTCTTCAATTTCCCGCTAAGATAGACACAGAAGTAGGTAAGGTTTTCGCAATAACGGACCAACTTCGTGCTTCGGGAAGCAACTGGATCACAATTATGTATTTACGGAGAAATTCTCCCCCGATACGTACTGCTCTGAGAATACAATATAATCGGCAAAATGTTCTAGTACTTACTTATTTAATAGAGTTTCAACTGTATATTTTTTATGGATTATACTTTTCACAATAATGATAGTCACGTTTTTTCACGGGTTTTTGAACAAAATATTTCTTCCACCACGCACAAGTGATAATATAATAGCTGCTTTGCCGCATACATCGCATGTCAGTGCATTTTGTGAAAAGCAAAATTCTACTGAATTTTCGAAAGTTGGTGATTTTTCACTTAACTGCTTTTGTACTACGCATATTCAAAAAGCTTTATAACCCGTGAAGAAAACAACTGGTTATGTGTAAGAGATCATAACTTAACAATATTTTGAAGGGGCTGTATTATTTCCATTGTACCTGTAAGAATGGTCAATGGTAATATGCGTCTACAGGACTAGTGAAACTGGTGGAATATATTTAACTGCTAGAACAATTATAATTTTTCCTTGCATATTCGTTTCATTAAATGCAGTTGGATATTGACCGCTCCAAGAATCCAGAAGTAGTATTGATTTTGGACCTGTATTGGAAATATACAGGGTGTCCCTCTTATCTCTGCCACCCGAAATAGCTCGGTAATTATGCCGACACAAACAAAAAATTTCCAGACACAAGTTGTACGGTGTAAAGGGGGCCATCAAATGCGACCAATATTTTTCATTTCGGTGGAGTCGCCGACGCACAGTGAAGGTCACTTCCAGTTTTAAAAATGGAATGGTACATTCAAGGTCAGTATCGATGATGCAAATCTAAAATATCTCGGATCACTACCAAATATATGGTAGTGATCCGTGCTCCGTAGGTCCTCCACACGATGGTTGAAAAAAATGTACCATTTCATTTTTAAAAGTTAAGGTGACCTTCACTTTCCGTCAGCGCCTCCAACAAAATAAATTGTATTATTATTTTGTTTGTGATGTCGATAATTACCGAGTTATTTCGGGTGGCAGTGATAAGTCGGACACCCTGTATACTTTTTGAAATCAACGCTTGAAATGATTAGACGATTTTGCGACGACACTTTTCCAAATTTCAAAGTCTATAGAAATATATTTTCGGCTCTGAACATAGTTTATTCCACTCAAGGTCCATATTTGCCAGTAGGTTCGTTTAAAGCTACCAACGTAGGCGCAAAAAGCTTGTGACTCGCAGAAATCAAGGCTGTATGGTATAAGTGTGTATTGTTGATGTTTCTGATTTCACTACTGTCTCTATGGATTTCGGCCCTACTTTCGTCAAGGTGCGGCTTGTATGTGCTTTAAATTGAATCCACTTTAGTCAGAATTAAACGTGTTTTCAGCCCCAAACCATGTTAAATTTCACCGTTTGAATAAATTCTGTAGCTTTGTTTTGAAGTGCATCAGCGTTCAATAATTGTTTTCTTGTTACATATTTTGTAATCTTCCTTGACATAATTCGATGACGGATTTTGAATGTTTTTACCCGAGATTTACGTGCCACCTTGGGAGCCGTCCATAAATTACGTCATTTTAAAAAAGAGGGTTCCGGGGTCTAGGTGTTAGATGACGGTACCGATAAATGGATTATGACGACAGGAAGGATAGATCATTTCAGGGGGAGGGGGTAAAAAATCAGCATAAAGCGATGATGTAAAATAATGGACGGCCTCTTGCGACCTATTGAGTGAAGAACACCTATCGACATTCATTTTGTTCGCACCTAAACGTCCAAATGGTTTATTCAGTTTTTCCGATTGACGTTCATTTTTTGGATCCTTTTTTGTTTTGTTTATTGAGTTATTCAAATCTAGAATCCGAATCGAAGTTTCGCGTTTTACAATGCACATCCACAACGTCGCCGAACCATCACTCCTTAACTTTTTTAAAGAAGGGAGATATATGAATTATAAAAATTTCGTATTCGTTACCAAAACATAAAAAAACTTCGTCCAAGTGCTTGGAAGTTGGTCCATATATAGTATATCTCACATCAGTTGCCCAATTGCGAGATACGCAAACATAAAATTCAGCATTGTACCATTGCTGCAATCACTATTGTATTCTACCATTATATAGTAATTCAGAGTACTGAGTGCATAATAGTGGGTATGTGTGCGTACCCGCTTTATCTCCGAAATGGGCCAGGGGGGCTTGGCGGTTTGAAAAATAAACGAAAACACGATCCCAATATAGTTTTTTCTGTCACGGCAAAGAGTCCGAATTGAAATTAAGGTAAGGTAAATTTATATATGCCAGAAATTATTTGAAACCTAATGATCAGCAATAAGTTACATATGCATTTTGCTTGGCTGGGTTGGTGGGCACATGTAGGTGTGCACGTGCGTACACTTACCCACGGTCATCTTTCGTGAAGTGACGATGAATTTGTCCTATAAAAATTCAATTGATGATGTTTATTTGGTTTCAGCGCTCTATCATAATGCCGCGAAATTATATCAGAAAAATCTGAACTCACACCAGTTACCGAGCAACAAATGTCTCGAGTCAAAGAACTAATACCATGTGGAAAAAGTAAGAGAGCTTCCGCAAGTGTTATCGATGTCGGCGAGTCTTATCTGCAGAAAATACTTAAACTTGACTAAGTTGCTTCTTCAATGGAACGATGGAAGTCAACGTTCACTGAAGAACAAAAAGCAGAACTCGTAGTCAATTGCAAGGAAATGAATAAAATATACTTTGGGCCGACTATAACCGATTTTAAACACCAGGCTTATGATTATGCTACAGCCAACAATATCGAAAACCGCATTGACACATCATGCGAAAGTCTCGTTGATTTCCAATTCCATGCAGATCTATTCTCGCATACTTTTATGTGTAATTATTTAGAGTTTTTCCGAAGAATAATTACCTATTAAGATGATTTATAAGGTTTGTTCAGGTAATTTGCTTACTTCATTCAAATTTTATTTGCCAGAGCATTTATATTCATAATTAAAGGATCGTGGCCACATTCCCAGCATGCGTCTACTTATCTCACAGGGGTGCACGGTTACCCGCAATACGGGTCAAGTGAGCGGTTTATGAATTTACTTGATTAATGCTTTTTTTATGTGGAGGTTTTCTGTAAAGTTTAAAATTGAATCATTAGTTAAATAAATGCCCTATCCGACTATTATGGTTTTATTTTTCTAACCCTTAACTTTGAAGCCTGACGACATTTCAAATTGCAAAGTGCGCACACCTGACCCAAATGACTCTACGTACTACTACACTACGACCGCTCATATCGGACTGACAGACCCAGCAGTTCGTGGAACATACCAACAACCGATGAGGGGACGCATGGAACAGCCCGCAGCGAGAACAAACCAAGGTACAAGCCCCCTCCAATACACGTCAAAGGAGTCGGCATTAAAGCCCTCTAAAAGACACTTAAGGAAAATGGCATTGATAAAAATTCTTATTGGATCCGACATGCGGGAGAATCCTATTTTAAAGAACCGCTAGTCGACGTTTATGCCGCCAACAAAGAGGTTTTTTTTCGCAACCAAAGATACGCTAAACGCAAATGAAATACAATTTAACACATACACCCCGAGAGATGAGAAGAATAAAACCCTAGTCCTCAGGGGGGTAGGAGGAGGATATGGTGCCGAAGATGTTGAATCAGAGATAAAAGACCTTTAACTACCAGAACTAAATCTAGTCAAGGTTAGTATGCTCTTGTTCAACAAAGAAGACAAAAACATCTACCAATTCCTAGTGCTATGTTCACACGACAGTAAGACAGCCGGTCTAACCAGACAAAAAGATTGCTTAATTACCCTGTCAGATGGAAGAGATTACATAGACGAGGAGTATTTCAATGCGCCAGATGCCAGCAGGTTGGCCACGCCAGCAAAAATTGCTCCCTGAAAGCAAAATGTATCAGGTGGGCCTCATACATTTTGATACACCCACGAAAGAGAGGAAGACTGCCAAATTAAAAAAGACAGCGACAGACACCTGAACAAATGCTCCAACTGCGGGGAAACCGGGCATCCAGCATCTTTTAGAGGATGTGAGTATATGAAGTTAGCAGACAACCAAAAGAGAGAAGCTGATATAGCCAGAAAAAAAGCACAAAACGAAACAAATCGACCAAATCAACTGACTGGTAAACCCAAACATCTCATACGCAACCATAGCCAGAGCCGGACTCAACCAATACACGCATTCAGAGAACTACCCGGAGCTTAACCCTCCTCCTCCTCGTATACCAAATTTGCAAGGTCTAAATTCAATATTAGATAGCTTCAAAGATTTCATCATAAACCACACGAACCAGAAGTTGGACGAAATCTACAAAAGAACCGAAATAAACACTAGGAACATTGAGAGCCTGTACTGCGATAACTAACAGAAATGGACAACACCGACCGGGCAATCTGAACCCGAGAGAACTCTACAGGGGGACGACACCTGTAATACCAACATCATCAAATTCTGTGAACTCAATGGGAACGCCATTCGAGCACCCAAAAGAAGAGCAGATTTAGATTTTTTTCTCGTAGAACATTGCATAGACATTGCTCTCATCTCCGAAGCCAAATTCACATCTAAGAATTTCGTTCATTTCAGCAACTACCGAATAGTTAGAACTAACAGGCCCGAGGGCAAAAATTGTGGGGGCACGGCGATTTTCATTCGCAACCGACTGTTGTAAACGACCATCACATATCCTAACTCCCATAATAACGGCGCAATATAATTCTCAGCGATTAACTTATCGACTAAATCGAACCTGACGCTCCTAATGTTCAGTGTGTATGCCCCTAGCAACAAAAAGCATACATTCATCAAGGAACTGAATAACAATTTACAGACTTCAAATTACTCAACAACAATACATACTATATTATCGCTGGAGATCTAAATGCCCATCACACGGATTGGGGCGGCAAATATAACTAAAGACGAGGAAGACAACTGCGCCAATGGTATGAAGATAATGCGGAACAATATCGAACATCTATATACCCGCTGCCGAACCGACGTTTACCAGAGCGGGAACATGCTTAGATTACTGTATAGCAGACTCAAGAATAGGATTAAATAATTGAACACAAGGTAAATTAGCAGTACTGCCATACGATAGCGACTACACTGCCTTGTATGTACATATAAAGAACTCGAAAGAAAATACTTGGAATAAGATTGTTGGTACGTAGATCGGAATTAAAACGTGATAAAGGAACTTGATTCGAAGTTGGATGACGGAAGGTTGAGCTCTGAATTCGATGGATGTTGTCAGGAGACTGGGATTGAGACTGGATAGCAGAAATTGATTTGATGGTGGTTGACGGGAGACCGCCATCAGGAAAGGAAGTCTTTCTTGGTATGAAAATGAGGAAGAGTCCAGTAGTGGGAGAAGGAACCTTAGAAAGAGTGTGGTCTTGGTTATCTAGTTCTTTGGGGATTGGTCTATTGGTCGTGAATATATCGGTTAATTAGCGTGATTGATCGCGGTATGGTGTGCGAGTAGGATACAGATTCGCTCGGCACGTGCGTGGCCTTATTCCAGGGCATCGGTTCTGACTAATATGCGTATGAAGAGAAGGAGACCTTTGTCCCGTGTTTCAGCGAAAAAGCACATGGGATATAGAGTTCGATATCAGAGACATTCGATATTCGACGCATTCCCATGGTTTGTGTTATGTCAATTTATAGCTATGGTGACTTCTCATATCGAGAGGTTTGGATATAGGATTATGCTGCGACACCGGATGTATTATTTTTTAGTCAGAGTTAGAAATTCGCCGGAGCCGTCTAGGCTATGTTATGATGAAATAATCTAGGGTCGAGGCTTCTCTTGGTCACCATGCGGATAGGCCGGCGTAGGATTTTTGAAGTCTGTTGATCGAGCTGATGGTTGGTTTTTGGTTCGAAAGCTCTTCTTGGAATATGCCCCTGAGATCGTGTTCTTGTTGACAGCCAATGGGATAGGAAAAGTCTATGACTAACGGTGCTGCTATCGTGTATATATCGTTGTGGGTTGAATATGCGTGTGACACATACGTACTTTCCTTTTTACACTGTTACGCGTCTTATTCTTAGATTTATAGATGGATAATAATAAGCTTAAGATGGCAAATGAGGATATTGGGAATAACCGAGAGAAGACACATTCGCTAGGATGTAACAATACTTTAAAGTGGTGTATTTAAAAAAACCTACAAAGTAATCGAATGGCATCCATTGAAAAAGTCAGAGTTCGTATAAAATGATCATTTCGGGAGAATTACCCTGATACATTTGTAATACAAATACATCCTTGCTTTGAATATATAAAATATATGTTCGCATAAAAAGTATGTTCCTTTACTCACAGTAAAAGTTGCTTTAATACAAATATATCGTTATTAATATTTTTCATATGCAATATATATGTACAGTCGAACCTCGATATAACGAACCTCTATATAACGAAATCCTCGATTTAATGGAGATTTGTCCATTCCCTTCCGACAGACACCCGAAACTTTTATACAACAACATAATAATATATATTGTGCCCTAATTGCTTGTAAAAATGAGTCTAATTTGAACCTTTCTTTCTTTTTAAAATATCCCTATATTTATACCACTAATTTTTTTTTTAAAGAACATTGTAAACAGCATGATCTCGATGTAATGAAACCTCGATATAACGAACTTCCCTAGAGATTTGTTATATCGAGTTTCGACTGTATTATAATCGTTACCAATTCCCGATAGTGAAACATTATTAAAAGCATACAGTATTACCACCATTTTAGCATGTGAGAGGATGTTTCATTCACTGATATTCCGAGGTGTGCAAATCTCTAGTTTTTCGGAAAGCACTTCAGTGACCACGAGCAACAGTCCGCATTATTCAGAGCACGTCGATAAGTCCCGTGACCTCAGTTATATACTTGCTCACGATCAGAGTGAATATGGCTTTTCGCAGAAGCTTCGTAGTCCTGCGCCACACGTCGGCTACGGAACATACTTCCCGTGCAGTGAGTGGGAAAATGTGCTGCACTCCGAGCTATCATAGCGGTGATCCCGCAAGAACCGATGAGAGTCAAGTTATTTCATCATTGTGTCACGCACTTTGTAAAACGCAGTATATGGTTTTCCCTTACAAATTTCATTTCATTACGTAATGAGGTTATAGAGGCTGACGGAGAAAAGAAAGTATGGAGAAATACAGACATAAAAGTATTACTATCTGATAAAAAAATGTCCGTGTCGAAGAAGATGCGAGTGCATTAAAAAAAAATTAAATGGACGCATTTATTCCGTACAACTGAATCTTTTGGGAGTGAATAATGCCAAATACCAGAATTATTAGAAGCAAGTAAATACCAATTACTCAACGATATTAATTAGATCTTGATTGAAACGAATAAATACATTTTGAAATAAATCTCTGCAAATGTAGAATGAATTCTTTCAAAATTTCGATTTTACGAGGATTTTAGTTAATTTGAATAAAAAAGAAATCCAATAAACGAATTTAGTTTATTTAAATATACCTTTTTGATCAGCGTAATAATTTACTACACCCTCTATATTGAACGTCACCCGACCATCAATTTCCTTCTGATTTTTCACGCGCTGTGTCCTCTTATATTCTTCGGACCATGTATAATGCGGGAGAATAATTTACAATGTTCTTCACAAGTTGACGCAAGATACTTCATTATTCGCGAAATAGAATGCGTTTATTTTACCCACGGCTGCATGCAATATTAATTTGCAGTGGACGATTCTCCTGACATAACAAAAAACTGCGGTAAAAATAATTCTTGCAGTATAGGCGAAAAATCGTTAGTGGCTAATTGACGGTAAAGTCTTTGGCACTGGCAATTATTTGACAATTCAATGCCATTACTACCCGAGTTATCGCCAATCCTTGAGTATTTTCGATTTCCGACGTGAATCGAACGCGGACGAGCCGTCAAAGCATAGAAGAATGAGGGCGTATGCACTAAGAACGGTGACATGAATTGCCTCCTTGCACTTTCAGTTTACGGCTACAGGTTTCTATCGAGAGTCTGTTTTCGTTGTGCGTTCGAGGTATTTATCCCCCCCCCCCCCTCCATTCTTGCTATTTTCCCTCCTATATTTGCTTCGGAAATGCTCGCATCTTGAGGTAGTAGTCTCGCCAAGGCGTTTATAGAATAATGTTTTATTTCGCGGACACATTCAGGATACTGTTGAGTGATTACGGCCCAAACCTCATAAAGATTCATCGATTCTTATTCGTGATGTTGGCAATCAAAGATTGCCCAGGTTTACACGTGTTCTTATGGGCAGCAATGGAAAATTTCACATTTCACGCAATAACTTCGAAACTTTTCTACAGATTTTTTCGTTTAATTCTCAACTACAGAGGAACATACGTCGAAGTTTGTAAAAAAACTGACCGTATAGTTTCAGAGATAGGGGGAAGTCCCGTAGCGCCGGACGGCACCTAGCGTCGGACACTCGTGCTATCACGACAATGTCGCAGCGTGTTCGCGTAAAGAACCCATAAAAGGGGTGCGGGGGAACGTATCGATACACAATCGCGGGACCCGGTTTGTCACTGACGCGCGAGGCCAAAGTGGGAGGGATTGATTGCTGCGTTTGGCGAGAATACACTGTGTCGGGTAAGAACGAGGTGAGTGTTACTGCTAAGTTTCTGTGTTTAAGTGTTTAAGTCAATGGTTATTATACGTCGTGTTCCATAAATATTTGAAGTTTGTGAAAGTTTTTCTTGGTTTCCCAAGGGGTTTTGGTATAAAACACATAATTTTGGAGATTCTCTGTCCCCTGGTACCGCATACAAAGTGGTGCCTTAACGCCGGACAGTAAACATGCTGTCCTTTGCTCGTAAGCATTTATATATTTGATTATAACTGTGCACGTTGTTTTACAGGATAAAAGAACGCAACGAAATCAAAATGTAAGAGAAGAAAAAGAAAGGACAATGGACCAAAAAAATTTGCTAACTGAGTTTGAAAGAACCTTCGCTGCGCTAGGACGTTCCGCAAAGCACTCTACATGTCAAAACACCGTAATTAAACCGTGGACTAGCTTTGCTCCAGGTGTTGTGCAGATTCTCCGAAATTTGTCGCCATTGCCAGATGCTGCAAAAAAAACTATCAGTTGCTAGGAAGAGAAAAACCGAAAGAAGTGAAATTCTGACTTTATCACCGTGCAAAATTGTTGTCGAAAAAAAGAGAATAAAAGGAACGTTAAGGATAAACAGAAAGGAATTGGAAAGAAGTTTGAAATAGCGATGGGTGAAAATGGAAAAAAAACTAAAGACATAAAGGCCAAAGGAAAAGGTGGAGCTAAAGCAAAGAAAAAGCAATCATCAACTCAAATATCGAATATAAAAAGTCATTGTGTAGGGAGCCTGGAGGAGCATCAAAGAGCCTAGATGCAGTGCGCCAGCTGCCGTGGATGGGTTTATTAAAAATTTGCAGACACCCCAAAATGTTCGAAAACTTACATATGCGATTGATGCACAATGTTCTGAAAATGTCCCGCGCTGGAGGCCCGAAGTTAAGTCTGTTCGGTACTAGGTGCTACTTGCAGTGACGGCAATTTTTTGTACCAAAGTTTGAATGAAGTTTTTAATTGTGTTTATGCAGAGGTTGCATTTTTGTTAATTTACTTTGGTTGTAAACTTTGTTGACGTAATTATTTTAAAAAAATTACATCTCTCGAAGCATTTTTTTTATCGTCCGAAAAGCTTAGGTGTCCGCCACGGGGGACTTCCCTCTATAGCGCTTTGAATTGTGCAGTGTCCAGCGACGCCATAGCGACAGAACGACTGGAGTAAACAAGAGCCAGCGCTCTAGCAACGCTGCAAGCGTTCGGCGCGTTCGTCGTTAGAAAATGTATCTAGAGACACGGCAGATTTTTTTCTATTACGATTATATATTAGGACTTGGAATTAATTCGTAGGGTTTTTTTAATGAAGAAAAAATATTAATGTCAAATGAAAATAAAAAATACATTAATGAAAGTATTGCCCCTCGCTTTCTACTACTTTTGACCATCTTTCGGGCAGGGTGCGAATACCGTTTCGGAAGAACGCCTCGTCTTTAGATGCACTCCACGAATCAACCCATTTTTGACAATCTTTGCAAGAAGTGAACGCTCAGACAGGCTATGAGCCATCGAACGAAACAAATGGTAATCAGAAAAAGCGATATCTGGAGAATACGGTGGGTGGGGTAGGACTTCCCATTTAAGAAGTGGTTCCAGATATATTTATACCGGTTTTGCGACGTGCGGACGAGCATTGTCGTGCAGTAAAATGACTTTGTCGTGTCTTTCGGAGTATTCCGGCCGTTTATACTTTCAATGCACGGCTCAACCGCATCAATTGGAGTCGGTAGCGATCCCCTGTTATGGTTTTATTTGGTTTCAGCAGTTCATAATAAATCATACCCCTCTGATCCCACCAAATACAGAGCAGGAACTTAGACCCACGGATATTTGGCTTTGCCACTGATGTTGATGGTTGGCCGGGCTGAACCCATGACTTTCTGCACTTCGAATCGTCGTAATGGATCCATTTTTCATCACCTGTGACAATTCGATGCAAAAAACCTTTTCTTGTCTCCCGTTGAAGCAGCAGTTCACATGTGAAAAGACGCCTCTCAATGTCCCTTGGTTTCAATTGATATGGGATCCAATGGCCTTCCTTCTGGATTATGCCCAAAGTTTAAAGACGTTCTCCTACCGTTGATAAGTCAACTCCCGATGATGTAGACAATTTTTGAAGTGTTTGAGATGAGTTTTCATTGCGCAATGCTTCCAACTTATTATCTTCAATTTTTTTCGGCTGGCCAAGTCGTCATTCAAGTCGAAATCACCAGCTTCAAAACGTGCAAACCACTTCCGACACGTTTCCTCAGCTAGACCATGTTCACGATACACTTCCATAAAAATATGATGAGCTTCAGCAGCCCTTTTGTTAATATTAAAGTAATTAAGTAAATCTCTCAAAAACATTTTATTCGGCACAAATTATGACATATTTAATAAATTATACTGTTGTTATTTACGATTGAAAAAGAGGTTGTGTACAGCAAATGACGTTCAATGATAGCTGTTTCACGATGAATACATTACTGTCGGTAACAACGAAATACTGTACTACCTATGTAAAATACCTCTTACTGTACTACCTATGTAAAATACCTCTTACTGTACTACCTCTTGTAAAATGCTACGAATTCATTCCAACACCTAATATATATGTATATTGTAACGATCCTGAGGTCGAAGGCGATTTACCCCAGAATCTTCACACAACAGGTAAACGGCGAGTAGGATAAGTAAACAAGCGAGAACGAGCGGCCAACCGCCAAGGTAATCGGCGCGATCAAAGCCCCCAAAAATTGAGAAAAGTGGGGATTCACGGATTTATCCGGAAAGGGGGAATGCCCCCTCCAAAATCCTAGCACTCACGTGACCGCGCCAAATTCATATAAAAGGGCCCGAAATCGTAGGATGGGTACTTTTTTTCTGACACGCAAAACGCGAAGAGTCATCTCCAGTAGCAAATAAGATCTAAGCGTTAATATAACACTTTAAAAGCTCTCTCTCTCTCTCTCTCTCTCTCTCTCTCTCTCTCTCTTCAAATTGAAAAGAAGAAGGGCAATTTTCGATTGAGAAGTCGAAGGAACCAATCTCGAAAGGAGGGTCTTGGCATCGCGTTCAACACCTTCTAAACACTCACGGCGCTCCCGCACTGATCGCAGCATCGCGTCTGTCATCCGCGGAGTACCGGAGTAGATCAAACGAGATAAAGGAACCCAAGACTATCACTCGAAAAAACCCGATCATCCTAAGGGGACGAACAATCCCATAAGATAGCCAAACGTCATAGGAGGTAGCATATGAGACGCCGGGATCCGCTAGGCTCGTTGGTACACGGTATTGCACCGCCTGCCCTCGAGTACGCTAGATTGAAGGCTTGATAAAGAAATTAAGAAGATTATCCGAAATCAAGACCACGCGTCATTTAAAGAAAGTATCAGATCCTAGATGTAAACACAATGCTGTTCGAGACAAGGCCACTGTACGCGGGCTATCATACATATACCAACACAAATGCAATAATTCTATACATATCTCCCTCACTCCCAACCAAAACATAAAGACATCACTTCGGAATCCCGACACCTTTCCCAGCTGACGATGAATATATATATATATATATATATATATATATATATTGTGACCGCAAAATCGATGGAGCTGGGGGAAAAGGACCGAGAGAGTCACAAAACTCCCCTCCTCCCGTCCCAACAATTTATATAGGGCGCCAGCCGAAAATCGGCTTGTCGGGATGAGAAAAGGGAACGCAGTGTCCAGCCAAACTGCAGCCTCGTGGACAAGGTAGAGGGGATGGGTCAGGTGTCAATCACGCGCGGCAAGAAAAATCTATCGTCAGGGAATTTATTTTACATTTCGTTAATAATTCCCCTCCTTCGCAAGGAACACCGGGACAAAAATCGGAAAACAAAATATATACAATACGCGCGAAATCTCGCGAGACAATTACTCTCGCGCGCACACACACACACCAATTCCGACCGGGGCCTACACACACACATAATATACGTCGAGCTCATTTTGGCCTCTCCTCTCTCTCTCCTACCGGCCATACTAATATTACAAAACCGGGCCCCCGCTAATCGGTTACCCGGTCGAGCGTTAATTAAAGAAAGAAATATCCCGGGAAAAATACCCCGGTCGTTACTTACGTGCACGCCGACGCTCAGCAACCTCTCCCCCGCGACGAAGCCGGGAAAATCCTTACTCTGAGGAAAGGGGCACCCGGTAGATGCTGTTAATATGGACGGCAACCCGCACGGGTTCGAACCCGCACCCCGATGATAAACGGGAGGCTAGTTCTCCGTGAAGACGTCCCGAGATGAGGGCAATCCTCCCCCTTTCCCCTTGCTCAAGCCGCTCCGCAGGCCGAGGGAACACCGAGAACGACACGTCCCAATTTTCCAGACACACGTTCACTCACATTTTTTACGGACTAAACAAAGGAATCGAGCCGAAGCTCGTCGCGAAACGGGATTGAGCTTCCCGCGCGCCACCAAGACACGATTTCCCGACAATACGCGCTAGCTACGTGTGACGGGGTTGATAATTACGGAAACGCGACAGAGGCCGTGACCACGGTAAAGATGCGCGAGATCGTGAGCCGACCATACGGCCGAAAATTACCTGGATTGTTGCCGAAGGCATGGCCAAGCTCACCGGCTGCGTAATTCGGTCGTTTCCCATTGTCTCGGCCCACGTCCGTCCGGCTCGACACCTCGCAGGAAGCTAACGCAAAAGCCAGCCGACGTGCGAGAAGCGTAGGGGAGGCTGGGCTCAATAGAAACACGGGTCAAATGAAATAAGTTGAATAACTCAAAGATGTTTATTGATAGCGGTGGGGGCCAAAGGGGGGAAGGAACTGCTTTTCATATCGGAACCTGTCGCTTGGTTCACACGCCCGCTCCGAGAGCGTCAAAAATTTTATGTGGGTGCATCGCTTTTTCGACATGAAAAGTACGTTTTTTAATTAATATTATTTTGCGTATTGCTCCAAAACTATTGTTCCTTCTTCAGCGTTGTTTACAATCATCATTACTGTGAATATCCTAGTGAGTTTATTGTGGTCAGCACCTACCTACAACATTTAGGTCCTTTGTTATTTGATAAATTATTGGAAGCGAGGGTATGGAAGCAGTTGAAACAAACGATTCGGGGTCAATTGAAACGTGTTTCTATTGACCCAGAGCAAACATTTTATACGCAAGCAAGTTTTCCAAATCTTGTTTTTTTTTAGATGCCAAGAAACCGTTCGAAACTACGAACCGCGGAAGCTGCCGACTCGAAAATTATTAAAAGGCATATGAAGATGCCAAAAAATATATATAAAAATATGAATATTAAAACGCTAAATGGGGGTAGGAAAAAGAGAAAGTCAACAATATACACCGATACCCCAGAAAAAGAAGAGACAAGGATAGAGACTAAAGAGAAAGACGGCAGAAAATAGGCTAGAGAGTAAAAAAGAGAACCTCGAAGACTAAATAAGTCGGTCGCGTTGAGTACCTCGCTAGTAACAAAAACTATTCTCTGACTGATTACCTTTAGTAAATTAAAACTAGATAAGTAAAATAATATTGAAGCACCTCAATATGCCTTCGGTGATACGAAAACTGGAATGAAAAGCAATAAAACCGATTATTTTAATTAAAAGTGTATTTTATTCACAACAAACATACTTTATAACTTTATACACATCATTAACAGTACCTGGGTTTAGTAGACACATCAGTTCAATCAGCTGAAAACACTTGTTTCAACTAACCCCAGGCACCGTTTCGATTGACCCCGGCACAGGGTCAAATAAAACGGTTTCCAATAATTTGTAAATAGCTTCTACCTAAGTTCAGGGCATAGTAGAAGCAAAATCCATAATGCCATCATATAGCCAGATAATCTAACTATAATTTAAGCCCATTATCAAACAGATAAGGTATAAACTGAAGTCACACTAACCGATTTTCTCAAAAACGTTCCAATTGACCCCAGGCTCCCCTACCCCCCACCTTTTCTTTAGTTTCTGTTCTTATGATTACACCAAAGCGAACAGGCCCGTATCGAATAATTTTCGGGAGTGTGCTTATCGATCAAGCGCGGATTTCGAATCCTGAACCTCCCGTAACGGAAAATGAAAAGTCCGCTCTTCCCGCGGGCCGTATTTCCTGTCCTAGAGGAGCCTCGTCCTTCCCTGGATTATATTTCGTAACGGTCGACCTTGGCGACGACGGGAGTAAGGACCGCGACCGACGCCAGACTTATCATCGGCCGAGGGTGAAAATTCGGCCCTTGTCCAGAAGAAACGGAAGAAGTGAAGGGGGGGGGGCGTGAATCACGGCCCTGGGTAGGTAATTTTCGCGGGAATCGGCGTCTTTCCGAATGTTTGACCATAGTTGGGCCACTGCGTCTTCCCGATCTTTGGTCTTGGGAGAATGTTTGGTCTCGCCTTCTTTCCCTCTCGCTCTTCCTGGCCGTGGGTACCTTGGCTCGTTTAAGCCAGACGTTGTGGTGGCGAAAATAAAGAAAATAAACAGAATATTAAATCAAAATCCTAACGTCGCTTAGAGAACTCTACGGAATCATGTCGTGATCGCGATGACGGCCCCGAGCCAGAGGACGGTTTTGCTGCAGCCGCCACCATACCAGGCGGGTCAGCGGAGTACCAAAAAAAACACGTTACAATATATATATACATATATATATACATACACATATATACACACACACACACACACACAATATATACATACATATATTGCTAGATCGAAATTAGTAAAATCATACAATTTCCGTTGTTTATAAGGGGGGTACGCAAATTACGTAACGCAATTTGGGGGGCGGGGGGCGTCCAGTCAGGCCTCATGGTCTACGTAGGTGGAGGAGAGGGCGGTGAATGTTTGCGTTATATCGCGATTTTAGAACTGCCAGAAATGGCAATATTTCTTCATGTTCAAGTTTGGGTTGAACATGAAGAAATACGTTACGTATAAAGAAATACGTACGAAATTTTGAGGAGCAGACAGCTGTTCTTCTATCTATTTGACGTCATTTGGCAAAGTTTGGTCGGGATCTGAAGAGCCGTTTCAGAGATTTTTGGGTTTCTATAATTGTTCTACCATACCGACCGCGATGAGGTGTATGACAGGACTACATTTGGAAACTCCGCGGTTTTCGATGAGGCGATAGCTGAACTGAATTTTTTTAGAAACAACCGGTATCGAAATAACCTATTCCGGTCAAGTTCACCGCGTTTATTAAAAAAATGCTGCTATATTAAGAGATAACTTAGGTATACATTCAATTCTCGGATTCGTAGAAAGTTTCAACTCAAATCACACATGTCGGTTTTGTCTAATAAAAAAAGATCAAATCAATAGCGTGTATACAGAAATAGATTGCTGCTGAGAGATAAGAGTAATTACGAAACCGGAGTGACGCTCGACAATGTCTCTTTAACAGGAATAAAAGAACGATGTATTTTTCACAAGCTGCCTGATTATCCCGTGACTGAAAATCTGTCTGTTGACGTCATGCACGATTTTCTTTAAGGCGTATGCCAATATAATCTCAGGATTGTTCTGCATTATTTCATATCGAAAGCAAATAAGTTGTTTTCACTTGAAGAACTTAACATTTTGGTGAGAGGTTTCGATTATAGCGTGCATGATCGTAAAAATATACCGACAAAAATGTTAGTCTCATCTCAAATAAAAAAATATCCGATGACGGCAGCTGAAATGCTCTGCTTAGTTCGAAATTTAAGCATGATAAATGGCCATTTAGTACCTCACGAAAATTTTCATTGGCAATTAATATTATCTTTAAAACGAATTGCTCAAATTTTAACTGCAAAGCTATATCAATATGGGTGTTGCAATTTTTTGAACTATCGAATCAACGAACACTTAATTCCGTTGAACGAAATATTTCCAAATTCTCTCAAACCGAAACACCACCTACTCGTACATTATGGTCGTATTATGAAGTTGATGGGTCCATTGTGGAATTTGTCATCCGTGAGGTTCGAGAGCAAACATACGGAAGCGAAAATTACTTCACACGTTTCGATTTCTCGTGTGAATGTCTGTAATACTATAGCATTGAAACATCAACTGAAATTAAATTATCGATTGTTAGAATTTCAATATTATGGAGCTTTCGAAAGTGGTCCTGGAAAGAAAATTCTATTAACTTCATTTTCTAATTATAATGAGTTTCGTTTCGCATTGCCCGATGGCCTTCATGAAAAGAATGTTTTTCAAACAAAATGGATGAATCGTTTGGGTAACATAATAAAACCAGAATCCATTTTAATAATTCCTGACAAGAATGGACCATTATTTTATGCTATCGATAATTTATTATTAGAAGCAGTATACACGTTTACTGTCAATTACGTATCGTTTGAATTGCTACTACAAGGCGCACTTCGAAGCGTTTCAGATGTATAACGATAACGAGAAAATATATGAATGCCTGACGTGGGTGAACATTTATAAAAGTTTTGTCAGCTATCGAACTCGATTGGGTGATGGAAAAAAAATACGTCGCAAAAAATGTCATTTAAACTGTTTGTAAAAAAAGTAATACATAAGCAATGTATTAAAATGTTCATAATTTACTGTGCTTTTATTTCACATTATACTTCTATACATATTTATGTGTATTCATTGTCACTGTAAAACTAAAATTTATTTAATTATTAACTTATAATTAAGATTTATAACGATAACGAGAAAATATATAAATGCCTGAAGTGGGTGAACATTTGTGAAAGTTTTGTCAGCTATCAAACTCGATTGGGTGGTGGAAAAAAATTCTTCGCAAACATTTTTATTTAAACTGTTTGTAAAAAAAAGTAATACTTAAGCAATGTATTAAAATATTCACAATTTACTGTGCTTTTATTTCAAGTTATACTTCTATACATATTTATGGGTATTCATCGTCACTGTCAAACTAAAATTTATTTAATTATTAATTTAAAATTAAGATTTATAACGATAACGAGAAAATATATGAATGCCTGAAGTGAGTAAACATTTGTGAAAGTTTTTTTCAGCTATCGAACTCGATTGGGTGATGGAAAAAATAAGTCGCCGATTTTTTTTTTAAATTGTTTGTTCAAAAAAGAAATAACTATGCAATGTATTAAAATAGTCACAATTTGCCGTGTTTTTATTTGACGTTATACTTCTATATATCGTCATGTGTATTCATCGTCACTGTGAAACGAAAAGGCATTTAATTATAAACTTTAAATCGAGACACACTGTTGCCTTTTAGAATTGCACAATTATGACACACACACACACACACACACACGCACACACACACATATATATATATATATATATATAATGCTTGCCTGTGCAACGAGTAATGTTTATTGTTCGATTGACCTTTAAACATAACTATGTAGTAACACGTTAAAAATCAAATTCATGATAAACATAACTCGTTGCACAGGCAAGCATTATTATTGATATATTTAAAATATATATATTAATCAAAATTATGCACTTCTAAACGGCAACAGTGTGTCTTGTTTTAAAGTACAATCCTGCGAATACACTTTTTCCAAATACGCCTGTGCCATTCATTGCTGTAACGGCATTCCTTTCATTACTTTCAACCCGTTCCAATTTTTTACTATACACGTAATTATATAAATGATCACAATACGAATAATGCCTATTGAGAAATATTTCTAATTCTTATATAGGGTACAAAAATTTTATGATTCATTGAAGGAATAGCATTACGCTGGGATGCGTATGATTCTTATAAGAATTGATTAATTTTTGCTATACAACGTAGACCTCGCGTCTAGGCAAGAATAGATTTAAATGTAATATGCACGCATAATATTTGCTATACAGCATATAGGACTCGCGCTTATGCGAGAATATATTTAAATGTAATATGCACGCATCATTTTTACTATACGGTGTGAGAATCATTTTTACACTTCTATAACAACAAGTCTTAGAATTCTGAACTGGCAGTAAACTGCTATACTTTTATAGCACTGAATTATAGAATTCTGGCAACCAGTGTTAGAATTTGAGGCCGTATTTTTCTCCGCGTATTGATTGAGTTCGTTTCAGTGGAATAGTAATCTTTGAACATTTTGCACGAACGGACTCTTGTTATATTTATTATACTAATTTTGTTGAAGAAGGTAAATGTCACCTCTGATACTAATTATGCGGCAATAGAGTCGCATTTTATCACTTTCCATCTGATCGGGGTTTAAAATAATTACTCGAACGGACATGAATTTTTTTCCACGAACACCTATATTAATGGTGATACGTTCCTCATCATTCCACTCGAAGGATACCCGAAACTCTTATCATATTAACCGTGAAAAAATCAGCTGCAGTGCGATAAGGATGTTAAATAATCGATAAGTGAAAATGAAAGCTTCTGGGAATTAGTACTGCAATTATTTTGTCGTTAGCTTAAATCGAATACATTCCAATTATTTATAATGTCTACTATTATGTAGAAGCTACTGTTGTTTGTTGATTTATGATAAACTTCACGTTTAAAAAGCTGAACGATTTCAGTGGAGTCTTCTTCTCTTCTCTTCTCTATACGTATAAATGAAAGTCAGTCTTTTTGTCTATCCCGGATAAACTTCCGAACCAATGGTCCGATTTAGATGCGGTAGGTTATTGGGGGCTGGACAGTGTACAAAAATGTTGACAGCAAAAACATTCGCGATCGAGCGCGCGCCATCATGCGCTCCTCTCGACACGTCGAGTGTACTGTTTCTGTTTTCGCGATGACGGTTTATAATTTTTTTTTTTCAATGAACCTCAAAGAAATGCATACGAGTTATATTGTTATTCTGTAGATGTTAATTTATCATAAAACGTATACTTAAAGGTTAAAATTATGCATTTTTATATTTTGATTATGTAAATAAGAAAAACTTATGTTTTACTACCAACATAAATACATAATGTTTTTTTTTAAATGAATTTATCTAACCCAAACAAACTTTAAACGCGTTTTTCTCGAAACATCGTTTTTCGATGGCTTGTTGATAACATCTTCGAAACTATTTAACTGATCCTCATGAAATTTTAACCGCAAATTCTTTACAACTATAGCTATAGCGCATATCAAGGATTTTATTAAATATTGATATTTACTATTTTTTGTGTCAAAAACGGTGAAAAAACACGTTTTTTTGTTTCATTCGAAAAATGTCCGCTATTTTTTCATATTTTTGCATATATAAAAAATCGTATGATTTGCGCTATAGTCATTAGCATACTGAATCTAAAACCGTTTTTTTTTGTTTCGTTTCCGAAGCTCCATCTCCGAGATTTCATCAACAGCGCGGACCTACAATTTTTTTAGGACATTTTTAGAACTACCATTTTTGTCTATAAATAGTGACTTAAATAAATATATTTAAAAAAATGTATCTTGAAAGCGTATTTGTTAAGTGTAACAACTTTTATATTAATATCTATAATATCAATCTATAAAAAAATGCATTAAAATAGCCTTCTTTAGCGTCTAGAGTCAGAAGACCCCTTAAGAGATGCTTTGAACTATCTAGAATGAGGGGAAAAAGTTTGGTGCCTGTAAAACGAAGGTCCGCAGGCCCGTGAGGGTCTGCGGTGGCAGTGGTTGGCCCGTGTGCGGGACTTCGACCGTTTTTCACGGAACACAATTTTTCAAAACGGAACGCAGCATAATCCCAACAGTTTTCATTCTTTTCACTCCAAATTTTGAGCACATTGTTAAAATATAATTTAGAAGAGAAATACGTACGGGATTTTCCATGAGTTAATTATATTATTAGTTATTGACAAATTCGATTGTCCTTTTTTTCTGTCGAAAATTGAGTTTTTACGTTAAATGGTTGCCAATTACCCAAAAATTCATATCTTCACAATCCCCTGCGTATTTCTCTTGCTATACTCATGTAAATTAACAGAAATTTCGATTTTTTCTTCTAAATTCAAATGTGCATCAACAAATTTTCAAATCAACATACCTCGCGAGAATGACTCCAGCGTCACCATTTTGTATAATTTTTTATTATAAATTTCTTTTTCGTCACTTGAAGATATGACTAGTAAAATCCTTGAATATTAGTATCCTCTGACTTGCCCTTCCACCCAACAAAAAAATCACCAAAAATCACTTAATTTCCGACGTATACAGTGGTGTAAGCCCTTAAACTAGTTTTCATTACTGGTGTTTGGTGGTCAAAAATTTAAAAAAATCGTAAAGCCTCGGGTCAGTATAGTTTAGCCAATAACATATATATTTTTTTGTAAACTTAATCTGGGATTGTGGCTAACGCTCCAACCTCCTATATATTGACCAGCGAGCATAAATGTCAGACTCGCTCAAAATGTCAGATTTTGACAGCGAAAACATCCCCGACCGAGCGCGCTACCAGACCCTCCACTTAACCCCTCGAATGTACTGTTTCTGTTTTCGTGATCGGATAACGAAACAATGATCTCGTGAACAGATCACAAAGATTAATTAAACGATTTCACAATGCGGAAAAGAAAATCCACACTTGGTCGCAACAGTGCGAGTGCGAAAAAGAAGTGCATAGTGAGAAATAGTAAAAATCGTACGCATTCGGGCGGAGCCGGGTACAACAGCTAATTTTAGTATATGCATGGAAATCACATCTCGGACCAGGACTTTTCTACCTTTCTACCTTTCTGACAGACACCGTAAAACGGGGTCACTTTGAACAGGTTTTAGAAGTTTTTTGTAGATTACTTTTTTTAACATCCCAAATTCGATTTTTTGCTTCAATAGAACAATGTGTCCTTTGGCTATCAAATGCATAAGAAAGTCGAGCCCCCCACCCTTCCACAATATTCTATATTTTTTTCAAGAGTGTTATAGTGAGGGGTTTCTTTGACATGACATTGAAATGCAACTTATGTTAAAGATTAAGAGTTACTTTGACATCATTTTTATTAAAAAAATATTTTATGCATTATACATGGAATTAAATGAAAAACGACGATTTTTTACAATCTAATAATCATTTTCATTAAGGAGTCTTTTTAGTTTACATTCAAAAACGTCATTGTCATGAATTTTTTGATATATTTATATTATAGATATTGATAGAAAAGTTGTTACACTTAATAAATACACTTTCGAAATATATAAAAAGAATTTTTTAATTTTATTCAAGGCACGATTTATAGACGAAAATGTGGTTATAAAAATGTTCTAAAAAAAATGTAAGTCTGCGCTGTTGATGAAATCTCGGAGATGCATCATCCGAAATAAAAAAATCAAACGGTTTTAGATTCAGTATGTTAATGGCTATAGCGCATATCATACGATCTTCGATATATGCAAAAATAACAAAATGGCGGACAGTATTCGAAGAAAACAAAAAAAAAGTGCTTTTTCACGGTTTTTGGCAAAACAATAGTAAATAACAAAATTCTAAAAAATCCTTGATGTGCGCTATAGCTATAGTTGTAAAGAATATGTGGTTAAATTTTCATAAGGATCGGTTCAGTAGTTTAGGAGATTTAATCAACAAGCCGTCGAAAAACGTTCTTTCGAGAAAAACGCGTTTAAAGTTTGTTTGAGTAACATAAATACATTAAACATTTTTTAAATGTATTTCGAGAGTGTATTTATTAAGTGTAACAACTTTTATATCAATATCTATAATATAAAGTTATCACAAAAATCATGACAATGGCCGTTTTTTAGCGTCTAAAGTGAGAAGACCCTGTCGTCCCTGGTATCGTCAATTGAGGCGGGATATACATTTAGACAGGAAAAAAATAATCAATATTGAGGGATTTTTTAAAATAAAAAATAATTATTCGACAAATATCAAACTTTAAGTATACTTTAATAGTATATTTAAATATGCTAAACAATTTTTTTTAATTAATTCATCATCAAAATGGCGGAGCTGTTGCTGAGTGTTACAGCAAGGTCGCCACGGGAGTTGCGAATCCGCGTGCAGTCTCCCGTAGACTTCCCGTAGACTTTAATTTGCAAAAAAGTTCAAACATTTTTTCAGTTAAAACATGTATACCCGAGTGGAAAACGTAACTCATTACCGCCTAGCCAAAAGCTAGGTAAGTGATGTTTCGAATCGCCATTAGCTAGCCGTCTTAGCGATTGACTACCCAGCCTTGTAACGGTTTGGACCTCTGGTAACTGAATACAAAAAATTAGATGGTGACTAGATAGAAAGAAATACCCAGTGCTGTATTATATTTCTGACCTAGACATGACATAGTTTTTTCAGCTAGCGATTGGGGACAAAAAATTAGGTGGCGATTAGATAAAAAAAAATTGCAGCTGTTTATTTATCTTTTCGTGATTTTTTTTCACATTATTTACATCATTGGACCCTTTTACGATATTCTTCGTCGTTCATTAATTAGGGTTATGATATTTGCGCTGTAAATACATTAATGGTTCAATTTTAAATTATCTCAGACAAACGCTTACGCCGTAACGTGGTTTCAAACCCAGGGCCTCTGGGTGATGAGTTGTGACGTTGTCCACTGAGCCAATTCTACTTGTTTAATTTCTGAATTTTCTAATCGTCTACATATGTTACACTACACAATATCAGATTATTGAAAAATAGGTGGATTAAGAAATGTAAATAACATTATCGAATCATAGACTCAATTGCGTTCGCGTTGACAGCGATAATCGCATAGAATTACATAACCTTAAATTGTATTTGTCCGATTATTTATTCCGGCCATTGCGGCCACAGTTGGGAATTTTTGGCTAGGTCATCGCGAGATACTGACTTGAGGATTTTATTCATTCGCAACGTTATCTGTAACTCAAGTTGCTTAACCAACTATGAGCCAATAGCTCGATCGAACTACACGTATTCACATAACCACACTTTGTCATTTGTGACCAAGATCGGCTGGGTAGTGACTAGCCAAGGGGTGCACTGCAGCAGTTAGCTGGCTCGGTCATGGCGAGATACCTACTTGAGAATTTTTGCATTCGCAACGCCATCTGTAACGCATGTTCCTTAGTCAGCCATAAGCCAATCCCTCGATAGAACTACACGTAGTCACATAACCACACTTTATCATTCGTAAGGAAGCTCGGCTGGGCAGTGACCCGCCAAGGGGGGTACAGCCGCATAGCTGGCTAGGTCATGGCGAGATACCTACTTGCAAGTAGGTATCTCGCCATGAGAATGATTGCATTCGCAACGCCATCTGTAACTCAAGTTGTTTAGCCAACCATGAGCCAATCGCTCGATGGAACTACATTTAGTCACATAACCACACTTTGTTATTTGTGACCAAGATCGGCTGGCCAGTGACTAGCCAAGGGGCGCATAGCCGCAGTTAGCTAGTGTTGGCTAGGTTATGGCGTCATGCCCACTTGAGAATTTTTTTCTTTTGCAAAGCCATCTGAAATTCAAGTTAGCTAGCCAGCCATGAGTCATTCGCTCGATGGAACTACACGTAGTCACATAACCTTACTTTGTCATTTGTGGCCAACATCAGCTGGGCAGTGACTAGACAAGGGCTGGATAACAAAACATTCACAATATTACTAGCTCATGGCGAGCCAACCATTGGTCAGTTCGTATGAGCTCAATTGGGCGAGCCAGTTACTAGGTCGTAACTCAGTCAGGCTAGAACAATTTCGACTCGGGTAGTTTCCATGTGACGGTAATTTAAATGAAGAAAATGCAAATTTGAGAAAATGGCACGCACTTACCAAAAACCAACATTTCTGTACAATGTGGATTAAAAGAGTCGCTTTTTTTCCAATTTTTGAAAAACATTTTTCATCCAGTATAAGTTACCAATATTATCAATATTTTTACCAAGTTTCAACTCAATAGGTTTACTGGTTTTTAAGTAATCCGCAACGCCAATTTCGATAATGCAGTTTTGAGAAAAGGGCGTTTGAAGTTCACGCCCGCTCTGAATCCGAGCGGTGAGGCACAGCGTTCACGGGCTGTAACGTTTGAAGTCTTTCGAATTTCGCTTTGAAACTTTGGGAAAATATTCTACATGTATATGTAGAATATTTTCCCATGTATATGTATATGTATATGTATATGTAGGGTGGCCGAAACATTGACGTCCAAAAATAAAGTTTAGGTTCCTTGTATCTCGGAGTATCCGAATCACCCTCATGTATGTTCCGCGTCTTTTCATAGTTTTCGAGTTATGAATTTTTAAGAATTTTCGACCTGACCCATTAAAAAAAAATCTAAAAAAAGTAGAAGACTTTGTCGAGAATTTTTTTTGCAACTGAATCTTCATGAGTAGTACTTTTATGCATAAAATAATCAGCTTCGTAACTGTGATGAAAGTTATGAAAATGTTAGTCTAAAGTGAAAAATTTACGTTCGGTAAATTATGACTTAAATTTTCAACTTTAAATTAAAAATCTAAACAGGTGACTTCATGGTTCCTAATTAGGCTTCAAGAATGCGCCAGACTCTCAGCTTTCATAATCATTTTTAAAAAGCAGTACTTAATAGGGCTACTTTGGCTAAAATTGGCCTACAAAGACAGCGAGGTGGAAAATTCTTGAAATTAGCCATCTGATTAAAAAAAATTTGGCCATTTTATCATTCCTAAGGTTATTTAGTTTGTTATTAGGTTTGTTTGTTAAACCCGTTTTACAGTAGTCGGGCTATTGAAATCCAATTCCACATACAAGTAGTTAAAAATATTCATAGATTGGAAGCGGCCGCCAGTGGTGGCTGCGATGTAAATAAGCGGCTTCGAAGATGACATTAAGCAGTGTTGGCTGGAGTGAGTATTCGGATGAGTGACCGCTTACCCGTGTTCTGCCTTATCACATCCTGACTGCTAAACGGAAAGCAGTTTCACCGAGTGCCGATTGTAACGCGATGGAAATTCAATCAAATATGACCGCCTGTATTAATACGGGATATCAACAATTTCCCTGTACTGGGAGGTCTCTAGCAACCTAGAAATAGTGAAGTGACAATAAGCGTGCGTTGAAAGTAGAAGTATACGAAGGAACATGAAAAAATTGAAACATCAGAATACATATTGGAACTACTATAAACTGATAAGAAATAATCCTTATCACCTGGTACTATCATATCCATGAGTACGGAAATAGAGCGAGAAGAGGGTTTTGAGGTATTCCTTCCGCGGAGGGCCGTATTTTGTGGGGCATAAGCAGGGCTCTTCTAAACCATCACTAAATTATAGTAGCACTTAATAAGAAATAAGTCACATTACACATTTTTTCTGAAAAGTCGCGGCTACGAAAGTTCTTCGGCTCGTCGCAGTTTCCGACTTCAATCATTAATATTTTTTTTGAACAATCTGTGACCCCTTGTTTTCATTGTTGTTTCGGAATCTTTAGAATTTTTTACACGCGTAGAGCAGTTTATATAAGTCATCTAGAGTAATTTAGAGAATAAATTATTAGTTAGAAATGTGGCCGGCACGTCATCTCCGTAAAGTGCCGGATAAGTTAGACGATTTTTAGAGTCATCAATTTTTCTTGAAAGTTCGCTAACTTGGCTTGTAATATTACTGTGTTAATGAATTGTTATTTAAGTTCGTTAGTGAGTTAATAGTTAAATATTCGGGTTTGTGAAAGTAAATTACCTCCATAATGAATTAATTAAATACTTTACTTAAATACCTCCATGGCGAATCCTCTTGAAAGCGTATGTGGAGAGGTGAACCAAACCTCTTGGATTCTGGACCGCCTTACATTTGTCCTATGGAGCAGTATTAGCGCACAGTCAAAAGTACAGAAATCTCTATGAAAAGAAATACACAAGAGAGACATACAGCGTATGACCACGGGAAGTTCCGCTTTGCACGGCCAGGAGGTAAAAAGAAAGTCAGATCGTCCAGATGTCCAAGCTTCGTTGCGAATGTACGTGTTCCTCTTTGGAAATCCCTCTGCATATTGGCCGCGAAAGGAAACGTCCCAAGTGTTTACAGAAACCAAGTTTTCGCGCCTGCGTTCTCTCCCACCCCGTACGGCGCGCCAAAGTATATAGGTCCGTGTTATCCACCCTCACGCGTCACATCGCGTCCGAACAATAACTCTGAACGTCGCATACTTTAACGCATCAATCATACGAATCGTGAGGTCTGGTAATTCAATCGGATCACGTTGGCAAGAATATTAATATCGAAGCGAGATCGTAATTAACAGAAAAATTATTCATCACACAAACGGCAGGAAAAAAAAACAGAAAGAGAATTGACATTTAACTCTTGTGTGTGCGTGCGTGTTTTTAGCGTGAAAACGTCAACAAACTGACGTTCTTTCGCGAATAATCAACGAAGGACTTGACATAGGCGGGGTCTATTTCACAAAGATTACACGAAATAATTATCGCGATATTCTCTCTCCTACTCTCTTTTGATCTCCTTCTCCTGCTCCCAAAGTACTATCTTTTCATACAAACTTTCATCCGGCTTTCCCATTAATCGAAACGCTTTCTCCTTTTTAACCCCAGTGATTTTATTTTGGTTTCTTTATGTACGTATAGATAATTATATAAACACACACAAATATAACTATATATACGTACGTTTATCTATATTTCACGAATGTCAGCGATAAATTGCAAAAGCGTATAAACCGTGTACCGTTGAACATTCGAGAACTGAGCTTCGACATGGCCACGTCTCTGATACCGTTATTACTGATGGCAACTCTAACGATCATCGGCAGTGTCGCAAAGCCCGGCGTCTCCGACAATATGCCGGATAATTACGACTATTACGATGACCCGGAAAAATACAACGACCGCCCAGTAAGTCAAGTCACGAAAAAATCAAGAAACATCACTTAATTTAGTGTAGTTTAGGTACACTTTGGCCGGAACTCATTACGAATACTCGATGCATATGTTGTTTTATTTACGTGAATACCTTAGAATACATACGACTATATTTTCGGACTTTTGACCAGAAGTCAAGGGTTCATCCAATATAATGACGAATATGAAAGGATATCGAGTAGACGGATCGATAGAGTTCTATGTCACAAAGTCACTGATTTCAATTTTCAATCGTTATTTCTAATCTGGTATTTCATTGTGCCAAGTTCTGCAGTGCACACCGAAAGGAAAAATACCTATTGGCAAAATGAACAACGTTATCAGACTCAAAATAAATAGTAAGACAGTGGAACATAATTTTTTTTTATTGGAACAAGTGTCCTTTTTTAACGGAGTAAAATATTTGTTCAAGTTTAATATATAATTTCATTGCAGTGAGCACAAAAACTACTGAACACGAATAAAATGTTGTAAGTGTCGAATGCACGGCTTTCCTTACAGTTTGTCGTAATATATTGAAATATTAGTATAGTATATCAGAACTCTTTATTCAATTATCTTGAACATTTTTTAAACCTGCAGCTAATTCGTATTATCGAAAAGGTAAAATAAAATATAAAAATGCGATACTGAGTATACATTAACTTCTTCAAAGACGGGGTTTGCCATTTAGCGTCATGTAAAAGCAAGCGCAGATTTTTGCTCCCCAAGTATACACGGACACTCGAACTAAGCGTAGAAGTACTAAATATATAATGTGCCGAATATTTATTCTCCCATCATTGAAGCCTTTTAATACGCAAGAAAGAAACTCAGGCAGTATAAACATTAAATTAATCCACCGACGTCCAAGTTTTTTATTACAGGCAGTATGGGAATAAATCCCCGCCCCTCATCTAACCGACTTGATTATACTTTTTTGCTCAGATAAATTTTAGTGAAAATCTTCCCAACGGTAACTTGACATTGCATTAAACATTAAACATTATACTTATAACTATTGTATTTGAAATGTGAATAAACGAAACTCTTATATTTTTTTCGCATACATGCTCTTTTTTCATTTCAACGCAGAGAACTTTGCCTCTCGAAGCTTCGCTCTTGCGCTCACTAAGCTTCAATAAGATGGTTTTTTTAAATCATATTTTCGGAAAATTGTCGGTCGTTCAAAATAACGAGCCTTTTCACCGTGGGTTTACGACGATGGACAATCGAAGAAGAAATTCCAAAATCGCTTTAAATGGACCAAAAATGGCTACAAATTCGAGAAATCCTGAAAAGTTTCTAAGATGTCATATGCAGCTCTATCACAGTGGATTAGCGTTATTTTGAAAGCAAAAGTAGCCGGTTGATAAAATTGGGAGGTCTAGATTAAAATAGGGTATGAACGGTCGATTTAGTATTTTCCCGAATACAGTGCTAAGTATCAACGTCCTACATGCAATCGTAGATTGCGTAGAAAATAGATTGGTAATTGCGAATTTCTCGGAACGGATTGAAATGTTAATTGGTTGCAGTTCTCTAGACATTTCGCCAGGAAATTATAACTGCAAATGGGCGAGGAAATATCGTTTACGATCTAACTAAACCTCCTACTTGGCAAATAATTAAGCTCTCCCCTCAAAAAATGAAATGTTCAGCACAATGTGTCTATACGAAAGTTTCTTTTTTTGCTGAAGGTAACAGAATTCCGTATTTTCAATGCAGAATTCAATTGCTTTTATTACCAAGAGGAAATATATGTATTGTTTTTATGGAGCGGAACTAAATCTTTGTACAGTTATCAATTATTCATCAAACGATTTCCTCATAACAGACAATACAGCAGTGCAAAGCGAAATTATCACTTCAGTAAATATCTAGGTTAAAATTGTTGACTACCTCGAGCGCTATTTACGAAGAGTAACGTACTAAATTTTCAAGGTACAAATATGCGCAGCGTCCGTCTCGTCTGGAGACTTCGGAGACTAATCCATAAAGAGGGGTTCAATCTGCCTCGCAACGAATGCGAGGCAGATTGAAAAGTTTCATCCCAATTATTGTTGCAATAAATAGGAACAAGAGGTCGTTCCTAAAAAGGTTAAAAAAGAATCCCGAAAATGAGGACAGAGAGGCTCTATACGTTGAATTCACAGTTTAAGAATCCTTCGTCATTACATACAAGATGTTGCTTAATCAATCGGTGAAGAAATTTGCGTCAGTCGATATTATATCTTCCTATAATACTATGACTACCTCTGGATGCATAACAAAAAAAAATCAAATCGCTTATAGGGAGGGTATAGCGCAACCGCAAAAAATTTAGTTTTATTTTTTAGCATTTGAAAAAAATATTTCGAGATTTATGCATTTTTAGTTTAGCGAGAAACAGTACCGAATTATTATGATTATTATTATCACACCACGTTAGAACTTAATTATTATTAATATACAGATTCATAATGTTCCTTGTTACTATATTAGTAGTGCGGGCAGTAAATGTATTAGTACCAGGCACGCAAGTATGGTTATAGATAGTTAAAGAAAGAAAGTTGAACCTTCAGAAAAATATCCTTTCACACCGCAAACTACCACAATTTTTTTAACCCGCGGTTGAATTTTTGTACAAAAATACATTTCATACATGATACGGTCGAGTGAAATCTTGTGGAATTTGAAGAAAGGGTTCAGATTTTTTAGCAACTTTACATTTGAAAAGAAAAGCCTTCAAGGTGTAAATTTTCGACTGACATTCTCACTGTGTACCTTTCGCAAAACGTGAAATACTTGCACATTTTTTGCACATTGGAAGAGTATTACAGACGAAATGTAGTAATATAATTTAGCGGGAATGGGCGACAAAGTGGCAATGCCCGGTGCATTGGCTTTTGTTTGTATAACTTGAAACTTTATAGTTAGTACTGATCAAATTTTAGTATACATAATGAAATTGTGCACATTATAAAAACGTGCACATTTCTTCGCCATTCATTTATTTTGCTCCCAAATGAAGCATCCTCTATGAGGAAACCCAAATTGAAAGACGAAAGTACGCGAGGATTAAAAAGTTAGCTTACTCATTTGTAGCTTTGTGTCAGAAAAACTAACTTACCCACATGCGCAGCTTTGGGAGCGAAATCAATTGATGATAAAGCGTTGTGCAAGTTTATAACTTTCTTACTCGGATAACGGCAAGATAGGATTGCTGCCTGCTTACCGATGGGCCGTCGATCGTAGTCCGTTAGCCCGTGCTCACCTCCTATGTACTTGTTTTATAGGCTTTCTATTGTTTTAATTTTTATTCTTCTAGTTATATTTTACATTTCTTTTCATGTTTACTTACTCATTATAATTGTATACGGATAGGCGTACTGGTTAATAACTTTTCAATAGAAAATATATTCTATGCATGGTGTTATTTAATATATTTATAGTTGTTCGGTGGCAATTGTATTGAATATTTGGACCACAGTTTTCACTCGATATTTACCTTTTTGATAACCATGATCCCGTGCGGAAATTGCACTAGGGATTTGGTCGGTCCCATATAGAAATTCCCTAACTTTAATAGGGCCCTAATCGGGTAGCTTCACATGGGCCCTTAGTGGCCAGTCACACTTTGCTACTGAGGGCCATTAACGGAAGAATAATGAGGGCCTGCAGGGATGCCTGAACAACGCCTCACCGAAACCATGGTGTGCCTATAAGTTATCCTTGTCAATGGATATGCTCACGTGTGTGTAAATGTATGTGTTTCTGCGTATATGTGTCCGTTTATATAAGGTCACGATACACTGCTACATTTTTTTTATTTTTGAAAATAGGATCTATTTAAATGAGATAGGTTTTTTCCTTGTCTCACGGCCTACTACCATCTTATTTGTTTCAAAGATATTTTTTTATTCGTTTCAGCTATTCTTTTTAAATATCAAATATGTTCAAATCGAATAAATAAAGATTCGATTCAAATAAATCTTTATTTGCTTACAATGTACACTGTAAATCTAAGTGTACTATGTACATAAAATATTTCATAAATCCGAAATGAAATTAAGCACTTAATTGAGAGTTTACCACAAAGATTTTGTATCGTAATTCGTCCTGACTTAGCCTTTCGGAATGATTTTTTTCGAAGAAAATATTTTACGTAAATGGGTATTGAACCTAGTACCTACCTACTCATAGCTACGCACGCTGCACCTATGCTACCGAGTGCTTGTAACATCTTAGTCGCAGATAAGGCATAAGAGACCAAATGAATTCCTATAATTATTTGTTGTATCGCATAAATTATATCAATTAGTTAATATCATTGTGATAATTAGAGAGTTTTAGCGAATAAAATGCGCATAACATATATATATATATATATATATATATATATATATATATATATATATATATATATATATATATATATATATATATATATATATACACACACACACACACACATATATATATATATATATATATATATAATTCCTATCTCTCTCTCTCTCTCTCTCTCTCTCTCTCTCCACCCTCTCTACCCCCACACCCCTTTGATATGAGTGTTGCAATAAAGACAGACCATTAGTTCAATTAAATAGAAAAATGGTTGACTCTATGAAAGTTCTATTTAATTTAAATTTTCAAAAATCAATTAGATCCATTTAGCGAATTCACGTAAATTGTTTTTTGAACACATGAAACCGAATCACAAATTTATTAGGATTAAATAAGATTTAATGCTAACAATTAATTAATAATTAATAAATTAATAATTAATAACGCCTAATCCGGGTCCTATTGTGGCAATCCCTATCGGGATTGCCACAATAGGACCCACAAAGGCCCTTATTATACCGACCCCTGTCGGGATTGCCATATAAGGGCCTTTAAGGGCTAACTTGAGGCTTCCCTGATAAGGAAAGCTTCAAATAAGCCCTTAAAGGCCCTTATTTTTATGAGGGATGCCCTGTCAATTTTCCGCACAGGATCCGCTGACAGAATGTATAGAGGTTCACTTATATCATTTCCCATTTTAATATATTATATTGCTTACTTTACAATGACCAGCAGAAATCTATATACCGTTCCGTTACTAATCTTTCGGTGCACAATCATAGACAAAACCCGAAACATCTTGGTTGACTTAGGTGCAGTTGTTGCCGGTACGCACTAGCGCTCAAGTCGAGCTATATATGTGCAAATAAGTCGATTGAGTCTGCAATTTCTACTATCGTAAACATACATCGATGAGAAGTCAATGGAATGAGGTAACATTACGAAGCGTGATGAGTGTTCCACAGTATCTAAAACTTTTGCAGTCACACGTATCGTAAGGATAATGTCGAGAAAAAGAACGGACTTGTTTTAACTTGGACCATGTAGGGCCAGGAATAACACTAAAGTGAGCAATTCATATAATTGTACATTGATCTAGCAACATTTTATTTTCCTTAAAAACCTTTTTTTCCATTCTGGCTCCCTCGTGAAGGAAACTTGGCAGATAAAATGAAACGACGAGGAAACAATGTGCAAGCTTCTCATTTGTACAATTAGTTTTCATTTCCTTTTAGATCAATTTGTTAAAGGATCCAAAATGTCATACAAAAGAAAATCCTGTTAAAAAGATTTTTAATTCTTATAAAAAATTAAGAATCCCACTGTATATAGACTGGTTTAAGCGACTCACGGCATGTTTAAGTAAAACCTTTCATCACCAATACTCAGAGTGTGGAACATATTTACCTCATACCGGAAAATTTGAGACGTTATTACAGCATTAAGGAGTAAGGCCACTGTAACGGCCAAAAAAAAAAGGTTTTTTCACTAATTTTTTGCTCCCGAAATTGAAGGTATTTGAAAAAAAACTTTTAATGGTGTTATCGGGCATACATTAAACTTTATTATAAAATTTTTTTACAGTAAAAAAAAAACAAAATGGCGGTTCCACAGCTATCTTCCCGGGACATGTTTTGCTTCCAGGGCTCCGCGGCACGCAGCACCACTGGTGCACTTTTGAATCTAGAACAAAAAAAAAAAACCATTAATCTAGAGGGCTATAGCTAGAGAATGTCGATCGGATTTTAAAAAGTATCAATTTTTGTGGATTTGGCGTGCGTTTGAAAAAAAAAAATTGATTTTTGACGAAAAAAACGGCAAGTTTTTTGTTAATAAAAAATCAATAAATAAAGTTCTTGAAAATTCCGATCGACATTCTCAAGATAATGTAAATGTTCACATCTGGTTAAAATTTCAAGTAAAAAAAATGAAAATTGTTCGAGTTATGCTGCGTGCCATTTTGAAAAACCATGTTTCGAGAAAAACGCGTTTAAAGTTTTGCGAATAGTTTTTTATTGGAAAAAATTTAAAAAAGAAGTTAAAAGGATTTAAACTATTTTTAAACTAGAGGGTTTAAACTATTTTTTAAGCCAATAAAAAAAAATCGATTTTTCAAAAAATTTACAGTGGCCTTACCCCTTAATACAAGTTGCGCTACGCTGTCCCTCGCAAAAACACACGGATACGTTCTGAACGTAATTAAGGGGTGAGATGCGTGAGTCAGACGCGTGAAAAACGAGCATTGTCAATAATTTTTTTTTTATAGTAATTACATTTGTTTTACAAAAGCGGTTACACATACTTTTTATGTTATATTTCAACTTGACTTGTACAAATGTAGCCATATATAGCCATGTTTGTCGGACCCCCTTCGGCATGTAGTGCTTTGCGGTGACATAAAATTCTACTGGATCACCTGAAATGAAAAACGAAAAAAAAATCATTAGTTTAATAACAAATCTTGTCCTTAATCGAAGCATTTTTTTTCAAGAAATTAACAAAATGGCGGCCTCCGACAGATAACTTTCGATTTTCGACCAACAAAATCGCTCGTTTATTGATTTTAAAAAATAGAAATTTTCAACAAAAATGAAAATCCTTCCATTAAGGACTAGTTTTTAATGCTATCAATAAGCACACCAAATTTCATCAAAATTCATCGAGTGGTTTTTGAATTATAGTGGTCACCGACTTGAAAAACATAGTTTTGATAAAAACGTGTTTAAAGGTTTACGATGTGGATACGGTATATGTTCGTAAAATTTTGAGCTCGATGGATGAAGCTAAACTTTTTAAATGTTTTTTGATGCGCTGAATCCAAATATCACAATTTATTGCTGAAAAGTCGAGCATTCAATTATTTATAGCCAATTGGTTAAACAATTTTTCAAAAAATTAAAGTTTTTCTGGATGAATTATTTTTTAAAAATACTTTGGCGTAAGTATTCTTTATAAAATTTTGCTAAAATTCATAGTTTTTGTGTAATAAAATTTGAAAAATTCTGAAAGAGTTTTCCAATTTTACATTTGACTTATGTATAGAAATACTAATTAAGAAATTACTTACATCGAATCATCCATTCCTGGACCATACAATAGGGCTTCTGCCGATGTGGAAGCTTCCAAAATATCAATTTGTTGTTGTCTTCGAAGCATTCTGCCTTCCCGGGTATTATCGTTTGCACGTTTATCAGCTGCTACCTGCCATGAATAATTTCGAAACATCATACTTCAAGAAGAGGTGAAAAACAAATCGATTTTTTGATAATTCTGACTGCATCTCACCCCTTAAATTAACATGTGGAAAAAAGCACCAGCACGAAGGTTTATGAAAAAGCAAAATGAAGGCTTCAACGACCTTTTGACTATTACGCCATATGTGTCACGGGGCTATTTCCAGTTCGTGATGGACGCCCAGAGTGTTGTTCGCCGCCACTCTTTTTTACTATTGTATGACGGTTACACAAGGGCACGGGGAAACTGTGGAAACGTCGTTTATATATATATATATATATATATATATATATATATATATATATATATATATATATATATATATATATTTCTTTCTGAGCTTCCATTGTGTTGTTATCGAACACTGAATACAGTTAACTTCCACTCGCCGGAGTCGACACGCAAGCTAGTCTACGATGACAATGAGCGTAGATATTTCCCATAATATGAGGGTACGGGATCAATTTAATCATCAATCATACAACGTATGCAGTTGAGCTATATTCACGAACTGAACATTTTCAGGTCACAACTGTTGCGACCGCAGTGTGGAACTTTCGGAAGCATTTAAGTCTGCTCCATGATCCGATTTGCAAAATGAACAGTAACGTCTGGTTGAAGCGCAGCAAGATCACCTTTTCGGATTTCGGAGCGATACGCAAATAAAGAGATGGAAAGTCAGATAGATATCAATAATTTTCCGATCGTAAATTTCATGTGGGAGTAAAATCTATTTAAGTCGGGAGAAACATCGATGCAGGCGTATGATTTATTTGCATGAATACAAATGCTTCGGATATCACTGAATAGTGGATCTGTCCATTTATCTGTGTGTGTGTGTGTGTGTGTGTGTGTGCGCGCGCGCGCGCGTGTGTATGTGTGTGTGGTCCGTATGTGGGCGTGTGTATTCATACAAGGGACTTCGCAAACCTCTCATCAGATGAATCTCATGAAAAAAATCGACGCGTTGTGGCACATTAATGTCGAAATGGGGGAATGATATTTTCAATGTTTGCGAAAAGAAATTTATAGAGGCGCAATTATACCGGAAAGGCAGATAGTCGAGTTACGCAGCCGGTGCATTAACGTACAGCGATATGAGCCGATAAGAAGCATATTCCCGTTGTCAGTTTCACTTACGCCTCTTTATGGTGCATTACAATTTGCCGATACACCGAAGCTAAGGTCTACGGGATAGCAGCTTTATCATTTACTTCTAGTTTTTTATATAGAGTAGAGTGAATAATTAGAAATTCATTCATAAAAGGCTCGATAATTAGATCGTTCTGTTAATGAATTTCAGTAGATTGTTAGGCGACCAATTATTACTCTGTGTCTTCGCCATATGTCCTATTCATTTCGTATTTAAACGTTCCGTATTGTCGTCATAATCAGCGGTAAATGTATCTATGAACATTACAGCTAATATTTCTTTGTTGTCGACCCAAATGAAAGAAAATTCTTCATGTCTCGAACGACCCTATAAGAATTGTCGCAATCACTTGTAGGCATTAAGGAAACCATTCCTCAAACGTAAGAATAATAGATTATAATTTAAAAAATGCGACATCAATTATAAGTAGCGTAGTTGTGCTCACGTTGACATACATTTTCTTTCACGATGAATATTTAAATGACGTCGTGCGGATGGAAAATCAAGCGTATATTTATAAAGGTTTATTATTATTATTATGAAATAGAATCAGTTTCAGGACATTGGTGCTTCAGGATATTGGTACTTCAGTCTAAGATCACATATGTATGTCATCATATACACGTCGACGGAATTGTGATCAGGTACATTAATTTCAGGGATGAAGGTTGGTTTATAGTGACCAAGATTAACTAGAATATTATTATAGTGGCGACGAAGTGTTCTCTGCAGCACATTGAAATGTTTAGATGCTGAAAGCCAACGCATTTTATTCTCCCTTGCTGCTTCAACGGCCTTGGTCATGTGCGCTCGTGATCAGCTCTTGCATGTCGAGGTTCGTTGATAATTGCCAGGTACTCCATAACGATAAGCCAAACAATTTGATTTCATATCGAGTTTTATGCGCAGCCGGGTAAGATAATATAGTGTGCCATTGTACGCCGACGTCTGATATGACAACTTATCTCGTAACGTATTCTCCCTTAACACTTTCGATCTATCTTCGCCTATATGGGTTCGGCTTAAGGAAGTACGCACAAATATAATTTGTTAGTTTTTCCAAATACCTTGGTCCGCGTTGTAGGTCCTCTCGCCAGTCACGTGGGAATCGGTAGGGTGTGGTTCACAGACGCACTCCCCAATAAATTTTTAATACGATGGTTCCATTCGCACCCTAATTTAATTCCTAGCCTATTTTACAATTTATTACATTTATCGCTTTTTGCTGAGTGCCGGAGACTTAATTTTAAGACTCGACAGAATTTCTACGGATCGACGGCTCAGCGCTGAGTGTCTTCTGTCCTTCGATTCATTCCTCACATCGTTCCGATACATCTCGATAATAGGAGGGGATTAGGAGGGGATAATCGCTTTAGATCGGTAGGTGGTCAATCCACCCGCGAGAGACAAGTGTCACGGCTAGTCGAGTTGCCCTAATAAGTAATGGGATCCGTTACAATTTATAAGTACATGCAGATTTTGTTTATCTGTTGTGACGCAAGCTTTGGAGTTAGAATATCTGTTGTGCAATATTTGTGAAGTACGATTATCCTAGATTATGAATAGATTGGTTCAACTAGAAACAATCTTACCTGATGGGTACTTTTAGCACCAGATAATAACGTAATCAGTTCTGTTTTTCATTTTTAAATCTCGAAAATATTTGTTACGTAAAAGCTCACACTCACTGATGGCTAAACACAGCTTCACTACTAATGTATAGAAAAGGAGAACGTTAAAATATAAAAATGATTTGTTCTTTTTAAATGCGTTCCAATTCAATTTACGTGATTTAATGAAAAAAAAAACCCGATTTGAGGCCGATTGGAAAGATACATCTTTACAATTTCATGCTTATATACATCATACATGACGAGAGTCTTACGTCGCCAATACTAAACCTCCACATTTTTTGTCCTTTATACTTTATTATATTCGCGTGGGCAGGCGTTTTTCACACGAAACGAGAAAGCCTCCCAAAGAGATATAGGGGAGAAATATTTTCATACAATTCGAAAACTAGACGAGTCCCTCCTCGCGACGTACTCTCACGATATTACTGCCCATCAAACTTTGTTGTGCTCGGTGACATGAAAGTGAATCATTTTTTTCCAATATCCTGCCTAATCACGTGACACCTTTATTGCCGCATATATCATTCTATGAATAACGATTCACGACCTGAGCTTCGACTGTTCAGTATGAGAAAAGCGAGTAGAGTAGTCTTTTTATGACGCGTTCGTTGAAATAAAAAAAAAAACAAATAGTATTACATGGAGACACCCGAGGAGTGCGTCATTAGGTAGCAGGAATGAAATATCGGACTCTTCCGACTGGTGAACTTGATATTCATGGAGTTCGGATTCTCGTAGGTTTACACACAGCGACACTCGTATTTATTATGGAAATAAAGTTTAAAAAAATTAACGAACACGAGTAGCTAATAAGAATTGAGAGGATGCATATCATTTGTCCATTAAGCGACACAATTAGACCGTGTAGAAAAAAATGTTGCGTCTGTTCCATTTATCTTTGGTAATACAGTCTACGTGTAATGATGCGTAAGTTGCGAAACGTATGTTCATGTCGAAAGCATGCACTTTGCTACCTCATTATCTTGTATCATTTCCGAGCTTCAACTATAAAAAAAAGGTGTTAAATTCCCGCTACCTCGTGAACGAAGCTTTTGGGGTACTGAAAATATTACAGATGCAATTGTGCAAATTCCTCACCTGCATGTTTTTTTGGTTAAATTCGGATCGAGTTAACTTTTGCAAACATACAACATTTCCTGGAGTCTATACAGCCTACTGTTGGTGAGATATGGCCAATTGACGGAGTTTGAGCGGAATCACACATGTCGAAAAAGTTAAATTCACCTAATATCTGATTCGCTATGAGAATTCTACCGAAAATCCATTTGAATGAATATTCTGGGATACTTTGTTAAAGTTCAACAATCTGGCTGGGTAACACAAAAAATGCAGGCATTGGAGTATTAACCCTAGGAGCCTACACTATCTGTACGAAACAAATAATCTACACTGGGGTTACGCACACCCCAGCACTTCAAATCAACGCTGCTAACTAACTGTTTGTCGTAGAGAGATTTTTTAATCGAACTCTCGAGAACTGACGAATGGACTAGGCTTTGCGAGAAAAACCTAATATAAATGTATCACCGTGAAAAATGCGATTGAACAAAAGAAGAAAATTCAACACCCATGTGTAGGGTCCTAGGGTCAACAATAAATACCTTTTAGAACATTTTAAACATTATTTCAATTAAAACCTCGAAAATTATGTTTTAGGAACGAAATGCTTTCTCTATGAGAATCGAACAATTTGCCTATTTATATATAGTCGTTATTATTCCTCGGGAAAACTATTTCCGTTCCCAACAAAATTGACACAATACTAAATGTCATTGTTTATTTTTCACATATTTAATATATTTTTACAAAGATGTAATCCCGCATATGGTACATTGGTTTGGAAAGTATATACATCGAATTATTCGTTTCTGCAATCAAGCCGGACATCATGGGCTGATCCTAGCCAACCATCATCATGGACACCAAAACGGAATGAGCTCTTGATTATGTACTTATCAGTAGTGTTTAATGGCCAAAAGGATATTCTGCTTCACGACACGCTTGCACTGCAGATCCACGAGTGTTATCTGTCAAATGCGACATCAAATTCACTACAAACCCAAGTGTGGTGTTTTAACAGTTTTACCTTATGGTCACTTTTTACACATTTCCGAGCGTGTAATTTCAGGATTCGCTTGATGCGTTTTACATTACATACTTACGTGTATTATTTCTTTGCGTATTAGGCATGTTGTTTCATTATTTTTTATATATGGCCACACGCTGCATTGCCGGTAGAAAAAAAATACTGCAGGGCTTGGAATGCGAGATACGCGCTTTTATAATGCAATTTTTTTTAATGAACAATTAGTGGATAGCAAACGACAGAGCCTTCTTTCAACGTGGATTCCAGGGTTTGCCAGAAAGGTGGGTGAAAGTAGTAGCATTCGAAGGAAAATACTAATAAATATAATCTAACAAGTTTTTTTACACAATCAATGCATAAAGAATGAAAAAAGTGCGCATTTCAATGCGACCACTGAATAAATACATACACGAACGAATTTAACGAACTCTTTTAAGTATCTGTTTCATAGAAATATTCAAGTGTTGTGCTATTATTTTCTCAATATTATTAATATTGAGTGATAAGCGAACTATTTTTTTTCTTAACTGGTGAATCGAATTATCAAGTCGATGAATTGGAATTATAAGAATATGCATATCCTCTTTGTTATGGGATAATTTCCATGTGGAGTATGAAATACAGCTAAAACAGATTAGGCGACTGAAAGGCAATGAAACAGAAGGAAAGTCTCGCCGGAAAAGTCGTAGGATAAATGATGGCCTTCGGCGAACGAGCGGGAAGTTGGGAAAAGAGGGGTGCAAGAGAAAAATATTGTGAAAGACGAATATGGAACATTTGTGTGCGAGGAAAAGTTATAGAGATGAGGCCAGAGGAAAGTTATTAGTTGTCCGTGAGTAAGTGTGTGCCTAAAGTATGTGCATGGCTATACATACATACACACACATATATATATATATATATATATATATATATACAGGGTGAGTCAGAAAACACAGAACACCTGAATATCTCTGTTGTATTTCGAAGTACGAAGTATGTACACGTCGAAATTTGAATGGTTTGGAAGGTCGCACGAGCCTGTCATAATATTTTTTTGAATTTCCGTTTTGGTCGGTTTTTTTCAAGGTCATCAAAGTTTTTAGAAATGGACTGGCATATTTTTCACCCTTGGACATTGTAGCCGGTATCCAAACCAATTCAACCATGTAACATAGTATAACCTTCAAGTGACCTTCACCCCAGAAATATTGAATAAATACTGTCGACTTTCTTCACAAATTCAAATCATGTCGATCTTTTCTTCCTTCGAGTAACGCATTGTAAAACGTTTATTGATAAACTGATATATTAGTAATTTTAGAAACTTCAGAAATCTGATAGCAAGAAGGGTTTCAGAGGAATAAGGAGCTGATAAACACGATTGTGCGCATACAAATAGGTGAAGGCGTTTCGTAAATCTTCTGCCATCACCGAACCTGTTACTCTGTTGTATTATTGTGATACATTTGAATGTAACCTAGCTCACACGTATCATTTAGGGTAACAGAAATAAAGAAAAAAACTTTTACACGTTGAATGATTATTTATTCAATATTTCTGGGTTGAGGGTCATTTGAAGGTCATAATATATTACATGGTCAAATTCGTTTGGAGGCCGGCTACAATGTACAAGTGGAAATAATACGCCACTCCATTTAAAAAACTTCGATGACCTTCAAAAAACGAAAAAAATTAAATATAAAAAAAGTATGACATGTGCGTCCTTCTAAACCATTCAAATTCCGATATGTACAAACTTCGTATTTTCGAATCCAACAGATATTCTCAGGTGTTCTGTTTTTCGTGACTCAACCTATGTACATACATACACATATGTATTTAAGCCACTTCCTACGCCTGTTAAGATGAAGGCACATACACATTGTATGTCTCTTGCGCCTCCATGCGCCCGTCATTTTCGAGTCCCTCTCGCATTTATGGGTCGAACGTAATATGTGCACCGGCCTCTTAATGGCTCGTTTACTTGCGTTGATCTGCTTCACAGTCCCTTTCCAACATACCATAAGGATTGTAAGCGTAATCAGAACAATATGTTTACTGTAGCACAAGGCAGCGCACACTGTTCCGGAGTTAAGAATTCTTTGAGCGTATACCACTCGAAAATACAATAACTTCAATCTTGTGTTTTATGATTTCGCTTGAATTACTTGTTCAATGGAATGCAGCATCAATATTTACGAAGTATCTTACAATGTTGTTATTTGAAAGATTTATTTTGTAGGAAATCGTTTACAATAAACAATGCGTAATGAGTATATTAGGATTTTTTGGAAACATTCTGCAAAATAATTTCTCAATAATGGCTGTGCCACAAATTTCATAGCGCGTTTCATTTAAGTAGCCAAGATAACGTTCGACAGGAGATAACGTTAACTCACGTACCATGACTATCGCTAACGCTACGACTACCTATTCAACGAGAGTCGATATTCCATGCAGATTCTATTTGTTTTCCTCTATGACGTCAGAGCGTATTGAATCGTGAGAAGATTCTTGAACGATAGAGGACCCGAAGGTCTACGAAAGCGATAAGAATATCATAAATAATGCAAACAGCGCGAACCAAGTTTTCTCTGTCAGAATTTTGGCGAGAGGAAAAGAGAGAGGGGGAGGGAAAGAGAGAACGCGAGAAGGAGAGTGGGAAGTTGGGAAAAGGTACATGCGATCAAGAGAAAAACGAATTCTCTTATGTTTCAACGGACCTTAGCCGTCTTGTGCGGGAAGTAGTAGGGACATTGAATGGTCAGCCGTGTCCAACGAGATTGTATTGCTTGATAAAGTACATATCAAATTGAGTAATGGCGATGAACATTTTAAAAAACATGGCGGCGAAGCAGTTATTATAACTTGTGCGTGGTGTAACAAATCTCATTGTTTCAAACACTTTTATCATGACTATCATTATTGTATTAAATAAAATCCATTACAAATATACAGTTGAAAAGTTATTAACCCTGAAACAGGGTCGTTAGGACCTAGGGTGTACGTAACAGGTACAGAGAAAAGGTTTTAATGTTTCCAGGGCGACCATTACTCGACCATCGCAGGTACAGCCCTGGGACCTTGAGGTGAAAAAAGTTTAGAGTAGGAAGAGTCCCAACAATCAAGGCCCGCCATTCTCTCTCAGTTTGTTGACACACACTCGAGCGAGCAAGTTCACAGCGGACACGAATGACCCATGTCCATAGTTTAGATAGGTTAAAAGTCGGTTTCTGAGAAATGGATATAATACATGTTGCAAATGGAACCTCTACAGGTATGTTTTTTTGTCCATCGGATGTATTCTTAAGGAGTTACATGGGTTTCGAAGCCAAAAAAGCATATTTTCTCAATAAAAAAAATATAATATATAAACTATTTTATTAAAAATGTTAAGAACATAAAACATTCAACGAATCAACATTTCAACAATATTTTTTTTTATTTCATAAAAAATTTGGGAAATTCAGTCAATGGGACCTGGTTTCCGGAGACCTCTTAAAAAGTGTCGTGGTGGTCAGGATAACTCATGATAGCTTTATCTGAAATTGAAAAAAACAATTTTGTTCTGTTAGTAGATAAGTATAGCTCATGATTAAACAGAGGATTTTTTTTAAATTGAAATTTGAATTTATGTCAGAGTTGCATGCAAAATAGTTCAATGTTTTGTACAATTTACACTACGTATAGCCTTGTAAAATTAGTTGTAATCGAAGGAAAAACCTTCGTTCAATCACTAGTCAATGCTATTTTAATGAAGTTTGCAAAATTTCAATAAGATCGGTGGATTGGTTTTTTAGAAATCGTGTCCACCGACTTCAAAAATAATGTTTTGAGAAAAATGCGGTATACCGGCGTCGCTCCCGGCCGGTCTTTTCCAACGGGGGGATTTCCCAAAGGCTCTCTCTCTCTCCTAAACCTTTACTTCGATTGACTTAAAATTTTTGGAGAATATTCTAGACATATTGTACTATTGGAGAAAAAAATTTGAAAAAATTGATTAAAAAAAATGTTCAAACCCACGTAAGCCCTTAAGGTATCTGGCCACCATGTATTTTCTAACCCTGAACTGTTAAGAACTATTTAAGCCATAGTACGTATTGAAAAACGCAAAATTGACCAAGTTACAGTTATTTTTCGGCAGGAAGGTTGAGCCGCAGCGGGCGGTCGACCGTGCGGTTCGATCCGTGTTTATAACTCGCACGGTTTAGCTCACGCAGTTGTCCTATTGTGTCCTTTTGTATAGATTAGTCGTTTGTATAGATTTTGTATAGATCAGATTGTAAGGAGACACCTATGGCCCAGGAATCGCTGATTGAAGGTAAGACTCGCAAAAACCGCACCGTCAACTGAATAACCGCACATTTACTTTCTTTTGCGATTATCTCGAAACTACATTTTTTGAACTGGTACTATCGAAATATCGTAAACCGATTGCTTTCAAATTTTTACACAATACTTTTAGATACATTATCTAAAATGTCACGTAGGATTTTTGCGATAACTTGATTACTTTTTGTTTTATTATTGTTTTTGCTCGAAAAATTTCCGTGAAAAATACAATTTTTTTTCTTCGGCTCACCATAATTTTTTTAATGGTCGAATAAAAACCGCTACGCTACATTGTAGCGACACTACTCACGAATGAGCTGATTTTTTTTTCAGATGTGACATAACCGGGTAACAGCTCGGACAGCGACCACGCGTATCGTGCGGAGGGCCTCCGCAGCAATGTGCATAACGGCGCCATTTTTTAATATTTTGAACGGAAATTTGTTAACGTTAATCTTTAAACCCCTTTCTGACGTTGTGTAAAAAAATAACAATATTCCGGCCCATACTTGCGAGTTTACTATTCTTTTTTAAATATACCTATTTTTCGATCGGGCAAGCTGGCCAGACGCTGAATGAAATGAAAAGAAATTAGAAGACAATGAAAAGAATGCAGAAACCGAGTTTTGGGTACAGTGGGTTCAAATGGATATAATTAATGTAATGCATATGCATGAAATGCATATAATTATTATAAAACTACAAATTCTTGTTGCTAAACAATAAAAAAAACCCAAATAACAAATTCTTGTTGCTAAACAATAAATAAACTTTTTCAAATGGAATGGTAAATTTTTTTCAACCATCTTGTAAAGTACCTCAAGCCGCATAAAAAACATTAGGCAGTCAAAGTCGTTCAAGGTCATTCAAGGTCATCTATTAAAATGAAATAAAAATCTAAATTCTCGGCGGCCTTCTCGAACACTGAAACTGTTGTCTGAAATATTTTTGGATATGATCAATAGTTTGAGTGCTATTGCTCTGTAACACTTTACGTGCCTCACCCTGTATATCGTATGCATGCCGATCTTGAAAATTAGCCTGTTTTAATTTGCAAGATAAATATATTGTCTTCACGGTCGAAATTTCTCATATTTTTTTTCAACGGGTATGTCATTTCCACCAATATCTCGCGTTGGAAGTTGGTATTTTTACCAAAAACAACGGAAAATATAAATTTTCAAATAATCTTGTTTAAACAGCTTACATACCTCTGAACTTGGATAAAAAATGTGCATTAAAAAAGAAATTTTCAGGGATGCCAAAAGTTTTGTGGTTTAGTTAAGAGTCCAAGGAAGACTCATGATTTTTCTTCAGATTTTTCATTTGGCAACAACTTAGTCAAATAAGCGACGGACGCGAACGACCCGAATTTAGGTGCTGAAAACTATTACATGGTTCTAGGGTTGAATAAGGAAGCGCGAGAACATTTTTCGGATTATATTGCAATCTTTAAAATCCGCGTTGACGGAGCACGAAGTTAGTCCGTGATTGCGAAAGCCTTATCTTTATCTATGCCCATATTAGCGGAAAATTGAAGAGTGATTTTCACCATTTATTCACTAATTATTGCAATAAACAATATGCGACTTGTTATTATATTCGAAGAATACAACACTTTTTTTTACAACAGTCGAAGAATACAACACTTTTTTCCCTTTGAACTTTATTTTTATCACGGCCCGTTCACAAGTTATAGAAATAAATAAAAAATTCAGGGTACGTTTGACCCCTTAAAATACACAAAATAATCGGATCCTCAAATATTATAATAGTTTTCAACAATTTTTTTCGTTCGAATTAAGTTTTTTTAGTGATTTGTCTGTTAAACAAATAAAAACTTTTATTTTCTACATTTTTGGCGATGAAAAATGTTCTAAAGCATGTGGATGAAAAAAAAACGCGTGTAACAGCCATTTCTTGTCCCTCCGCATCAACAATTACGTTAGTATTGATTTATTTTAAACCTGCACGATGGTCAAATTATTTACTACGTGGATATACATACTATCAAGGAATTCTTTTTAGACGAAAACTCGAAGTATGATAACCCTATCGTGAAGGAGCATCACAATACCGGTGGGAAAGACTCAATATACCTCATTAGGACAGGAGAGGGCGGCGGGACTAAAATAGAATGGAATAGCTAAGAATTGAAAATACATTGTATCAAAGTATAGATATACGTTTAGTATGTAGTATTGTTGTGCTATCGAATACTGTATAGAACGTACATACCAAAACAGAATAGAATAGCTACTTAACGAAGGTTATTTATAAATCAAAGCGGACCTCAATATTTTACAGTAGGACCTCGATTATCCGAACTAGTCTCGGTCCCAATTAGCTCGGATAATCAAAAGTTCAAATAATCGAAACGTGGGTTTTTTGGGACGAGATCATAAACAACATTGTTGTTTATGATCTCGTCCCAAAAGACCCCACGTTTCGATTATCCGAACTTTTGATTATCCGAACTAATTGGGACCGAGACTAGTTCGGATAATCGAGGTTCTACTGTACTATTCCAATACGCATATACAACACCCTTGTTTATTTAATAGGTCTATTATAGGTATACGTCATGTCTGAAATAATATATAACCTGATTCATACGTTTTATTAGCTCTCTCTGCTAACATCAAGAAACGATCGGGTCGCTACATAATTGATATTGATGTGCCTAACGGATTTATGAAAATGATGCAACTATAAAAAAGTATCTATCGCAAAAGGATATGTTTTCCTACAAAATATTCATCGCCAGACAAGCCATAAACGTAATAGTTTCCACATGGCAAATTCCCTGATCCAATAAATTAAATGATACCGCTACTCATAATTTCCACATTGATTCTACCCTTACATCCATTCGATAGAAAAAGAGAATATTATTCTACATTACTATTACATAATACCAATACAATAATTATTATTATATATACCGTTATAGTTATTGTATACAATAATAACAATAATTGTACATACAGGATTTCTTATCTCTGTCACCCGAAATAACTCGGTAATTATCGACGTCACAAAAAAATGTTCCAGACCAAAGTTGTACGGTGTGAAGGAGGCCATCAAATGCGACCAATTTTTTTTATTTCGGTGGAGGCGCTGACGGACAGTGAAGGTCACATCCACTTTTTTAAATGGAATGGTACATTTTTTCTCAACCATGTGAATAATGTTTACCATCTATCAATATTGGTACTACGTTACGATACCAGTATTTACAAACATCAGAAACATCTCCGACTATTGACATTATTGTATCCGTTGGATAACCTACGCCGCTATCACACCAGAAACTATTCGAAGGTCAAAAGAATCATTCATCCGACGTCTTCAAAAATGCGTCGAGGTTAATGGTCATCACTTCGAACAATTGTTACGATAAATTTTCTGCACGAAAAATTCAATTACAATATTCGGATATTCTTATTGCCAATACCATCACGATTTCCCGTTTTTACACGTGTATTTTGGTGAAAAATCATTTCAAGGTCATGATATCGTAGGTCGTTGGATTCGTCTGAATATCAGCTTCAACGTCTTAATAATAAAACAAAAAAAGATGTGCCCATTTGAGAAACCCTTGACAACTTTGAGAACGCAAAAACCATGACCTTGACAAACCACTGTACCAGCCATTAGAAATCAATCAAATTACCTCCTGATATTTGTTTCGTCACTCTAAAGGCACGGAGATATTTGGGGTGGTCGCGTTAAGGGCGGGGCAAAGTATTTAAATTTTTTTTCATTCTTTTTAAATTTTTTAAATGAATGCATAATATATCAAGAATATTGTGTTAAAATTTTAAGTCGACCGGAGTAAAATTGACGAAGTTATGAGTATTTGAGCGTCTATTGCTCCATGCCGGGTTTTGTACCTGGGCGGCAGCTGCGCGGCGCGCTATTGTATTTTTCGACCCCGAATAAATTTCTTGATAAACGGGCCTGTTCCGGTCCCGTTATGTATATTCGAGGCATGGTGTACATTAGTATACACATTAGTCTGTACATCAGTTGACCGCTGTATGCCGTGCTGAGCAGTAGCAAGTCACACTAACAGTTTGAGTCCGTTTTCGTTCGTGTTCGTACCTCGAAAAATGCCTCGAAAAATAAGGAGACAAGATCGTGAGAACGGTATTGGGCAATTGTGCCGACCGAAAAAAAAGTGCCTCCTCAAAAGCGTAAAAACGACGAACCGTTAGCTAATAGCGCGTCAGCGAAAAAAATTAAAAATAATCCCGCTGGGGTGGTAGAAGACATCCAAAAACATTATCGAATGATAGATTTCATTCTTGTTTTTTCGACTATTGCTACTGTAGTCAAATGTCTGAAGCGTGATGGAAAAGTTACATTCCAAACATGCAAAAAAGAAGGTCTTGGTTTCAAGATCAAGGTTACATGTGAAAAGTGTAAACAGCCTCACTACATTCCATCAAGTGAAAGAATAGACAGTGGTGTATAAACGCAAAAAGATGCTCTCGATCATCTTGATGGAAGCCTTTTGCTCTACGGACCTGGCATCGACGACTTTGAGTGAGTATAAGAAAATTATCGAGTTTTAGTTTGAATTTCTAAAAATTCAAAGATAATTGAAAAATCTGAAAAAATTCATACGTACTCAGAAAAATGAACGAATCACGAAAAAAAATTGGATTGCGAGGAAATTTGTTGACTATTTTTTTTTTTTCATCATTTCGTTAATAACATTTTGGAATTATTATTATGCAAAATTAATCTTTTGAGTACCTTTAATATGCATGAATTTTCTCAGATTTTTATGCAATCGAGAAGTGTTCTCAAACTTATGTGCAATGAGCGCTAAGCGACCAAACTCTTCTGCGTTTTTCAAACCGTTTTTCTGAGACTTGTCATATTTGAAGTCCGTGTCCACGATAACTCAACATCTACTGGACCAATCGCTTTAAAATTTTGCACAGTACTTCTTCACATAATTCACCAGGTATTGTCGAGAGCTTTTTTTTTTTTTTTTTTAATAATTACTAATTTTTCAACAACATATTAACCGATTTTTTTAGCGAAAATCGGGTTTTTGGCTCCCATGTGCTACGAAAAATCGAAAAATCGAAAAAAAAACCTCCTGTCATTACCTCGGGAAACATCTCCTTTAACATTTTGATTTTTTTGTTTCAGATTATTCTGTTGCGAGTTATGGTGCACACCGCAAACCAACTTTTTTCGAGGCGCCTCCGGGGTTTAATTTTCACTCGCTCAATTTTGAATATTTTGCAATGCAAATTTAGGAGAATGTTGTTCAAATGTTACTTTATTATATGTAAATTTTTCAATAAACGAACACTATTCGTTACGCCAAAAAAAAATCTTAAAAACATGCCTTTTTTTCGCCGAATTAACTTTACCCCGCCCTTAAATGGTCCACCCTGTATTGTTACATACATACATACATACATATATATATACATGTGTGTGTGTGTGTGTGTGTGTGTGTGTGTGTGTGTGTGTGTGTGTGTGTGTGTGTGTGTGTGTGTGTGCGTGTGCGTGTGCGTGTGTGTGTGTGTGTGTGTGTGTGTGTGTGTGTGTGTGTGTGTGTGTGTGTGTGTGTGTGTGTGTGTGTGTGTGTATATATATATATATATATAAATTTATAATAATGATGATATTCATGAGTTATTAACGCCTACTTCGGAAAAGCGAAATCTCATGGCAATGTGGATAGGAAATACAAATATGACACGTTTTCTTATCCTGTCGATAGGAAGAATTTGTCGGGTACTCTCAGCGACCAAGAGCCAAGTTTTTCGCGCTGTGAACTAACAAAGTGAATGAGAGCGGAAAATTTTTCGTGGATGTAACGTGTATATTCCATGGAATAGAATCGGGATAAAAGAGAAGTTTATGAGGCAACACTTCCGAGTGGTCGATGACTGGAATCCCCCGGGAAGGTCAACAAGACGAAATCACGCGTCAACCTATGAACCATTGAATGGCCAACATTTACGTGAAAACTTTCACTTTGCGATGCCGACGGAAAGAGCTCGTCCAGCGTATGTCTGCTATATGTTGATTGTATAGGGCAGACAAGAACGTAAGATCTCATGATCAAATTGCACATGATATTTATAAGAGTATTCTTACACCGTTCCTGTTCCCAACGTTTGGGTATGCGAGAGTATCGTAACTTGAAAGAAAATTTCCCATTCAAGAAACCCAAATGCGTCGAAACGCGTGCCTTTTCAAAACCTGCGATATACAGTACCCAGATAGTTCCTCATATTGGCATCATATGTACATCATCACTGCGACATAGAAAGTCTCTCACAGCTGTGCATTCCTTATGAGTGCTCCCGTTGAAGTCATATTTGCATCACATGATAATTCACAATAATACATCGAAATGAAGCAAAGTTGTTCTCACGCTAATATGCATGTAGTGAATTCACCAGACTAGCAAATTCGGCTCACGAATATCTAACCATAAGTGAGTGCATGAGGGGCTCATATGGGTGTCACGGCGCGAAGAAATTGTAGTGCTCATACGGAGCTCATATTAGCGGCATGGCGTGACGTAATTATGCTGTGCTCATACGAAGCTCATATTAGCGGCATGGCGTGACGTAACTATGCTGTGCTCATACGGAGCTCATATTAGCGGCATGGTGTGACGTAACTATGCTGTGCTCATATGGAGCTCATAAGAGTGTCATAGCGTGAGAAATTAAAAAATTCAAAAATGTTGCGCGCGCCCGTGGGGTCCGTGTGTGTATGTGTGATTTTTTAAAAAGAAATGAGACCCCGCGGTTCCTCAATTCCGCAGTATTTAACGACTCCAAACTCATTCCTCAAGGAGCTATACCGGTGTGACACTTTCAAAAAATCGATTTTTTTGCCTTTTTCGACCGTTTATACTTTCAAGAATATCCTGTAAAAATGTCAAGGCCGTGATTAGAGATAAAATGATCTCTAATCCTTTGATCTTGCAAAATTCGATACTTAAATCTTTAAACGCGTTTAGCTGGCAATGAGATTTTTCAAATTTGCTGACATTGTAACTCAAAGAGCACTTAACCGATTGACTTGAAATTTGAACTGAGTACTCTTGAATATATTTACTCTACAATGACGTAGGATATTTTTGGTTGGATGAAAATTGGGATTGGCAGGAGGACTTGGCATTGAAAAAAATGCCCGTTTTATAAGCAAGAAAAGAGATTTCTTTTCCATGACTACGCCATTTTGTTAGATTTCGATATTTTTCGAAAAACCCACGTCATTGTACAGGAAGTGCCGTCCAATTTAATGACATTTTTTCCTTTTTCGGTTTCAGCTACTCAATCGGTCGGAATCATGTCAGCAGTGAAGGAACTTTTTTTGGCGCCACCGAAGGCAGCGCATAAGTCGCTTGGGTTTCAATATTTTTCTATGAAAAATTATGTAATATAGGTCAAATATAGCCGAATATATTCTTCATTTCCCGAAACATTTAATTAAGTACTTTTCTTCCTAAAAATTATCGAAAATCACCCAAATGTTCAGTGTTCACACTGGTATAGCCCTTTAAATTGTGAATTACTAGACATTGTACATCGCCAACGACCAAGATATTGAGGATGCTATAGGGTCTAGCCGTCGGGGGTGACGTACGACAGGAGCGACCTATGCTTTTGCATGCGGCCGATTCACTATTGCCAACTGTTAGCTATAAAATAATCGTCATATTTAACATACGTTTTCGAACAATTTTTTCACATCTATTTATAAAAAGACACATTTTCACCCATTCGATGATTACGGGAGGCCGGGGTTCAAAATGCCGAGGGTACGTTGTTCCGATACGCATAGCTTCGCGGAGAATATAGATAGCAATAAGTGTCATGCGCATCGCAAAACGTTATACCATCGCGCAGTTTCGGCAGCCATTTTGGTGACGCCGGGACGACGAGTAAGAGTTGTCGCTTGGAAGAACAACTTACCCCCAGCACTTTGAATCCTGGCCTATATGGAATGCTTTCATTACTTTGTATAATTATTTTCCATAATATTTTTTACGCTCAATTAACGCGAGACCAATTGGCAATGCCGTAAATCGTGAGGTATGATAATGCTCTGGCTTCCTAAAGTGTCGCAACGTTACACTGGCCCGCCGAGCTGTCAACAATGAATATCAATCAGAGGAAAAAAATGCATTCGCTGGAAACGAAACGTTTGTACTGAAGCTGTCTATAATCTAGAAGAAAAAAAAACTTAAACAAGGTGTGATATCTTAAAAATGTCTCTTATGTTTGAAAAAAAAATCCACCGAATGTTGTATTTACCTAGAAATAGCTGGAAACTTGTGATTTCTGAACATAGATCTCAAATTATTATCAAGTAACGATTACTAACAAAGAGAATAAGAACAAATATAATTCATCATTAACCTAAGGACCCTACACTATCTGTGTGAAACAAATAACCTTCACTGGAGTTACCCATACCCCAGCACTTCAAATCAACGCTGCTAACGAACTGATTGTCGTAGAGAGTTTTTTTTCAATCGCACGTTCGAAAACTGACGAATGAAATAGGCTTTGCGAGAAGAATTTAATGTAAATTTTTCGCCATGAAAAATGGGATTGAACAAAGCAAGAAAAAATATTTTAGCCTATCTCACTAAAAATAATTTTAAATATCATTAATTTTGTTGTGCGTGTATGTTCGACAATTTTTTCGTGGATTCTTACAAAAGACGGTATGGACCAACCTTTAAAAAATTATAAACAAAAAAATCGAAGTTCTTGAAGTATTTCGCAAGGAGTAAGGATGGCAGTTTAAAAAACAAATTGAATTCGTTTCGGCGTGGCTTCTTGAGAGAAAAAGAGTAGATAAATGTTTAAAAAAAAAATGATTTTATGTAAAAAAAATAGTGTTTTCTAGTTAAAGAACACATTAAAGGATATTGAGCTGATTATACATGAAATTATTTTTGAAATAATACCTTTAGCTCAAGGTACAGGATATAGAACTGGATTTACATAATAACATTGAAAACATCGCTACAGGTAGTTTGACATGGGATATTAGAAATGAAAACAAAAGAAACGTATACTGTAGTAATAAATGCAGAAATTTAGATTTGTCCGTTGGAAATTCAGTTGGGTGCGCATCGAGAGCACTGCATCGAGCGATGATCGTGGCAACACGGGAATCGGCATTCAAGGTTTCGTCAGGTGACAAAATATACCACGTTACAACTTCGCTCCTGACGCCGCACGGCCTATTCATGTTATGAGCGGATGCAACGCGAGTGCGACGAGCAGGAGGGTTGAGTGACCATTTGTATCAGTTTTTCCCGTAAAGAAATTTACTCCGAGTACCGCCATGAGCAGATTGGGATGAACGACGCATCTTTATTCTCTCCGCTTCTCATGCGATCATGTAAACGTCGCTGTCTGCACCGTCACGGGCAGAATCCCGTCTTCCTTCGAAAGAATCTCCAACAGAACCCCCCAATTTTTCTTCATGGTCTGATTCACTATCAGTCGAGTCGTTGTCCTGAGGTTCCTCTTTATTGTTGTGCGCATGCAGCACCCTCTGGACCTTTTCCGCCTTTCGCACTCGCGACCTCGTCCTCATGGCTTTATTCTAATAAAACAATTCAGAATAGTATTATGTGAATAGTATAAAAATGTTCATAATCTAATTTCTGTTTGTAACGCACTGAGTTTATAAGGATAAATAACAACAACAAAAACCATGGAAATTATTATATACTTACGCAGAGCAAAACATCGCAAAAAATGTGTGGTGACGCTAACCCCAGGCTCTCGAAGAATGTTCACTACGTCACGCACAAACTACAACTGACGGTTATTCCTGCACGAACCTGCTCTAGACAGTCTTCCCTACTAATGCGATCGATATTTTCACGTGACTACTCAAACTGCCGGAACGCTAGGGCCCGAAAAATAATGTGAGGTTTGGGGTACCCAAGTAAAGGGTCCTACGGTTAATTATCCTGGCTAAGTAGTTTAAGGTCCCCGGGCATGATTATCGAATGTGCATAAGGCAGATAGCATTAGTGCCATTTACGACGTTGCCATGATGGGACAACTTAATATTTAGGTTCTTGTTTGTCGCGCAAATCCGCGATCGAAAGCATTCATAATTTTATATCGGTGCTGTGAATCCTCATTTTCATGGTGCCAAAGCTGAGTCCGATGAATAGTCGATCCATATCTTCTTTTTTTAGCTCCGTAATGGCGTGTTTTTTTTGCAGATACAAATAATGGGCCAAAGAGTGATCGGGAATTTTCCACAAGCGTATGTGATTAGCCCACGAAACACATCGAACCTCGATTTTTTTAAATTAAAAAACGCCGCTGTGGATCGTTACCAAACTGCACAGGATGGTCAGTAGAAAAGTCATGCACGCCCTGAAAAAAGTTCATCGATAGCATATTAACCTGACCTAATAACAACCATGAACGAACTTGACCATGAAAAGGTCGAAACTAAATCTGATCATAATAGATTGCAAAGATGTCTTTCAAAATTCACAAAAAGATTCAACTAAATGCCATGTAAAAAATAAAAACGTGATCATGATAAAATAATTAGCCGAGTGAGTGTCAGATGACACGATCAACTTTACCAAACCTCTAATGTCATCACGGTTCACTTCATAATTTTACAAGAATGGAATTAAGCAAGAGTTTAGGTACTTCGAGATTGACGGCTGTTGTACAGCCATAGGGCGCATGAGACAATGTTTCCCGCCGCTGCTCGGTCTGCGCAAACTTGACGATATCCCCGACCTAGCTAAAATTCGTCATAGGATTGGGAGCTTCGTTGCGTAGGTAACATTAGACACGTTTGATCAGTTACTTATTATCGATTCCTTTGTGACCTATAATGTGGAGGGGTGCAAGTCAAACATTAACTATTGTTCTCGAAACCCGAATAAACAGACATCTGATGCGATTTAGATGTGAAAAGCATCAGATAGCAACGCAGAAGCCAAACGATACGAGTTGATAATGAGAACAGTGAAAAATGTTATATTAACAAATCGTTTATTTCGGTTCATTACAATGCGGAAAATCATAAAAACAAATGGCAGTGAGCAACTTTATTAGGAAAGTAATCGATCAACTATTCTAGACTGTAGGATTCTATGAATAAAAAAAATAGCATTCCGTATAGTGAAAGACAAAAAAAAGCGGAAGAAACAACGGTGAACTATGAAAATTTCGAGTATGAGAAGGAAGTAAGCATTGAATAAACGACAAACATGATGATTTGTTTTGCATCATGCCAGATCGTTTTATGCCTGAATATTATTATTGTATTGTTTCATCATTAGAAGTTTTTTTATTGCAAGAAAAATAGTGCGCGTGCTAAAGAGAAAAAAAATCCGCCTTGTTTTCACATAAAAACATCTGAGTGACATTTACTCTTCTTTGGAGAGCACGCTTAAAGGGGGAAATTGAATGAGGAAACATATAGACTGATATTTTAGGCGATTAGCAAAATCCCTGTAACTGCGCCAAAAAAGTTCATAAAGTCAAGCACGCGTATGTCATTTTTTTCATGTCTTTATAGTCACGAGGATTTTTTTAGAACATTGCCGGACACGTTTACCGCATCCTTCTGGCCATACATTTTCACACTCTGATTGTTTATGCCTCCTTATAATTTTTGATGGCTCCGAAACTGTACTAACTATTGGCACCCGCTCCTTAACGCAATCCTGCAACGGGAGCAAACCGTTAATATAATTATCCCCGCACTCAGAAATTCCAAATATTTGGAGACTACTCCATCGCTTCAACACATTGGATCTTTGAAATAACACTTCTAGTTAATTGAACATTTACGAATTAACAAACTGGTATTCTTTCTACACTTTTCATTCCATGCGGATATAATCGATTCTCTCTTTCAGAAAATGGAGTGTAGTAATTGCCGTATAAGTGGGAGAAAAAATATAGCATGTCGGACAGAATATTCAGACGAAATAAAGGATCTCGGACGAATGTTAGATAATATAAAAAATAAACTGTCCGATTGCGCAGCAGTTCACTGAATATGTCATATGATGATAAAAAAGCATTCCTGTAGTGGAATTCTTAGTTATAACAAAGTAATCGCTCGGTTAAATACTCCTTTGACGAGAAAACCGAAAGGTGGTAATTATTTTTCGTAGGAGATTTACATCCCTTTCTAAAGAGATCTCTGCCGCTAACAACTGAATGATAAAGTTAATATCGGTTTGTAGAACTCCTTTAGGTTATTCGTAGATAGAGATACTTGGCGTCACAGCGCTGTCGCGCCTCTTATTGTTGTGATTGCTTAGTAATTTATGAAAAAAAAAAAAAAAAAATTTTGTCCGGTTCTTGTTTGACATCTCAAAATTTCTTCGATATGCTTTGACATATGAGATCTTTAGTTTCATTTTTTTTCTCTGCTCGTAAGGATAAGATGCGGGAGTCTTACGAGGGAGAATACGGCATGAGAATTGAGAAACTTATCTTGGATGTTTTTCATGAATTCAACTATCCTTGTACAGGCGAGACGGAGATCGCGGAGAGAAATTTGATTAGCTGTTTCTTTCGTTCAACCGCTCACCACAAAAAGCTTACCAATAAACCAGATCCTGCTTCATATTATTCTCAAGGATCTTGCGATGAAACCCTTTTATACATTTTCCGAGGTGGGTTCTCGTTACAGCGGGTAGGGACGGCCTTTTCTCTCAATCGGGGCTGGAAGCAATCGCAGTGATTGTTTTCAACGTTTCTGTGCCAATTTGCCATTCATACTTTGTCATACCACAAGGGGCAATTTAAAAAATGGCTACTTCCTTTTTGCAGTCGCCGAATTTTACCACGTATCTCATACACATCTGGGATAATACTAATTATTATAAAAAGGAAATTTCTTTTCTTAAATCATTTTTTACATTTCATTGGTCGTCGGGAAATCGTTTTGTTATGCGGATCGATCGTAAGGAAGCAGACGCAGATTGACCCATTTTTCTTGTAGCATACAAATACAATGTTTGCAAAATTGAAGCGGATGAGTTCGAGAGTTTAAATCGATTTTTCTGCTTTCAGGTCGTCGTCTCAAAGAGAGCTGCATTGCTGTTGGACAGACTAATGGTGGCTCTGCAGAAAGCCATCGATGATCAGGCGGGACCTGGAAGCATGGGGATGGATACATCCATTAGTGCGCCCATTCGCCAAAAACCTCGCAACTCGCCCGTAATTACGGCTGGCACGTCTATCAACAACGACAAATCGAGCGTGAGCTGATAGTGTTGAAAATATTAAAGAAACCTTCTTTCCTTCTATGCATCGAGCTCCGTACTAAAATGTGAAGTTCAAAATCTGCCAAAAGTTCATGTCGAAGCAATTTTTATGACTTTAAGAAAATGTATGCTTTTTTAAATGAAATTAACAAGACACTTGGAATAATGCGTTGCTTTTTTGTGCTGAGAATGTGTTATTTTTATTTGCAGATCAATCGTCGAGCGCAGGGAAAGGGACGAGTCTACTGGCGATGTTATTTTAACGCTGTAACGTGTTTCAAGAAATAGAAGAACGGAATCTCGCAATAGGATCAATAGCAAATTTATTCCTTTCTCATTCTTCAGCCATTACTTTTTAGCTCGATACATGTGAAGCATCCTAATAAAAGTGAAGTTTTTCTGTCACACTTTCATAAAATGCTGAAACGGGAATTTATCGCAACCCTTATACACGTTTCTGCCAAGCTTTGTCTTTGTCTTCCTAGTATCACCGAGATACATTACAAGATTAGATTTTGTAAATCCATTGAAACTTTTTTTCAACATCATTCATGCATCAAACAGACGATTCATTGGATTCGAGGATTTTTTAAGAAGAATACAAAATGATAAGAATTCCCGTTATTGAGTGCGAGCTAATAGTTAGATACCGTCATTCAACAATTCGACCTCGGAAACCTGTACGTTCCAAAAAAATGACCATCAAAATTCTGCTTATTGTATAATCAAAAATATGTACTTAATAATAATTCTATGCAATCGAAGTTTTTTTTAATACCTGTAACAAAGATAAATATCGATGGGGTGGTGGGGGAGGGGGGTCGTTAACCTGTTTACCAGCAGCTCATGGCGATAAAATATTAGTGAGCTCCGGATATAAGCGGAAGATGAAAATATACAATATACCATTTCGAAAGAGACCGTGATATGTCCAACGAAGAATTTTCCGTTATTTATACGTGATACTTTATACTACAGTAGCCACAAATATTAAAGGATGAAAAAATCCGCATTTTTTGTGATTTTCAACAGGCTGCAACTTATTAGCAAAAAATCGTCGTAGAAGAATGAAAAAAAAGGAAATTAAAGCTGAGAGTCTCTAGCTGAAAGTCCGAGCGCTGAAAATATTAAACAGTGCGCAGTTTTTGAGAAAATATAAGAAAATCAGCGGAAAAAAATTTCCAATTTTCGCTTCCTTTTTAGAAGGCCTGCATTTTTTTTAGTACCTGAATTTTTTTAAATTATATCTGAAAGTTTTTTTAAGACGATTTTTTCTCTCTAACCTCAGTTTGCTTTGCCCTCTGTACGATGATTTGTCTCCGCGTTATCATTCGTCAAAGCTGAAATCACACTTCTGACTTTGATGACTCATAACTCGTGTACTAATGATCGTATAGAAACTTGAAGTATGGTTCTGGAAACCTTATAGTATCCTCTATGAGTTATTTTTTGCAATGTAAGAAACGTGATTTTAAAAAGAATAAAAAATGGCTCTTTTAAGATTTTTCACATATCTTGAGATTACGGTGTATAAATCGATACGCCAAGGATAATTTTGGCTATTCTCCAACCTCAAAGTATCGCGAATAAGCCCTCAAAATTTGGAACCGCTGCGACTTTTCTTTTAGTGTAATCTGAACGATTGAAATGGTCACTTTTGTAAAAAAAAAAAAATTGATGGATCAATTAAATTTTTTTCATTCTTTGTTGAGGGATGAAATTCTTTATTCTATCAATACATACTAACAACATTTTGTTTGTCAAAAAATACTTTTGAAAAAATGATATTCCTTTACAATACTATCACAATGTTACGACATTGTAAAAAGTTAATAGTTTCATTTTTTTCCGACAGTACGGTTCGTTTTTTTACCACCGGCATTAGCATTACCTAAAGTGTACCAAGTAGACGCTGTGCGTGCGTGCGTGCGTGCGTGCGTGCGTGCGTGCGTGCGTGCGTGCGTGCGTGCGTGCGTGCGTGCGTGCGTGCGTGCGTGCGTGCGTGCGTGCGTGCGTACGTGCAAATAACGAACAGTGTTGTCAGAAAATATCAAACGATTATTTTTTCACCGTTATTGAGCATTGTGGATAATGTGAAGAAAACAAATATTTTCTTTCAATTATTCACTTCTTGACAAGCAAAACGTTGGATATTGACAGAAAAAATGTCATCTGTCAAAAGTGAATAAAAAAGATAAATCAATCCTTTCATTTTTCACAAAAGTGACAATTTCAATCGTTCGAATCACAGTGAAAGAAAAATCGCAGCAGTTTGAATTCTTGAGGATTCATCCAGGATATTTTGAGGTTGAAAAAAAACCAACAATATCCTTATTCTATCGATTATTGACGAAATAATCAGAAGTCGTGTGAAAAATCGTAAAGTCGTAGTTTTTACCTTTTTTTTATCAAAATTGTCACAATAAAAAAATTCATCAAAAATCAATGCGAACGACTTATAGAGAATACTTTGAAATTTCCAGAACCTTACTTTAATTTTCTGTACGATCAACGATCAACGACAAATTTTCTGCACACGAGTGATGAGTCATCAAAGTCAAAAGTTTGCTTTTGGCTTTGGCAACCGATAACTTGGACGAAAATCATCGTCCGGAGGACAAAAACTCAAATGAAAGAGAAAGGATTAATCTAAAAAAGCTTTCAGACGGAATTGCCAACAAATTTATTTCGGTCTGTGGACCTTTTGAGAGGGACGCAAAAATTTTGAAAAATTTTGTTCTGCCGATTTTCTTATAATTCTTGCTTTATTTGCTTTTCTCTGATTGTGATATGAGCATTTTTCGCTAAGTTACAGTCTGTTGAAAATCAATTTAAAAAAATACGGATTTTTGTAAATCATTAAATTTTCGTAGCTAGTGTATTCAGTAAAAAATTGTAGGGTCAATGAAATCGCATTCCCATTGCGACACCGAGAATTTTTTATTAATAGTTGCAGACGGATATTCTTGCCTATTTTGGAGTTGAATCTATCGTATACAAAAATGTACTTTCGTTCGGATCTTAATCGATTTACGAGCTTGACTTGATTGGTAAATGGTGGACCGCAATTTGCCGAAGTTTTCTCCGTTAGAACAAAAATTAAGTACTCTGAAAGAAACCATTTTATCCCTCGTGCCATGAAAGAGAGTAATATTTTCGCCACTGTAGAATGGCTCAGTGTTATCAAGTATATCTGATTATCAGATAGAACTATCAGGACAAAATGTGAATGTCAGATGTATAGTACATTTGATTGTTGAAAACATGTTTTTATAGCATTAAGTTCCAATACTTCAACCCTCCAACCGAACACAGGCGTCGTTCGCGTCCTCGGTATTTTAACAATGTGGGTATCCCGTGAAGTTCCGTTTACCTGGGGCGTTCGTATTGTAGTGTAAAAAAAAGTTTGCGGTAGGGGTAGTTCACTGCCACAGATCCGCCAGAATCAGTTGATTTAGCTGATTAGCCGTGAAAATCTGTCGAAAACGCAAGCGTTCGGGATGTGTTCGGGAAACGTGCGTAAAATCCGACTTTACGATTTTTTTCTTTCTATAATTCGGTTTTTTTAAATCAAAATATTCATTTTCACAAATGTGTTGAGTAAATAAACCCAAATATGGATGTGAGAACCAGCGAAGAGGTCAGGGTGTCACTTCGTTCTCGCAAACAAGTGAAATATTTCGGCGGAGAAAATTCTGAGAATGACGATTGTTCTATAGAAGATCATCAGGAAGAGGAAGAGGAGTGCGATAAGTTGTCCGATTCGAAAGGTTATCACTTTATCCATCAATATTTTACGTTTATTATAAATTTTATCTTCTATGAGTGTTCATACTAAGTAGCGATATTCAACCCTTAAAATAAATACCCTTTTTTAATTCCCGAAACCTCCTATATTTTTTTTTCTATAAGTACATAAGCTTGAGTGAAAATAACTCAAAGGATTTTTCGAACGAAGTTACTTGACAAAAATCATGCATTTTTCAACAATACGGTGCATTTCAAGCATTTTTTTTTCAACGATTGAATTAACAATCCCAAATTAATGTTAGGCTATTATTCATTAAGCTTATAATTGAAACTACAAAGAACATCAATCAATTTTTTAAGAATTCTTTTCCAACATTTAAGGTTCTTAAATATGTCGCGGACGCCAATGCTCCATGTATTCTATTAGAAGGTGCCGAAAAATAATGTTCGATTCGAGGGTTGATTCTGCTAAATTCGTTTAAAAAATACTAAAATCTTTAAAAAAAAACTAGAGCAAGATTTATTAAGGCGAAACTTTTTTTCTCCAGTTTTCAAGTCGAAGAAAATGCGTGTGATATTTGCATGAATGATAATTGCTCGAAAACATTCAACATTTGCTTCCAAGTCGATACAAATTTTGATGTAAATTAAGCGTTGTCAAAATTATATTATCGTCGAAAATGGTCGTGAGATGTCAGAGAAACTGTATGAATCGCTTGTCCAAAATTATGACTTACGATAGATCTCATTGAGGTTAAGCGGGAAAGAGACAAAGCAAAACATCGACGCAACCCAGGCTCGCGCAGGTAGGGTAGAACTCTCTCGAGCTACTGCTACCTATCGATAGATGTCGCAGCGTCTGTTTGTCCCGAACGCGTGCTGTAACATCCTCTCGCGCATTTTAAGACGGAATGACACCTCATCGCGGTCGATATGGTAGAACAATTATAGATACCCAAAAGTCTCTAAAATAGCTCTTCAGATCCCGTCGAAACTTTGCCAAACGACGTCAAATAGATAGACGAACAGCTGTCAGCCCCTCAAATTTAGAAAATTTGAGGGGCTGACAGCTTTAAAAAATTAAAAAAAGTACATTGGCTTATGATAAGCAAAGCTACGTTTTTTTTTCTCAAATTCAGAAAATTTGAGGGGCAGACAGCTGTTCGTCTATCTATTTGACATCGTTTGACAAAGTTTCGACGGGATCTGAAGAGCCGTTTCAGAGATTTTTGGGTATCTATAATTGTTCTACCATACCGACCGCGATGAGGTGTCATTCCGTCTTAAGGCCATGTGCCACACGCCTCCTACCACTTCGAAATTTTGAAATGAGAATTCTCCCAAACGGAACAAACAATTGGAATGAAATTTGTTGTATACATGCAGGACGCTTGCTCCGAGGGGATGGTTATAGCCATTTTCCATAATTGGAATTGGATTGGATTGGAATTGGTCTGAGAGGTATGCAAAGATTTTGTGGGCTGTTGGATTTACCACAACCGGTTGTAAAATGCACGTATGATGTAAGTGTGTAGAATATTCTAACTGCGTCAGAATCAGTACATGAGATGATTTGTATCTCGAGTGTGCAAGAAGAAAAAGAAAGGACAACTGAAGCAACAGAACGGCCCAATGAAGGGTTGACCGTGTCTGGCGATGGGACATGGCGGATGGGACATTTGAATTCGTTGGTGGGTGTATCAAGTGTCATCGGTCATTGCATTGGCAAAGTACTTGATATGCACGTCAAATGAAAACTTTGCCAGGCATGTGCGAATTGGCAAAAGAAGAGAAATACTAGTGTGTATGAAAAGTTGATACAGGATCATGCTGACCAATATAAAGTAAACCGTGAGGGTTCTTCGGGGAAAATGGAGATAGATGCAATGTAGGAAATATTTGCAAGATCCGAGGAGAAATACGGAGTTAAGTCCACAAACTACATAGGCGACGGATACTCGAAAACTTATAAGAACACAGTCGATAGCGCACCTTACGGCGATACAAAAATAATAAAGAAAAGAGTGCGTAGGACATGTTAAAAAAACAAATGAGTGACAGACTCATCAATTGTAAAAAGAATACGAAAGGATTGGGAGGAAAAAAAATTACCGGGCAAATGATTGATAAGCTGACGATTCATTATGGCCTCGCCATCAGACGCAATAGTGATTCTACCGAAGACATGAAAAAAGCGATCATGGCCACGTTTTCCACGTGGTTTAAACGGATGATAAGCCACAGCATGACCGGTGTCCACCAGGAAGTGAGTCCTAGTGTTCTTGGCAGCAAGCGAAAGCTACCAAAACATTGAAGGACTGTCACCATGAGCCCGCTCTAGATTCCGATGTTGCTAAATCCATCGAACCAATATTTAGGTACCTAAGTTTTGATGATTTACTACAACATTGAGTCAGCGGATTTACGCAGAACGCAAATGAAAGCTTCAAAAACTCCATTTGGAGAATAGCTCCCAAAATATTCCACAACGGTTCAAATATTGTCAACATTGCTGCCAATATTGCTACATGCGTTTTTAATTGGGGGACACAATCCTATCTCCAAGTGATGGATACCTTGGGAATTCAAGACGGGAGATATTCTGACAGGCAATGCGAGATCGAGGATGCGGATCGCATTGCGAAGGCTGAAATTCAAACTCGAAACACGACCCGCGAAAAGAGAATTCAGCACAGACAATCGAGAATTGCAGTTGACGAAGCAGCGAGTACTTCGGAAGGACCAATGTATGGCCCTGGGATTGCTGATTAACGGTAAGGTAAAAAATATCTCTATCCAGCGAGTAATTTTTCTGACCAACTTCGAAACAGCATTGAAGGACACTTGTTGAAAAATCGATTTTAACTTCTTTTTTTTTAATGTTTGAAGTACGAAGAATATTGTGTGAACATTTCATGTTGAAATTCCGCAATCGCCAAAACTATACGGAGAATTTATCGAAAGATCGTGCAGCGGCCCAACGGCTGAGCACGTCATTCTTTATCCACTTTTCAAACGCGATTATCTCGAAACATAGTTTTCAAAGTCGGTGCCACATGTATCTCGAAAACGGCTTGTCCGATTTTGTCCAAATTTGGATAGAATATTCTTCGATAGTTTTTCTCGTTCGCCACGTAGGGGTTTTTCATTTGATTGAACTATTGCTTTTTTATGCAACCAAAATCGTCGGATATTGCCAAAGAAAAACGAATGTTAAATTTAAACGGTCGCATTTCCGTCAAAATTAAAAATTTCAAGAAAAAAAACCTACGAGGCAAACTCCTTTGTATATTCTATTCCAAGAATGCATTGCGTTTTTATGTTTCAGATCAACCGATTGCCCGAAATCCTTGGCACCACAAGCCACGTCAACGAACAACACGTCTGCCGCTGACCACAATAATGGTGCTTCCAGTCAACGAATTTATTTTAAAAAATTCATAAACATACCTCAATGTACATATTTTCCAATTTAAAAAAACCTGGATCCAATCGAAACATTAGTTTTTGAGATAATAATTCCCGAAGTTTACCTGTTTTTCTCGCCGTTTACTCAGGTACCTCCCCTCAAAAAGGAAAACGAACAATGTGTAAATGACCTATCTAAGATATTGTCCTTTGTTCTTCTTAAAAAATAATATATAATAAAATATAAAAACAATATAATTGGTATTATTATTATTATGAGCCTGCAATGTCACTTATCACTGCCGGCAAAAGCCCTCCATTCCTTCTTAACACTCCTTTACATGCATTAATGTTTTTCATTTGTTTCGGGGTACCACGAAAAGTACCAATTTTCCGACGCATTTATCAGGCAAAAGTGCGGGTAGATGGACTTGTCCAGAGTGACGTATGAGAGACGAATAGCCAGATAATATACATTTGTAGGGCCGAAGGTGTAGCGGTCGTAAGTTCGAAGGTACAGAGCGCGATAGGTGTCGCTCCATACCAAAATTTGGAATATTGGCCATTTTTTGCTCAATATTAGTTTTGAGAAAAAATGTAATATGACATTTCTTATGGAGTCTATATAGCTCTATCAATCGGAACAAAAATATATGTCAATTAAAAAATTGTTATGTCATTTTTTTCACAGTTTCGGTCCACTGCCGCGGCAGTGGCAAGTGACATTGCAAGCTCATAATAGGACGTTGGGTTTCGTTGCACCGTTGGAATGCAACGAAAATGATTTTTGCTTTGTTTCGAAAATTTCCTTTGGCAGATTAAAGCTACGAAAATCACGAAAACATTGTTTAGCCTTCTTATTTAGCAATTTAAAACAAATCTGCAGAATATTATTTTGGATAATAATTAAACTAAGAAATTAATAAGAATTATCGCTGCGTTCCAACGATGCAAACTTCAGCCTCATACGCATAATAATAATAATAATAATATTTATTATATTGTTATTATATTTAATTATATATTACTTTTCAAGAAGAACAAAGGTCAATGTTTAGATAAGTCATTTATAGACATTATCATTTTTCGTTCTTAATTAATAATACATAATAAAATATGATAACAATATAATTGGTATTTTTATTATTATGAGCCTGCAATGTCACTTGCCACTGCCCGGAAAAGACCTCCATTCCTTCTTTACACTCCTTCACTTAAAATAATGTTTTAAATTCATTTCGAGGTATTACAAAAAGGTACCAATTTTTGACGCATTTATCAGGCAAAGTTGCGGGTGGATGGACCTGTGCATAGTCTCATATGAGAGACGAATAGCCAGATAATATGTCTTTGAAGGACCGAAGGTGTATCGGTCGTAACTTCGAAGATAAACAATTCGTCAGAGACGATGTTACTGAACACATCCAAAGATTAAACATACGCGGCAGCGAGTCCGATTGGGTAACCAAAGCCTTGTTGCCCATCCCAGACTTCGATGGAAATAACATCGTGGTAGAAGATTTTATAGCTGCCATCCAATATGCCCACAGAACAATCGATTGTGATGACAGACCGAAATTCCTATACTTCCTATTTTCAAAATTAAATGGCGAAGCTCAACGTCGTCTGCGGTCTAAGCGCAGCAAGTACACTAGCATTGAACAACTGACCAATGACCACCGGGACCTCTTTATCTTAACAAAAGGTACCCTCGATCTAAGGGTAGAATTACTAAATTTGGCGCAAGGATCTCTCGAGGAGATTGACGATTTCGCTGCTCGCGTTCGCGACATTGTTGATATCCTGAATTGCCGCGTTTGTAAGAGTGCAGGCCGGAGTGCCGGGTGTATGGTAGACATGTGTGCCGAAAATTGTTCTTACGGTTTAGAAACCTTCATCAGAGGGTTACGTGACGATCTTACCACTTAGTATACTCAAAAGAACCACACACTATGGAGTTGGCAATAGATTATGCCCAAGAAGCCGAAAACCTGATTCAATCGCGCTCACGGGTTAATAGAAATAGCGCAGAATTCGACGTCAGAAAGTTATCATCTATTATGTGTCCCCGTGAAACTAACGTCGAGTTCTTAAGCGACGAGGACCGCAATGGTCATCCTGAACACGTCATCAGAACGGTTCGCCACCGTTCTCACTTTTGTGGCTCATCCGTGAAAGTCAGAATCGCAGACGCGAGAGAGTCGGAAACATTCTGTAAGTATTGCATAAAAGGGGTCATACCATCAATTTGTGTTGGAAGTTAGAAAATTGCAAACAGTACGAAAGTCAAGAACGAAAAATTAATCGCCGCGCAAGTCGTACTTGAAGTGAACATCGGTCTAGTAGTTCTGTTTCCTATGACGCTCGGGACAGATACAACTGTGCCTTTTCTCGTGAAAATAATCGGAACCGTCGTTACAACGATCGACAATATGGAAACTACTTCCCGAGTCGTGAATCATATTCGTACGCAGGTCGAAACGATTCTCGAAATAGAATCGTGATCGTAACTCGTCGCGGTCAGTATAGAAAATCGTCAAAGTCGACGACATGAGTGGTATCCTCGACCGCCTAGTGGTGGACACCACTCTAGGCACAGGGACGTCACCAGTCATCACGACAGGCACGACTCCCGATCTCACATCAAAGATAATTCTCGTCACCGTGAACGCAGTAACACATACCACCACGAACGAGACAACTCGCGTCATTGGAGCCGAGGAGATTCGCGCGGTCAGCGTACAAGAAATTCGGGTGAGCGAAGTCAAGACCCTGGCTCTGAAGACGATCATATTCCACGTCGCTCTCCGCGTGATTCCAATCGCTCCGAAAGTTCAAGTGACGAAGGCGACAGAACCAAGCGTTATCAAGAGAGCTGAAAAGCTTCTCGTAGGGGCTCTTTAGATGAATCTCGCGACGGGAGGCGAGACGGCTCGCAAGGTCGCCCTTTAATGGACAGCAAGTCGACCGAAACGTCTAAACCTTGTTCACGTAATTCGCGCTCTGATGCACGACCTGAACGGAATCACCTTGTAATATATATATGTAAAGATAAAAATAGTTTGGTAATAGAGATAAAAATAATTGGCCTCATGCCAATCGTACGATGCTTTCGAGCATTGTACTTCATAACGAGTTGCGGTAACGCATCGATCCACCATTGAGTGTAAACATTTCCCGCATATTATTTTTGAGAAGTGCGATTGAATCGTTCGACGACCGAGGCCTTCATAATAGAATACGTCGAATTATGATTGATGTCGTGTTTCTCCATTGCACGTTTACATTGTAAAACTCTTCCTTTGTCAGTTTGAAGATTTTTTGGATATCGTCTATGATCTTGTATGATTTTCGCAATCGTTGTACCCATTTCGTTGCCAGTGTTACTTTTCAGGGGCATGGCCCATGCGTACTTGCTCAACGTATCGATGACAGTATGTAATTGTAGCCTTTGTTGAAACGCGAATACGGCCGCATTTCGACTACGTCAGCTTGCTACAAATCATCATACCCACGTACGATGACACGTCTTCGCAGGAATTTTTTTTCTTGGTGGAGAATGTATTCCTCCACGAGCTGCTTTTCTTGAAACGTTTTTTCTACTCCGAGCAGATCGTATATATGACCAGACGATTTTTACAAATCTTCCTACGTTGTGTCAGATACAACGTCGGTTACATACTGAATCGTTTCGGACGTATCGTTCATAGTTATTCGCAGCGTATCCTCTAGTGCGATGAGTTTCTTCTCAAATTGATCCACGCGTTCTGTTAACAGCTTGATTTTCGTTTCCACGTAACGTTTATTAGCAGCATCGTAACCCCCATCAGGTACGGCTATGCCCCGTATTTTACATGATCTTGCATCGAAGCCACTAGAGGTCAGACAAAGAGCATTATCACGTGTATAATTTCTTATTAGCCCAGTCCACTGATAGTATGAATTATCCTGGGCTCCAAGAGATGGTCCAAATTTATTGATCGACATCTCGGTATCAATAGTGACTAAGGAATTGTAATTATCATCGATGCATATAGGTTAATTTATAATGAGACCAGCTTCACGAAGTTCCTCAATAATCGACATTATCTCATTATCGTGAGCGTTGTCACCCGCGTATCGTGAAACTTCCAACAATCGCAAACGATCGACCAACTCGTTGGGCTCATTCCAATGCACATAACGGATTTTGTTGTTATTTAACGTCATGGCGAGCGGTATTTCTATATCTTTTCCAGTTTTTCGGTCGAAAGTTAATGGTCCAATTATATATTTATACTTGAAGCCTTTGTTATCCAATACAGGATTTATATTTCTGACGACCTGATTATATTTCTACCACGTCGATGTGCATTTGTTGCCAACAATGTACTGTTATATATGTTTTTGTCTTGCTCGGTGTATATTGCATCATCGGGAATTCTCTCGAAGATTAGCTCATAGAGTCCAGGGGTTCCCAAGTATTTTATGCAATCGATGAATATATTATCATCATTACCCACATCGAAACGTTTATCGCCCAACATAATTCCTCCATTAGTAAATTTGATGCCATATATGTAATCCATGCTGGAATTTTTGTCTTGTGAAAGAATAGATGAAATATATTGTTGACCGAGTGAACCGAAATGTTCGCGCAATGTATTTTAACCTTCAGCTTCGGTGTAAAAGTTACCAGCGAGTCTTGGAATAATGAACGTGTGCGCTTTGTTCCTTGTTTCACATCCTTCTCTGGGTCCTTTGCTTCCGACATGCTTAACGATTCAATTTCCGGCCCAAGAGAGTCAACAGCAGCTGATTTTTCAACAATCTCCGTGAGAGGTTCGGTGATTGGCTTGAGGTGTCTCTTCAATGCAAGATCTTCTTCCATTTTTCCAGTCTTCAAAGCTTGATATTTCTAGCGTATTGAGTCGCCTGTTTTCGCAATTTCGCTCGCAATTTTTCCATCAGTATCAATTGTCGTTATCACGTTACGCCCACATGAAATTATTTGTCGGTCGTTGCACAGCCGATGTCTCAATTTCGACTCCCTACATCACGGTATTGCAAACTTGTTAAATCCATTTCTAAATCGAGCACCGGACAATGAGCTATCTTTGTCAATCACCATGAAGCCGTATTTTAGTTGCTAACATTTTTGACATAACACCAGAAAATCTTCTTACGACATATTCGTATTTACATGTTCATTATAAACATGTTAAAAGTTTGTACAATCTTGTTTAAATAAAATCAGCAAATTCATATCGTCACGTATAAGATGCTTGGGAACCATAGCATATGTTTGGCAAAGGTAGAAACAATCAACGCTCGAGTGTCTGCCCATCGCAAAGTACTCTCTTACTGTATTTTGCTTGTCACATGCTACGTTATCAAAAATAAAAATGGAATTCGGAAGCGCTTCGTGCAGTGCAATAAATATTGATATTTTGGCTGTTGAGGCGATTTCGAGTATACATGTAGGTTTTCCCACAATTTGAAGGACCGCAAATAATGCTGCGTATCGTAAGTGGCACCATGTCTCCATGCTTGCGTATTTGTTGGCCCTCCATTACTGTATCGTCGAAATTGGTCACTTGAATCACCGTCGATTGTTGCATGAAACGCATGTTTTCTCTCTCGAATCTAAGCACACATTCGCCCAAAATGCGTCGTGTGAGGAGTATTTGTAGGAGTGCGCCGGGCCAAATGCGCTCACCATTAAGAATGTTTTTGTACCTGTTGGACGACTGCAGTATTTTCCGCCTAACGGCTCATCAATTACAGTTTATTCCGAAAATTATTGTGTCACAAAATTTGTATCACTTTGTTGGCACGTTGTGGGAGAGGCTTCCCAAACACATATAGGCTGATTCGGAAGTACAGCAATATCGCCGATGCACGTGCCATTGGAATTTACCAGGACAGCTAATATACATTGGTGGTACAGCACCGTTTATAAATAATTGTGCCGAATATCAAAGAGAAAAGGCAACCGTTTGTTAAATCGTGCAATAAATGCACTTCCGAACGAATTACATATTCCCGGCTACCAATTTTGTGAAACAGGCACTCTGTTAGAGCAGAGATTGGCAACGGGTGATCGTGGTATAAATTCATTGGATGCCGCTTGTCGCGATCACGATGCAGCCTATTTTCCAAGCGTTCATTTAGGCGAAAGACACGTTGCGGATAATATACTTGCAACAACGGCAAGAAAACGTATTACTGCGAGAGATTCGACTTTTGGCGAGAAAACGGCCGCGACAGCTGTTTGGGCGGCTATGAAAGCAAAAACGAAATTCGGCATGGGAACGAAGACAAAGAACTCATCGACAAAGAAAAAAAGTCTGTCAAGAAGAGAATACTGCCGATAGCAAAGCGTGGTAGAATTTTGCCAATGTTATCATTGCTGGGAGTTCTTGGATCACTGGCTGGTGGGGCAGCAGGAATAGCAATGATAGCAAAGCGGCGGTACATCAACTTGAATAAATACAATGTCATAATCGAGCTATAGAAGGCTATGGGCTCTATCTCGCTCCCTACAAGCGTGGACAAGGATGTTCAAATAAGAAAAAAAAACGCCAAAACACGGTGAAAATGCCCATGGGTGTAACAACTAATGTACAGTTGGAATGTTTAGCCCGACGTATGCGCATATCATTCTTCAGGGGGATCTTCATGCGCGATAATTTACCAGTTTGCGGTGGAGTGCAACTAGATCTGAGCGGTATAGTAAATGTAGACGATGCTGATGGCCCCGGTAAGCATTGGATAGCCTATGCCAAAAGGGGGAGTCATATAAGTAATATATTTTGATAGTTTTGGAAATCTTCGACCGCCCAAGGAGTTGGTGCGATATTTTGGACCAAATACCACAAAAATACAATACAATCGAGCATCTTATCAGAATTACAATGAGAGTATTTGGGGGCAATTGTGCTTGCAATTTCTTCAAAACGTCGATTATGAATATGTATTTAAGCCGTGACAATGCGTCGATCAACTCAGTATTCGAGGGAAACATGTCACTGACGCTTACGTTGACCGGCAAGAGTAGCCTTCTAACCGCAAATTACTTACCCGCTATAGATTCCAATGACGGCTCTTATGAGCTGTGTTTGACGGATTTCGAGATTTATCACGCAATACCGAATGTGAATTCATCAAACAACAAATTTCACTTTGACAATGATGACAAGGAAATGTAATCCCTGAAGGATCCTCTGAACTGAGAGCTATGAATGCATATGTGAATCGTGCAATTTTACTCAAAGCGGTCGATAGCGGTGATGATGCTGAAAATGAAATTGTTGCTCAAAATCGTGCAGCAATCGTGCTACGAGCTAGTCGTAATACACAAAGAGCGAAATCGAATGTGCGTACAGAATAAATTTCAATAAATCCGACAACGTATGATCCCTGTTGGGATTTTCATCAAATCGAATACTGCATCCCTGGAAATGGTAGGAATCTGATGTACCTATAAACATAATGAATGTCAATATAATCCGCATAGAATGTAGTGTCACCACTGGTACGTACTGCAATGGCGAGCGTGTACACACGATACATGAATTTTCCCCAAGCGTACCACCAGAATATAAGATATCGGAAACGCCTGCGTAAACCGTGGATCCTCCAATCGTTGTGCGGAGCAATACGGATCTAACGATACGGTATCGTGGATCAACTTTTTCTACTCGATTTTCGAGGAGAAGAAATTACAGTGAGATTGCACATACGAAAGCGACGCTTGTGATGCTCGTTCTGTATGACACGGAATACACCGGAGCCAATATTTCTACGCGAGATAATACGATTGCACGCAATAATACTCTTGCAAGCAGACAAGCGGCATTGAGTGTTAAATTGCCCGCAAAAAAGAAACTCAATGCAGCGAATTGTAAATCTTTAGAATCCCTGGGATTTATTGTACGACATACTTGAGGCAAAAGAATGACTGACGTTTTGAATATCAGTGGGGAGCCAAACTTCGACGATCGTATCATCAAAATTGAGACTCATACGTACAATCCGTATGCCAACTCAACGTTTGGACACAGCGGTAAAATACAAATTTCTATACAACACCAAGCCTTGTACACCCTACCATTTGAAAGTTTTCTCTATGTTGAAGGGAAAGTTCATGGTGCTTGAAAAACCTGATGATCAAGCAATAGTAGTATTGGTAAACAATTCCGTGGCATTCATGTTGACGAAGTTCGTTGTGGACTCGATGGTGTGGAGATTGATCGCAATCGAAACGTTGGAATAACAACCACAACTAAAAACTACATCTCTCTAAGCCCTGAGCGGAGCCATACTCTGAAAAATGCTGCGTCGGATGTGACACATAATGATGGGGAAACATACTTCAATTTTTGTGTACCTCTCAACATATTGCTAGAAATCTGCGAAGATTACAAGCGCGTTGTTATCAATGCTCATCATGAGCTAATTCTGATAAGTTCACGCAATTACAACAATTGCGCATTCAGTCATCATCCATTAGTAGAGGCAGAAGTTGAATTGCTCAAGATACAATGGCGTATGCCCCGCGTAATATTAAATGAAATAACTAAATTGAATACTTCGAACATTGGAAAGTGGGCAATATTTAAATATGTGCTTTCGGTCTTGGGATCTATACGAGTATCCACTACTTCAAAGCACAACGAAATATTCATAGACTGTAAAAGCTGTCTCCTAGCTCGAAAAACCAAGATATCTAATATTGGCGCTGCAGCCTGGTAAAAAAATTATATGGTAAAGGACATTATATTATTCGCCGACTGCAAACTCGCCAATATTGAACTTTATCTCAACTGGGAAACCTATCCTTACGACGATTTTAATTTGGACTTTGACAAAAACAGATTCGCCATTTTGGTCAATATGTACTCTCGATTTCGTAAATCTTATTGCGGCTGTAACAGTGATAATGCTTTGCTCACTATCGCATAGTTTCAATATAACGGCCCTCTCACGGTCATCGATTGCTTGGGCCAAAACAAGTCTATGAAAAATGCTACCGTGGACGTGCAAATAGAGTTTGCATGTAAGAAAGATTTGCCACCAAATACTACTGCCTATTGTTTAATCTTGCACAATTGCTTTGTTGAATATTGTTCATTGACCAACATGGTACCAACATTCATGTGATTTTTTTACTCCTCACCCCTTCCTTCGTTCCATCATCTATTATGAAATTACAGAATTGTATAAAATATTGCTCTCGAAAGTGACACAATTATTTTTCGTTTGGAATTTGATGGAAAATAATTTAATTTATTCACTCGATGATGTTCGAAGACATTGATCGGCAGATGTCCGATAGATCTTCAAGAGACGTTTGAAGACGTTCGTTAGATGTTCGGATACGTTCATGAGACGTTCGGAGACATTCGTGATACGTTCGTGAGACGTCCGAAACCGTTCAAGAGACGTTCAGAGACGTTTAAAAGACGTTCGTGAGATATTCGAAGACGTTTGTGAGACGTTCGGAGACGTTACAGAGACGTTCGGAGACGTTACAGAGACGTTCGGAGACGTTTATGAGACGTTCAAGAGACGTTCGGAGACGGTCGGTGACGTTCGAGTGTCGTTCGGAGATGTTCGGAAAGGTTCGAAGACGTTTGTGAGACGTTCGGAGATGTTCGAGAGACGTTCAAGAGACGTTCGTGAGAAGTTCGGAGACATTCAACAGGCATTCGAAGACGTTCGGAGACGTTCGTGAGACGTTCGAGAGACGTTCGTGAGACTCTGATATTCTGGAAAAACTATTGACCGCACGTATTCGCCGCCGCGGAACAATTTGTCGCTTGAACACTCAGCTACATTTTTGTCCACAGCACCAAACTCATATCTCGTTATTTTCGGTCAATAGGTTTCCCAGAATTTCGTTTTGAATTTTCAACCCCGAAGAGGGGTTGGAAAAAGTAAAACTCAAGGGTGGTCCATAGAAATGAAAATGTAGAGAAAATTATCATCGACATTTCGTACATTTAAACCATCGCCGAAAAATCGATTGTTTTTGAGTTATTCAATAAAAAATTTTTTTGTATACTTCAACCATTTTTAGGGAAGTGAAGATATTATTCGAGAGGGATGATCAAATACTCGATCGATGCGTCTTTTCGAGTGATACAACATTCCCATTTGAAAAAAAATGGTATGAATTTTTCTCAAAGAGTTATCGGATTAAGACTGATTTTTCAAAATTGCATCTGACTTCTTCACTTCCAAAATGAACTTTCACGACTTCGGCGCTGTGGACAAAAATAAAGCCCGGATTTTACTGAACATTTTGTCTTCCGACGCCGACCTCGTGGGGGTTGTAGTTTGACATTAAGGCCGTCCTCTAGTTTCTCGGGTCGAAAAAATCGATTTTTTTTTTCATAAATCACATAAAAATATGTGTAGAAAATGTGTGCCAAAGGATTTTTCGATATTCAAAGTGGTTCACAAGTTACGGCCCTGGAACGGAGAAGGTATACGGAGCGCGCGCCGGGCTGCTCCGAAAGCCGAGTTGGAAAGATGTTGTTGTTGTGAAAAAAGAGTGTGTTGGACACGTTGAAAAGAGGATAGGGACTCGGCTCCGAAATGCAAAAACATCTAATAAAGGCATTGGTGGGAAAGGTGCAGGAAAACTCACTGATAAATTGATTGGTGAGATGACAACGTATTACGGATTAGCTATTCGGAGACATCCAGATTCTATCGAGGAAATGAGAAAGGAAATTTGGGCAACATTCTTTCACAAGATTTCCACAGACAGCAATTTACAGCATCAAAATTGTCCTGCAGGCGAATCTAGTTGGTGCAAATGGCGCAGAGCTGAGTTTCTCGGAGAGGCTGAGCAATTCAAACACAATAAACCGCCTCTTTCTGAAGCAGTTCAAAAAGTTATCAAGCCAATTTATGAGGATTTATCCAAAGAAGAATTGTTAAGCAGATGCCTGGGAGCGGAAACTCAAAATAATAACGAGTCGCTCAATTCGTTAATCTGGACTTTCGCTCCGAAACACCTCCATTCTGGGCCAAAAGTGGTAGAAATAACCACGTTTCTCGCTGTCATAATCGTCAACGAAGGATTCAAATCTATCCTGAAGACCTGGGAAACCATGGGAGTGAAAATCGGCCCACAAGCTAAAGGATATGTTTAACAGCGTGATGGGCTCTCGGATCGACCGTTCAGAAAAGCGCACGAGTGATGTTGTAAAACAGGCCCGAATCGCGAAAAGGGAAGACGGAGCAGCTCTGCGTGACTTCCAAGAAGAAGAGGAAGGCCTATTGTATGGTCCAGGCATAGCAGATTGACGGTGAGATGAAATTTTCAGTATAAATCACATGCGCGAACTTTCAAACGCGTTTTTCTCGAAACACCATTTTTCGAAACGGTGACCACGATATTTCAGAAACTACTGCACCGATTTTGTTCAAATTTATTCAGCATCTTTAATATGTTATAAGCCAGCGATTGAACTAGGATTATCATGATTGCTTCTATAGTTTTTTTTGTACGAGCGAAAAACTTAAGAAAAAATGAGTAAAAAATAGAATGTAATTTTCAAAAGTGTATAAAAAAGTCAATTTTTGTAATTTAGAATTCACTCTAGTTCAATCGCTAGTCTTAAATATGAAGATTAAAATGCCGTTTGGTTTTTTTATTTCAGATAAGCAGAACAGCCGCAATGTTGGTCACTGTCAAGCACCTCTTTTACTTGATGTCTTCCTGGCGGCCACTATAACGTTTATTCTATTATATATTTTGACTTCAAAAAATTTGTAAAGCTTATTTAAATGTTAATAAAGATTATGCAAAAACAATGAGATTGATTATTTCGATGCTTTGCCCGTAAAAAAATATTGAAAAAGCCGTAAAAAAAGAGCCGAGAAACTAGAGAGCGGCCTTAATTCACCTCCATCCCCCTTCATCCCCTAAAAAACCATAGTCCCCGATATTTAGGCAAACTTGGATTCAGCACCCGCGGCACCTACAAAAACACCTGTTAAAAAACTAGCTACTTCTATTTTTTCTGATTCCAATATACAGCACGCCTGTACTAATAATATATCCAAGAGAGTTTCCAAATTTGAGGGCAATCACACCGGTTGTTTTCGAGACTTTCATGCGGCCTGGTCAAACAAATTGTTTCGAGATAAAGAACGTAAAAGTTGTACAAAAAAGAACGTAAATGTTTCGAGATAAAGAACGCAAAAGAACGTAAAAGACCGATTATTCAGGTCATGCTGCTACGCTGCTATTCGACTGTTGGGTACAATTCGTCATAGCGATCCCCGATTTAACACATTCATTTTCAAAACGATGCTTTTATAGACACCGTTGAAAGTGCTGACAGAAGTATAACTAATAATTTTAACGATTTCTGCGCGCTTGAACTAATTTTTAGAGCCAGTAATCAAATAACAGCGTTGAGGCCGTCATGCGTGGAGCCGCCGTCATACTGTTCCAAAATTCATCTGAACTGAGGTCCTTAGAAATTGATCGAATGGCATCTTCAATGATCTTAGGTGAAGGAATCTTGTACTTTTATTCATCCGAAGTGCTGACTGCTTTTGATTTTTGTCAACAGCACTACGAGTCGACTAACCGGTTGCAGGGGCGCTAGACCTTTCTACCTAGAAATACCTATAACTTTGCAATTTTGCGAATATTGATACTGCCGTTGGCGCAAAAGGTTCGGAAAACTTTAAAATTAGTTATAAGGAAAAAAAAAGATTCTAGTGAATACCTTGGTGGTCCCTTAAGGGAGATCTCTTAAGGGAGCTTTTTGCTTTTTCGGGCTCCGAAAAGAATTTTTTCGCTTTATTTGAAAGTTTCACCTATCTAGAATATGTACATCGATTTCTAAGTATGAATTCCAAAATTGGAGCCTTGTAGAGACATATCAATGAAACGATGTTGTAAAAAAAAAGATGTTTATTTCGCGTAATGTATTGTATTTTCACCTTTTCAATACTCTACCTGACTCCTGCGTATAACGCATAGACAGTCACTTCTGGGCTATTAGGGGGTGTCCATTAATTACGTGAGGCATTTAGGGGGGGAGGGGGTCGAGCGAAATCTCACCCAATCTCACGCGGGGGAGCGGGGGGCTTCGGCAAATATCACGTAATTTTAGTAATTCTAGTAATTTTAGTGATCCCGTATTTTTTATCACGTAAGGGGGTCACCCTACTACTTTACATGGTGGAGTAACTTGTACTACAACCGCAGTTACTTCTACTACAATTTATGTTCCGTGAACGTATGCATTTTGAAAAATCTCACGTGAGATTAGGGGTGGGGGGAGGGGGTCGAGCAAAATCTCACGACATCTCACCAAGGGGAGAGGGGGGTCGAAAAATCGCCAAAATCACCTCACGTAATTAATGGATGCCACCTTATTGCAGTCATGACTATCTTGAATCTATACGAACATGGATCAAATTCTAAATCTAAATGTAGAAAGAGAAAACCTTTCGTAAAGAGAATATCAGTCGCCGTGTACAAAGAAAAAATAAGAGACATGGTACGTCAACAAATGTGCAAACGAGCGTGAAACCGCCTTTTCATGTACTTGTGACACCGTAGTTTCTGCAGAGAAACTAAGAAGTCGCCAGGATACCGAATACACAATAAATCAAATCAACGGTTACCTTATCATTCACTTCATTTCAGTGCTTTCGGCTCTGAGCAATACATAGAAATGGAAACAATGTGAACTTTAAAGTAAAAGGTGAATTGGGCTTGGGATTTAACATCACCGGGGGTGGAAATGTGGAATCATGGAAATAGACTCTTGCCCGGAAATTGATCAATCTTCCAACCTCAATAATCAAACAGTTCCCAATGCGGATTCTGGAAATTGGTTTGCAATTTATTTTTCGTCTTGATGGACGAAATTACATTTGACAATCACATTTTCCAACAATACAATAACATTTGTTTTTCGTCTTGGTGAACATTGGTCAACGGATGAGCATAAATATGTATCACGGGTGCGTCAAAAATATATGGAATTCGGCAAAGAAGTTTTCTTGCGCCAACAAAGAAGGCAGCTGAAAATGAGAAAGAACAAAGTGGGGGAGTAGCAAATGATATCAGTGTTTCTGTCGACTGAACATGGAGGAAAGGACAGTTTTCTTCGGTATATTTGGGGCGGTAAGTATGTTTGGAAAAAGGCAAACAAGGTGTCAGACATAAAACCGTGAAAACGAGCTTTTTTTGTAAATCGTGTACACATGAGAACGTAGAAAAAATACGGTAGAATACAAAGAATTGCAGTGAAAACATCAAAGAGAAAGTGCGTGTAATCACTTGGGAAACGCGCGGCTAGAATGCAATTTGACGGTGTCATCGAGATGTTCGAAACATCAACGAATCAACTCGGCACAAGTTATGAAAATTATATTGAAGACGAAGACACAAAAAAATTCGGGTCCCTCTTCAAGAAAATCTGAATGGAGAAGCGCGTAGCAAAGAGGAATGGGATCAACGCTCAGATCCGCAAAGAGAAGACATACGGGAATTAAAAACAAAGGGACAGTGAACCCACCCACAACCTGATTCGAGATGTAAGTGCACATTACGTTTTGGATATTAGGAGACGTTCGGCCGTAGCAATTGATATACAAAATGTAATTTGGGGTTCCTTGCATCACAAACAATTCTCGACGAATGAAAATGGGAGACATGAGCCCGCTGAAAAAGACTCATGGTGCAAGTGAAGACGCAGAATCCGAAGGAAAGTTGGGCGACTGCCACCATCCTACGCTTCTTTTAAGACGAAATGACACCCGTCGCGAAACTCCGACGCGGCCCCGGCTCGAATCGGTAGGGCAGAGCTCGCACGAGCTACTGCCTACCGCTAGATGTCACAGCGCGCGTTCCTCTCGGACGCGTGCTCGTTCCGAACGCACGCTGCGACGGAATCGCGGGCCACCTTGCGTCGAGACTTACATTGTATTGTTATGCCTCGACGCAACGTGTGTGTGTGCTCGTGTGTCTGTGGCATTCGCTACGTCGGACGCACGCGGTTGAAGATTATTTCTTCCCGCATGCTGTCCCTTCGCAGCGAGTATACACTTCGTGTGGGTATATACACGTATATACCCACACGCTGACCCACGGTCAACGTCGACAAAGAATTTCGTTTTCTTTGTCAACGCCGACTTCGCACGAAATTTGAGATTATGGAGAATCTCAATTTCGTAGCAAGAGTTCTTGCTGGCGGCTCGCGCTTTTCTGCAGCGAGATAATTGTTCAAAATTAATTATTTTTAACAATTATTACATTAACAAATGTGCGGTACGTCCTATACCTCTCAGCAAAAATGATTGCTGCTTACGCGCTGCAAAAACCAACGGTAAAAATTACGCAAAAACAATTGTTTAAACAATCATTTTCCATTTTTTTTCCATCATACGTATGATTGGTAGATACGGCATTTTCTCTACCTCTCAGTCAGCAAAAATATGATTGCTGCTTACACGCAGCAAAAAACCACGGTAAAATTTACGCAACAATAATTATTTAAACAATTATTTTTGCATTTATTCTCGATCATGAGTATGATCGGTAGGTATGGTATGTTCTATACCTCTCAGTCAGCAAATATGACTGCTTACGCGCTGCAATAAACAAAGGTAAAATTTATGCAAAAATAATTATTTAAACAATTATTATTTCATTTATTCTCGATCATGAGTATGATCGGTAAATACGGTATGTTCTATACCTCTCAGTCAGCAAACATGATTGCTGCTTACGCGCTGCAAAAAACAACGGTAAAATTTACGCAACAATAATTATTTAAACAATTATTTTTGCATTTGTTCTCGATCATGAGTATGATCGGTAGATACGCTATGTTCTATACCTCTTAGTCAGCAAACATGATTGCTGTTTACGCGCAGCAAAAAATAACGGCAAAATTTACGCAACAATAATTATTTAAACAATTATTTTTGTATTTATTCTCGATCATGAGTATGATCAGTAGATACGGTATGTTCTATACCTCTCTGTCAGCAAATATGATTGCTGCTTACGCGCTGCAACCAACAACGGTAACATTTATGCAAAAATAATTATTTAAACAATTATTATTGCATTTATTCTCGATCATGAGTATGATCGGTAGATACGGTATGTTATATACCTCTCAGTCAGCAAACATGATTACTGCTTACGCGCTGCAAGAAACAACGGGAAAATTTACGCAACAATAATTATTAAACAATTATTTTTGCTTTTATTCTCGATAATGAGTATGATCGGTAGATACGGTATATTCTATACCTCTTAGTCAGCAAATATGATTGCTGCTTACGCACTACGAAAAGTAACGGTAAAAATTACACAAAAATAATTGTTAAAAAAATTATTGTTGCATTTACTCTCGATCATGGGTATGATCGATAAATACGGTATGTTCTATACCTTTTAGTCAGCAAACACGATTGCTGGTTACGCGCAGCAAAAAACAACGGTAACATTTATGCAAAAATAATTGTTTAAACAATTATTATTGCATTTATTCTCGATCATGAGTATGATCGGTAGATACGGTATGTTCTATACCTCTCAGTCAGGAAACATGATTACTGCTTAGGGGCCGTCCATAAATTACGTCATTTAAAAAAAGGGGGGGGGGGTTCGTCCGCGGATGACGGTAAATGATGGATGGGGGGGGGGGCATTTCGAAATTGACGTCATTCTTGTGATACCAGTTACTTCAAAATGTACAATAGTATATTGTACAACTAGAGTGGTTTCCCCGCATGAGTGATGAAAAATATTTTGCAAGTACCTAATGGTATTAATTATTGAACTCATTATTTATTTATTTATTACATAAGGTTTGTCTACATTATATTCGAGAACTTCAAATAACAGCGTACCTATGAAAATAGTTCGATCGAGCCAAAATGAATATGGGGAGGATACGGAGATATTACCCGTGATCCAGGATTTGCAAGAATGGGTAAAAACTCCGTGGGAGCTATCCAAAGAAAACTAAAGAATAGAGAAGAATAATATTATTATATTAATGAAAATTGCCAAAGTACAAAATAATAAAAGATGATTCTATAACAAAATGTGGGAGCTATCCAAAGAAAACTAAAGAATAGGGAAGAATAATATTATTATATTAATAAACATTGCCAAAGTACAAAATAATAAAAGATGATTCTATAACAAAATGTTTTAATGTTACCCAATTTTTCTCAAATCCGCAAATGTTTTAATTTTGCCAAACTGGTAATGACGTCAATTTTGCGAGAGGGGGGGGGGGGTCATTAGGAAATGACGATAGGATGATTGTAGGGGGGGGGGGGTCGAAAATCAGCAAAAATCGATGACGTAATATATGGACGGCCCCTTACGCGCTGCAAAAAACAACGGTAAAATTTACGCAACAATAATTATTTAAACCATTATTGTTGCATTTATTCTCGATCATGAGTATGATCGGTAGATACGGTATGTTTTATACCTCTTCGTCAGCAAATATGATTGCTGCTTACGCACTTCGAAAAGTAACGGTAAAAATTACACAAAAATAATTGTTAAGAAAATTATTATTGCATTTATTCTCGATCATGAGTATGGTCGGTAGATACGGTATGTTCTATACCTCTCAGTCAGCAAGCATGATTGCTGCTTACGCGCTGCAAAAAACAACGGTAAAATTTACGCAACAATAATTATTTAAACCATTATTTTTAGCATTTATTCTCGATCATGAGGATGATCGGTAGATACGGTATGTTCTATACCTCTTTGTCAGCAAATATGATTGCTGCTTACGCACTGCGAAAAGTAACGGTAAAAATGACACACAAATAATTGTTACAAAAATTATTATTGCATTTATTCTCGATCATGAGTATTTTCGGTAGAGACGGTATGATCTATACTTCTCAGTCAGCAAACATGATTGCTGCTTACGCGTTGCCAAAAACAACGGTAAAATTTACGCAACAATAATTATTTAAACAATTATTTTTGCATTCATTCTCGATCATAATTATGATCGGTAGATACGGTATGTTCTATACCTCTCAGGCAGCAAACATGATTGCTGCTTACGCGCCGCAAAAAACAACGGTAAAATTTACGCAACAATAATTATTTAAACAATTATTTTTGCATTTATTCTCGATCATGAGTATGATCGGTAGATACAGTATGTTCTATACTTCTTAGTCAGCAAATATCATTGCTGTTTACACACTGCGAAAAGTAATGGTAAAAATTACGCAAAAATAATTGTTAAAAAAATTATTATTGCATTTATTCTCGATCGTGAGTATGATCGGTAGATACGGTATGTTCTATACCTCTCAGCCAGTAAGTATGATTGCTGCTTACGCGCTGCAAAAAAACAACCGTAAAATTTATACAGCAATAATTATTCAAACAAATATTTTTGCACTTATTCTCGATCATGAGTATGATCGGTAGATACGGTATGTTCTATATCTCTCAGGCAGATAAATATGATTGCAGCAAATATGATTGCTGCTTACGCACTGCAAAAAACAGGTAAAATTTATACAGCAATAATTATTCAAACAATTATTTTTGCATTTATTCTCGATCGTGAATATGATCGGTAGATACGGTATGTTCTATAGCTCTCAGGCAGCAAACATGATTGCTGCTTACGCGCTGCAAAAAATAACGGTAAAATTTACGCAACAATAATTATTTAAACAATTATTTTTGCATTTACTTCGATCATGAGTATGGTCGGTAGATACGGTATGTTCTATACTTCTCAGTCAGCAAACATGATTGCTGCTTACGCGCTGCCAAAAACAACGATAACATTTACGCAACAATAATTATTTAAAAAATTATTTTTGCATTCATTCTCGATCATGAGTATGATCGGCAGATACGTTATGTTCGATACCTCTTAGTCAGCAAATATGATTGCTGCTTACGCACTGCGAAAAATAACGGTAAAAATTACACAAAAATAATTGTTAAATAAATTATTATTGCATTTATTCTCGATCGTGAGTATGATTGGTAGATACGTTATGTTCTATACCTCTCAGGCAGCAAATATGATTGCTGCTTACGTGCTGCAAAAAACAACGGTAAAATTTATGCGAAAATAATTATCTAAACAACTATTTTTGCATTTATTCTCGATCACGGGTATGATCGGTCGATACGGTATGCCCTATACGTCTTAGTCAGCAAATATGATTGCTGCTTACGCACTGCGGAAAATAACGGTAAAAATTACACAAAAATAATAGTTAAAAAAATTATTTTTGCATTTATTCTCGATCATGAGTATGATCGGTAGATACGATATTTTGTATATCCCTCAGTCAGCAGATATGATTGCTGCTCATGCGTTGCGAAAAACAACGGTAAAAATCTCACAAAAATAATTGTTAAAAAAATTATTTTTGCATTTCTTCTCGATCATTTAGTATGATCGGTAGATACGGTATGTTCTATACCTATCAGTCAGCAAATATGATTGCTGCTCACGCGCTGCAAAACACAACAGTAATAAATACGCAAAAATAGTTGTTTAAACAATTATTTTTGGATTTATTCTCGATCTCGGGTATGATCGGTAGATACGTTATTTTGTATACCTCTCAGTCAACAGATATAATCGCTGCTTATGGGCTGCAAAAAATAACGGAAAAATCTCACAAAAATAATTGTTAAAAAAATTATATTTGCATTTATTCTCGATCATGAGTATGATCGGTAGATACGGTATGTTCTATACTTCTCAGGCAGCAAATATGATTGCTGTTTACGCGCTGCAAAAAACAAAGGTAAATATTACACAAAAATAATTGTTAAACAAATTATTATTGCATTTATTCTCGATCATCAGTATGATCGGTAGATACGGTATGTTCTATACCTCTCAGGCAGCAAATATGATTGCTGCTTACGTGTTGCAAAAAACAACGGTTAAATTTATACAGCAATAATTATTCAATTATTTTTGCATTTATTCTCGATCACGGGTATAATTGGTCGATACGGTATGTCGTATACCTCTTAGTCAGCAAATATGATTGCTGCTTACGCACTGCGAAAAATACTGGTAAAAATTACACAAAAAGTAATTGTTAAAAAAATTATTATTGCATTTATTCTCGACCATGAGTATGATCGGTAGATACGGTATGCCTATACCGCTCAGTCAGAGGTTCAATTTTTATTAAATGAATTATAACATTTTTTACTTAAATAGATATTATCAACATTATCAATTTATTATTTAATATAAATTATAATAAAAAAATTAAGATGAGCCCTAATATTTTTAATAATTAAAATTTCGATATAAAATAAAACAAAAAATGATCTGAATTAAATTCATTTATTAAAAAACTAGATATCTTAATATTCGCAGAAAAATCGTAAAATTTTAATTAAATTAACCCTGATACAAAAGGTGATTAAAATAAATAACTCATTTATTTATATAAATAGTAAATTTAATTTAACATACATTACTATTATATAATTTTATTTTTTATAAAACAAACTAAAATCAAAATTCATTTTAATTTTTTTTTATTAAAAATTAAATATATATATATATATATATATATATATATTGTGACGGGTGATATTTTCTCTAACCGGAAACGGGAACTGGACGAGAAATCAAACCGGGATCTGGTGCGAGAAACCGTCACCTTCGGCCGTTCCTCTCGTGCGCGTGCATCCGCAACCCGGGGCGCCAGAGACTTTGTTTCTCCGGTCGTCTCAACCGGAATAAACTGGGGTCGGGGTGATCAAACCCGACCCGCCAGGCGGAGACTGGAGCTCTCCTTGATTTTTGTTGTCCCCCGGAATCCTAACCGGGTTCGGAGACTGGAGCTCTCCTCGATTTTTGATCGCCGGAATCGTTTAACCGGACTAAACAGGATGCACTTACACGGGAAAGAACGGTTGCGGTAAAGCACGGCCGCTCAGGCTGCGGGATATGGTAGAGGGGTCAGGATTCACCGGGGAGTAGCGTGAGCGAGCGCGGGATCTGTCACTATCGCGAGGATGGTAACGTCACTAATAAAATAAAATAATGGTTTTATTTTATTGTGCGGGAGCCGGTGGCTTAACCACCCGGGAACTTTTTACGGAGACGAAACTTAATCGCGAACACAAAATGCACGCGGAAACGTCACCCGAACGTGAACGAGAGAGCACGACGACGTGCCTCTTACGCGAGAACGAGAGCGCGAGAGAGACACCACACGTCTCTCCATCGCGGCGTCTGATCGACGACTCTTTCACGATATCTCTCAAAATCGGGAGCGATCGCGATCTTGGAGACAACCGTCTCACGCGAAGGTTCGGTAGCAACTCTGTTACGATAGCCGGAAAATCGGGAGCGATCGCGATTTTGGAGACAACTGTCTCACGCGAAGATTCGTTAGCATCTCTGTTTACCTCGCGCGACCAAGACCGGCGCGCGAGGGATTATGCGAGAGCGAGACAGAGCGCGTTAACAGAAAAAATGTCAACACGCTCGCGGCATCGGACCATGCGATATCGCTGGTTCAAGCGAGAACTTTATCTCGTATAATATCGAGAGCTGAAATATTATTTCGGGAACTGGAATATTCTGATAGAATATTCCTTTCGGAATCTATGTTTTCTGCCCGAGTTACCCCGAAAACGGAACGGTAACAAATCGGGACCTTTTCTCATCGGTACCTGGAGGCTCTCGGAAATCGCATCCCCGGGTCACCGTGCGAAAGCGGGCAAAGCTTCTGTCCAGAAGCGCGGCGCGGAGATCTCCAGCCTCCGCCCGTAACCCAAACGGCCCGCTCTCCAGCACGATGCACCACTACGGTGGGGCGCCGGCGTTTCAGCCGGGCGTGCACCGATTCCCCGAGAGGCCTCACTGGGTGCATCCCTCGGTCGGGATTGCTCAGTACGTCGAGCCACACGCCGCTCGACCGAGTTCCGCACGCCAACCTAACCCACACGAAAACACAACCCAAAACCTCACCGTAACAAGACAAACATACTAGAGAAAATACCCTTAACACAAACGGATGGGACGCAACCCGGGCATCGAGAGCATATCTTGATCATCGGTAGCATTTCTGTGACGTGGTTCAAAAAATCACGTCACATTATATATATATATATATATACAGGGTGTCCCAGAACTCAACGTTAAGCCGAAACGGGGTGACAGGATTGATTGTTACCATCATGGGAAAAAGCAGAAAAAAAATAAAGGAGAAAAAAAATAAAGCAGAAAAAAAATAAAGCAGGGCCTTTCAAAGTAGACAAATTTTGAAAATTTTAAATTCATAGTTTAACAAATAGCCTTAATTCTAGGAAACTTGGGTTTGTTTGGGTTTGTTTGGGTTTGTTTCACAATAACCGAAAAATGGTTACAGTTTGACCAAATTTCTAGGTTTTTCTTAAATGCCCATAATTTTCAAACTGCGTGGGATAGATTTTTTTCGGATTTTTCTCATGATGGTTACAATCAATCCTGTCACCCCGTTTTGGCTTAACGTTGAGTTCTGGGACACCCTGTATATACGAAGGGGAATCTCGAACAGGAAGCCTTCGAAATAGGGAAAACACTTTTTAAGGAGTGAGATGTAGTCAGAGGCGTGAAAAAAACGAGCATTTTCAATAATTTTTTTTATAGTAATTAAGTTTCTTTTACAAAAGTGGTTACACAGACTTTTTATGTTATATTTCAACTTGACTTGTACAAATTTTCAAAGAAAAATATTGATTATTCATCAAAATATCGCCATCTTTGTCGGACCCCCTTCGGCATGTAGTGCTTTGCGGTGACCATCATAAAATTTTACTGGATCTGAAATTAAAAAACCAAAAAAAAAATCATTACTTTAATAATAAATCTAGTCCTTAATCGAAGCTTTCTTTTTTTTTCCAAAAATTGACAAAATGGCGGCTTCCGACAGATGACTTTCGATTTTCAACCAAAAAATCGCTCGTTTATTATTTAAAAAATATAAATTTTCAACAAAAATGAAAATCCTTCGATTAAGGACTAGTTTTTAATGCTATCAATAAGCACACCAAATTTCATCAAAATCCATCAAGTGGTTTTTGAACTATAGTGGCCACCGACTTGAAAGACATAGTTTCGAGAAATAAGTGTTTAAAGTTTTTCGATGTGGATACGGTATTATATGTTCATAAAATGTTGAGCTCGATGGATGGAGCTAAAATTTTTCTATGTATTTTGATCCGCTGAATCCGAATGTTACAATTTTTTACCGAAAAGTCGAGCATTCAATTGTTTATAGCCAATTGTTAAAACAATTTTTCGAAAAATTAAAGTTTTTCGGGATGGATTATTTTTTTAAAACATTTCGGGCAATTTTAAAACGAAAGTATTCTTGATAAAATTTTGCTTAAGTTCATAGTTTTTGAGTAATAAATTTATGAAAATTTCTGAAAGAGTTTTCCAATTTTACACTTGATTTATGTATAGAAATACTAAATAAAAAATTAATTACATTGAATAATCAATTCCTGGCCCATACAATAGGGCTTCTGCCGATGTGGAAGCTTCCAAAATATAAATTTGTTGTTGTCTTCGAAGCATTCAGCCTTCCCGGGTATTATCATTTGCACGTTTGTCAGCCACGTCTATACGTTGAGAATAGACGTCAATCTTACAAAGAACTTATTCTTGGCAGAACACAGAGTTCTTCACAGCGAGCCGATGAAGACGTCGCTGGAAGGCACCTGTCGAACGTAGTTTGCGAAGAACTTGTTCTTGGCACAATGCTGTATCGTTCGCAACAAGCGTGCAAACATTCCGCTGTGAGGTACCCATCAAATGTGCCAGCATGGATCTCATTGCGAAGCACCGATACAGTGTGCGTGCCAGCATCTTGCTGCAGATGGCAAACTTTTGTGTTTCGCCGCTTGCCACTGAGGAAAAAGAGACCTTGTCAAATGTATTTGCTACCAACTTGTTCTTGGCAAATCACTGTATCTTCCGCAATGAGCATCCCAAGATCTTGCTGCAAGGCACCTGTCAATCGTGCGAAGAACTTGTTCTTCGCAGAACACAGAATCCTTCGCAGCGAGCCGATGAAGACCTCACTGGAAGGCACCTGTCGAATGTAGTTGCGAAGAACTTGTTCTTGGCACAACGCTGTATCATTAGCAACAGGCGTGCGAACATCCCGCTGCGAGGTACCCATAAAATGTGCCAGCATGGATCTCATGGCACAGCACCGATACAGTGTACGTGCCAGCATCTTGCTGCTGATGACAAACTTTTGTGCTTTGCAACGAGCTTGCCATGATCCTGCTGCAAGGTACCTGTCGATGGGGCCTGCTAAGAACTTGTTCTTGGCAAATCACAGAATCCTTTGCAGCGAGCTGGTGAACATCTCGCTGGAAGGCACCTGTCGAATGCGATTGCGAAGAACTTGGTCTTGGCACACTACTGTATGTTTTGTAATGGACGTGCGAAGACCCCGCTGCAAGATGCTTATAGAATATGTCAGTGTACTCTGTATCGGTACTGTGCAGCGAGATCCATATCTCGCTGCATGGTACCGCTACAGGGTACGTGTGAAGATCTTTCTGCAGATGACAAATTTTTGTGCTTCACCGCTTGCCAACGAGGAAACCCTGTGCAATGAGCTGGCGAAGCACTTGTGTAATGAGTCACTGGAGACTCATTACACAAAAATATCCGCAACTTTAAAATTCGTTAATTTTATTTGTTGAGATTTGGAGGACTCAGGAAACATATTTTTTTAAATTTCATACATAACCTCAGCAAATAATTGTAGCTCGTCGGATACATCGCCCCGGTGATTCGTTCCGTGAAAATATCTGCAATCGTCGCACTTGATATCGCACGAAAATGTCGTTTTGACGTCGCTTTTGTACAAAAAACCAAAGCGACTCCCATTTTTCGATGGGCCTCACACGCAGCCACATATCAGCTGTCACTTTGTCGCGTAATGAGCGTGCTCACACAATTATTTTAGATTGCCACTTTTCTTGAAATTGAACAACTTCTTGAAACCCAAACAAACTTTTAGATTGAAATGCAGTCATTGAAAGCTCAAATTGTTCGTTTTTTATGTTGCTACACGGTTCAGCCTATCTCCAAGTCGTAACATTAGCGAAACGTCTGATTTTTTATCTTTTTGGTCACGAGTTGGACACGACCAGTCAATCGACTTTGCTTGCTCTGCGGCGCGTCAGATACAGACCACGTTCGCAATAAATATCCACAATCCCACCGTCGCACTTGAGATCACGCGAAAATTTAATTTTCATGTCGTTTATATACGAAAAACAAAACTTTTTCCCCTTTTTCGATAGCACTCACACACACAGCCAAATATCGGCTGCCACTTTGCCGGCGTATCGAGCTCGTGCACATCGATGCGCGTCGTCTGCAGCACACGTGACGAGCGCCGCGCGCGGAATTCTCGTGAACTGAGCACGTCGAAGTTCGGGCGACATTTGCTCGCAATTATCAACAATTACACGATAAATCTAGATTACCACTATTCTGCTAAAATATGCAACGAAGTGCAGTGATTAAGAGCTTAAAATGTTCGTTTTTGTATGTAGCTACCCGGCTCAGCAGCCTATCTCCAAGTCGTGACATTAGCCAAACGTCTGATTTTTCATCTTTTCGGTCACGAGTTCCGCATGATAAGCCGATCCACGTTTTTTTTCTCAAATTCAGAAAATTTGAGGAGCAGACAGCTGTTCGTCTATCTATTTGACGTCGTTTGGCAAAGTTTCGACGGGATCTGAAGAGCCGTTTCAGAAATTTTTAGGTATCTATAATTCTGTTCTACCATACCGACTGCGATGAGGTGTCATTCCGTCTTAAGGAAGGTCCAATAAATTCTACGGTCATATACATAGATATTGTTTCTAATTATTTGATTCACAGACGATCAGATGAGTACACGCAAAATAATAACGAGAGCTACAATAAAACTCTCTGGCAAATGGCTCCGACGCATCATTTTGCTGCTTCAAAGATACTTGAGGTCGCCGCTTTTCTGGCTGCTCGTCGCTTCAATAAAAGCTTCACATTTCTACTAAATGTGTGGGGGTTCGTGGGAGTTAAATTGGGCATAAAGTTAAAATGATGGCAGCCGACAAGGATAACAAGTGTATTCTACAAGCCAATCGACGTCACTCATAATCATCTGAAGAGACTAGAGCGACTCTCAGGAAATAGACAATAGCCGAGGTAGAGTTATTTGAGGGGGGAAGCGAGTTGTTATATGCCGCTAGGATAGCAGATGAACAGTAAGTCTAAAAAAATCACATTTGGTGTTGGCCTGATTACTAAACTCAAACCGTCGGGGCTTTTGTTTCACAACAGGATTTTTTAATTAGCGGGGTTTATATTACATCGAGAAGGGATTGAGTAATCGTCTTGCAATTGTACACGTGTATGCAGACACACACGCTTCACAAAATTAACTACCTAGAATCAAAAATATTTAGTAGTTTTTGTTTTACTCTAAACGAGGTGTATTTCGGTTAATTTTTTTTTCCTTAACATAATTAGTTCTATTCTCATGAGATTTTCTAAGTGAATATAGTCTATTCTACGCGTATACTCATATATTTTTAGAATATCATTGGTTTGTTCATATTGGAGTACTTGGGACGAAGCTACAATTGACGCCATTGACGTCTTTTTCATAATCGAACAAGAATAAATTGACAAAGCATAACACAGTTAATAAAGAATAATATGTTATACAATATATGAAAAAATATGATAAATATTCTATTTTTAAATAAAAATACTATTAATTTAAATACATTTTTCATGCGTTCGGAATAGCAATATGTTCGAATTGAAGACACATGTCCTGCATACAGATAAAGTTATTTGTTATTCAAATGTATCTTCTATACACTCGAAACAAGAATGCATTTCAATTAAATATGTATTTATCAAATTTGACTAGCCCAAGGAATACTTGAACCAAATGAAAAAACATATTCATAATAAATAGAGTCCCAGTAGGCTTAACAACGACGAAAAGAATTGTTTGACATGAATAGATTCTAATTAGACCGAATGATCTTTTGCAACAGTGTATATGACATAATAATTATGATTAATTACTTTTAAATACATGTTACGTCTATTAAGGTGTTTCGGAAAAAATTGCCGCTCTTGCCGCTTCAAACAGTATTAGGTAAAAAAAAAAACCCGTGCCAAACATAATCATAATTTTTTTCCACGAATACGTAGTCGATATAATACACGTATTACCACTAATGCACTTTCGCGATTTCAACTGCTAGAAAATTGATTGCGGCTATTGATCAATCGCCTAATCAGAACATTAAGCATTTTCCAAACGGCTATAATTTATGTCAAAATAATGACAACGAGGTTTTTCAAAAAGCTTTAAATCAGTAACTGCCAACTTTGAGGACTTAGGCTACCTCAGAGCAAGAATAAATAAGCATATTTTGGCAATGTTTCTTAGCTCAATAATGAAACAAATTATAATTCTGTGCACAGGCCTTTATTATATCACTAATAAACTATACAAAATATTTTTTTGCAGTAATTAATAACAAAATGGCGGCTGCACAGTATTTCTCCGTTGACACCTTTTTTGGGAGGGGCCACGGGCGGAAATGTAAGTCATGCAATTTTTTTACCTGGAACAAATACCAATATTTTTATCATTGTATATAAGAACAGCTACTTTTATGTACGTAGGATTTTTTTCATTATATTAATTCTCGCCAAAGTGGCCCATTTTAGAAAAAGGTCAAACTTTTCAGTGAAAAAAAGTAATCAGATAATTATTGGTAACAAACTATGCAATATCAGGTAGAAATCCGAAGTACTACTATATGTAACCTAGTTTTTAATTTAATGTTAGATTTTCAAATGGATTGCCAAATATTTGTTCCAGTTACGTTCCCACCCAGTTAAAAAAGCGTACTTTTGAGAAAAGTGCGTTTCAGTACATACGCGTAAAACATTTTTCAGTATTGTAAAATCATAGAAAATTCTTATATACCTTCAATCTGCGATGCCTGCACCATACAATTGGCCTTCCACGTTGATGTTCTGCTCCTATGTTTTCATTCTGAGTGTCCTGAAGCTGATCCGTGCCTCTTTTGCAGCTTCTGACAGCGGTTGTTCAGAAAGCTTGATACGCTGCGCATTCGCCTCCAGGCACAAGTTATAGCCGTTTGGGGTAGTTAGAGATGGTCACCGCCTATAATATTTGAGTATACCATTTTGAAGACCGTTTGGCACCTTTAAAGGCGAAGTTTTTGGTCGCATTTTCCAAATTTCCAGAGTAGCCCGACCCCTTAAAAATATTTAACTGTCTTTCACATCTGTAGTTGTTGAATTATTCAAGTTCAAGCACAAAGAACGAGTTTTCCTTATATACCAAATAGGAGAAAAATATTGTACTGAGCACCCCTTTGACCGAAGTTAAGAAACTAATATTCCACATCATTTGTAAAATATTCAATACTATTGTTTGAAGCGGTAAGGGTCCATTTTCTTGTTCCATACACACACACACACACACACACACACACACACACACGTGTGTGTCTGAAAACTATGTCTGCGTATATATATATAGGGTAGTACAGTGATTAGCAACCCTTTATTGACAACCTCACGGATCACTAATGAGATGTTAATCATAACATTGTGTCTTGGCGTAATTGAAAAGCAAATAATCGGGCTTGTGTCAACATTGATAAATCGTAGTGACGGTTCGAGTCTATCTTTTCTATTATTTTTTCACCACGCATCGATAGTATAGCTTTGCTCCCAGAAAATCCCAGCAGTTGTGAAACTTTCATTGCATATTTCAGCGTGTGCGGGTTCAAGATTCAACAGAAAAGAAATCTGTGGCAGTGTTTTAAGACAGCAAAAATATTATGCCGTGCGAAAAATTGCTCAGGCGCGAAGTTCGGCTATTGCGCATAGTTGGCTTGCACTCCATAAGTTCAATATTTACCGGCAGAATTACAAAATCAACGGTCTGGGAAACGGTATCATTTGCAGTTGGGTTGATAAATTTGTTGTTGATTTTGTGGTTCAAATGCCTTAAAATAATTGAGGTTTGGAGCACGGATCCAGATGAAGTGATTTCTGTAACATCAACGGTGCTTTCTATCACGCTGTGCTGCATCAAGGTGCCGTATCGCAGTATTCTCCTTTTATTTATTTTGCTTCCTTATATTCCATGCTTTATTCCTGTAGACTCAATTTCTTTTTTCATTGAAATTTTTTCTCGATTTTCGATATACATGTTTAGAATGTTGAACACTCTTTTGTTTTGTTAAAAGCCACATTTTGTTTTTATGGATATTTCTTAGTTTCAATGGTTTTAAATATTCCAAAATTTTTAAAGATCACATTCATAAAGAAATGGCCGAAAGTAAGTGCGTACGTTACTTCGATCATTTTTGCGCCATAAGAATGATTTTCTTTTACACATGGACATTACCGCACAAACCCCCGATGTCTTTCATGTATTTAATGAGAATCGGTGTAATGGTTTAGATTGTGTAACGATTTAAATTTTTCAAAGAATACGGAAGACGTTCTTATTTCTGAAATTTTGACACATCGAGATGACATTTTTAATGCGTGAACTGTACCACTGTAGACCAGTGAACGCCAATTTTGAAAGAATGGGGGAAATACATTTAATAGTATTTAGATTTGTCAAATTAAACAAATTCATACGGGGTTAGGCCACTCTAGAGGCCGAAAAAATAGGTTTTTGGAAAAAAAATTTCAGAAAAACTACAAATAAATCGTGATTATAAAAAGGGTGTTTATCATACATATCAGTAACTGTATACAATAATTTTTTTGAAGCGATTAATTTCAAAATGGCGGCTGTGCAACGTATATCTCAAAACTGCATTTTTTAAGTTGGCCGGAAACATAACTCAGACAATTTTCAACCGATTCACTTGAAATGTTGAATATATATTGAAAAATACATTGTCTATGGAAGTACGTAGGTTTTTTTTATAATCCATAGTTCATTCGTTATTAACAACTATCTAGCGAAATGTTTCACTTTCCAAAAATTTGCCTAAAAAATCGTCAGATCATCGTTAATAACAAACGAACTATGCAATATAAAAAAAAATCCTACGTACTTCCATAGACAATGTATTTTTCAAGATATATTCAACATTTCAAGTGAATCCGTTGAAAAATGTCTGAGTTATGCTTCCGGGCAACATAAAAATGCAGTTTTTAGATAAACGCTGCGCAGCCGCTATTTTGAAATGAATCGCTTCAAAAAAATCATTGTATACAGTCACTGATATGTATGATAAACACCCTTTTTTGTAATCTCGATTTATTTTGCAGTTTTTCCTAACAAAAAATCCCCAAAAAGCCTATTCTTTCGGCCTCTAGAGTGGCCTAAGGCCTTAAATTCAAAAAAATTCAATGCTTATACTTACGCAAATGTAGATGTACCGGGCCGATTTTTCAATTTATAGCTGTATGGTATTAAAGTTGCCTTACAACCATCTGAGGGATTCAGATTTTGCCATACCTTACGGTGCAGTTCCACCGAACGCACGTCTAATTGGGCTGAGTTTTTGTGAACAGTTTCTTCTAACGTTAAAAATAAAAGCCCGCGATAAATGTATGGCACACACACATATATATTGTTACGTCCCATGCATCTATTTTGATGGTTTCTTAAGGGACAACACCACTGTGACCCCCTGTTTTTTGCCATTGTTCAAGAATTTTTTTTGTGGGAAAAAAAGATATTCGAAAAAATTTTTTTTGTTTTGTTCGTTGTTTATTGAAGATACATAAAAAAAAAAATTCAAATTTTTCACGCCCCATGGTGACGCTGGGGAAGTTCCGCGCTCGATCCGCGCTGCGTCGGTTTCAACGCAAAAATTGAAACAATTTGGGCCGATAGTTATCCCCAACGTCTCCAAAACTTTCATGAGGCTTCTTAGGCTATCATTGAATAATAATACCGCGATATCAGCTGCAATATCGACGATTGACGATTGACGACTTGAACATTTTTCAATTATCGCCACCTATGGCTCTTTTTCGAAACTATATCTATATAACAATAGCCGGTTTTTGTGAAGGGAGACAAAAGAATACCTGGGAAAGACCCGCAGGACCTGGGAAAGGCCCGGTATACCTGCCGACCCTGAGGCGCGCAGCTGCGCGGGACCCCGAGCGTCACGGAGCGCTGCACCGCTCCACAAAATATTCAATATCTCCGAAAATAATTATTTTTTCGATCTGGGTCCAACGGCATCTTAATCTTAAATGTATTTTAGATTTTTCTAGACGGTTTTCAAAAAATCGATTTTTTGAAGCCGTCACAGTGGTGTTGTCCCTTAATACGGGAAGTATCTCGCGTTTGAACGAGAGTTGTTGTTGCTCCATATTTGCGTTCGTAGGCACGGGCCGGGGAGCGACGCGACTTGGTGAATAATTGTTCACTGATCACTCATTTTAACTTATGTAGCACACGCTCCGACCGCTTCGAAATTGAGATCTCCAATTTCTCCATAAAAATGGAACCAATTGGGATGAATTTTGTTGTGTACATGTAAGATTGTGGCACCAAGAGCCGTGTGCTCGACATTTTCCCAAATTTTGAAGAAAAAAATATGGTTTGTAGTTACCCCGGGATAAATTGTGAACTGCTGACTGATACATCGAATTTATCGAAAATTCAAGGGCCTAAGGCTCCGGACTGTGAATAAACGCATTTTAAGCTGTGTTTTAACTGATTTTGTGGAAAAATTACGAAGAAATTGGACTTCGCAATTTTTGACATAAATATAGCAAAATCATACCAACCAAGCTCAAAATATTATCGAAGATCGCGATAATTCTAGTTCATCCGATTTCTCACCGGCAGCACCCACCTCGAATTCTAGTGTACCGACGTATCGCTCGTATTCTTTCGGGACAACAATTTGTTCTTTGACAGGTCGGAAGCCGCAGTGTTCGGTTCAAATTGAAATTCGCGATTGTGTGATCCGTTATTTCTCTGCCAAGGTTTTATGTATATTGTCGAATACAAGTCTTTCACGATAAGAATTTTTTCAACGCAGTAGCAGTGCGACCACTTCGGGTAAGGCATTCGAAGAACGATTCGCAACCCGGAGTTTGATCGCTGAGGAAACAGATTAGTAGCCTACAAATAACTTTTCAAATTATTTGCATGCCAATGTAGTAATAATACAAAAAATTGAGAGTCGTCATTCACTCGAGTGTTTCCTGTACGACAGTTTCAGTTGACAGTCTGCGAATGTTACTTGTCGGGGAAGGATTTCGTGAAACTAAATCCAGCGGTGAGAAAATTGGAAGAATAACCTGCAAATCGGTTTTGCAAATGTTCAACACAGTGATAGAGTGAATGTTTGTTGTCGGTGAAAGAATTCAAGAAAGTATTTGCAGTGCTAACTCTAATCACTGAGGGAAACAGATCAGTAACCTGCAAATAATTGTTCAAATGTTTTGCATGCCAGACTAGTAATAATGCTAGGTCCCGGAGAGAGATTTAGGTGACACTCGAGAGGTTGCCGAGTTAGAGCGCGAAGTTTGATTTGATTTAGGTTGCGCAGTGTGTCTTTGTTTAGCTTCTGCGTGCGATCCGAACACAATTTAATAACAGTTTGAATTTAGATGAATTTGAGGTGCATGACTCTGTTTGAGAGTTGGTTTCGCCCGATGGATTGTTAATCGATCGAATAAATCTTGAGACGTGTAGATTTTGTCTTAATTTACAAGATTAACTGTATTAAGGAGGTTGGAGCGTTAGCCACAATCCAAGGTTAAATTGAATAAAAAATACATGTTATTGTTTAGACTATACTGAGTCTTTACGAATTTTTTGAACTTTTTCCACCACCAAACACCAGAGATAAAAAATAGTTTAATGTATGTCATTTAACGTGCGGTTAGACGGGCACGACGTTCGCACTAAAGGTTATGTAATTTTTTTTTGTTATTTAGCACCAAGATAAACCATTTCTAACAACGGATTAACGCAAACTGAACCTTTGTAAACATTTAGAAAAGAATAATCCTCATCTTGCCCATCGTAAACCATGGGCCAATAAGCTCGTGACGTAGATATAAACAGGCATAATTATAAATTACTCAAAATTTCATTGTGAATTGTATAAAACATTCGTTGTCGTAGTTTTTTCATAATAATCCTCGATAATGTTATACTGTTTCAAGTTGGTAGTAACACAAAAGTTTTTCTACTTTACGTAATAAAAATATTAAAAGGCATAATTTGGCCCTTTAATGATGTATTTTTAAAAAATAGCATATACGGAATGAATCTGTACCTCGTATGCATTTTTTGAGGTTCATTGAAAAAAAAATTAATAAACCGTCATTTGACTCAACTGAAGCGTTCCAACCTCCTTAAGCTTTCCCTCTTACAAACTTGCTATTTGGTACAAACTTAGATATGCGTAAAGTTGTTTAAGTATCGTTAGACGAAAACGCAGGCAAAGTATTTAGTTAAGTAAGTCGACTTTCGGATTCGGATTGCGTGCGGATTAAGTTACTCGAGTATTCGATTCGAAGATCGTTAACAGAGTGACGCTGCTTCGTCTTACAAAAACGAAGAGAGTTCGGTTTTGTGAGGCGAAGGAGTTTTTTTGGGAGAGTGCATTTTCTATGATGCGTTTTTTTAGAGATTTGGTAATCGGTGGTCACGTTCATTTTCGTGGTTGGTTGGCACAGTAAGGGAGAATGTTTCTCGATTGCTTATTGGGTCGCGACTGAGATAGTGCGCAATCGCTGCTTTATTTCCGAGAATCGGCTTTAGCGCCCGTGTTCTCGTAGATCTTGCTGATGGCCAGTTTTACCACCGCGTGGAGTCACGGGCGAGTTGTCCTTGGAGGTCTGTTTTGAATCTTAGGATAAGGGATGATCTTCGCTTGGGTCTTACATTTAACCCAGAAATAGTGATCATAACTATAATAAGCAAATACAATAGTAGTCATAGTGGTGTTATAATGACTGGATATAAATTTAAAAATCGGGCGAGCTGGATTCGCTGACGAGTATTTGGTCTTGATGACAATGCGCACATTTTTGTAAGCGAGGAACGGACTGTAACAAGTGCGTGGAGAAGTTAGCATTCGAAATCAAGGCCAAAATCAACTTGACCCCTCGCGCATCAGGCTGGTTCCTCCAAAGCAAACAAATAGGCAAAAAGCGCCTTTTAAACATCGGCAGAGACGGAGAAGAAGTTATCTCTAACGGAAGACAATACCAAAAATATATAGCTGACAATGCGAATGAGTTTTGAAAAGTAGGGGTCCGGTGTAGAGGAATGTGAAAAGTGCTAGGTATCGTTCGCGTGGGACGTTCAGAGGGTCGTGATCGTGGAAGAAGTTCTAGTAGATATAACGGTGCATTCTGATGGAGGATATTGTACATGGTGGCTCCCATGAAATACAGTCGCCTCGATTTTACAGTCAACCAGCCCAGCCTTCTTCGATACGGCGTGATATGGACATCACGGCGCAGATTGAAGATGAAAGCAGCAATTTATGACTTTCTGGAGCTTAATATTTTGTTCATTCGTGAGGTCGTTATATACGAGACAGCAGTAATCAAGCACCGGAAAAATAAGAGCAACCACTAGTGAAGCTTTGAGTTAGTGGGACAGTGCGTTCCTGTGGTATCGTAATTTGTAAAGAGCAAAATTTACTTTGTTAGAAATTGTTACAATGTGTTTGTGCCAAGATAAATTCGAAGAGATGATGACACCTAAATTCCGTACTTCGTTAACGTAAGGGATAATTGTGTCGTCAATTTTGATCGATGGTAGATTATTGACATTGATTTGATTTATGTAGGCACCATTATCTAATAAAATTATTTGCGATTTGGCTAGATTAAGTTTGAGTCCATTATTAAGGGCATACTTGGCAATTAAGTTCACTCCACACGTGATCTTCGCAATGGCGCCAACGATTTTAGATGGATAACAACTCAGATATATTTGCAAGTCGTCGGCAAAAATGATATGGTGAGCGAATGATAGAGCAGAACTAACATCGCTGACAAATAAGGCGAACACTAGTGGACCTAGAACTGAGCCTTGTGGTACACCAGTCGACGTGTTTAGCCGTTGGGAGCACTTGCCACAGTTGTCGATTACAGCGTGGGATCGACCTGTGAGGTATGAGAAAAATCAATGGATCACCCTATCTGAGAAACCGTAATTCCGGAGCTTGATTAGTAAATTTAAGTGAGGCACCATATCGAACGCCTTACTAAAATCAAAGAGGACCAGAATAGTTACTTTACGGTTATCGACTGCGTATCCCACTTCGTGCCAAATTCGTAACAGGGCTGTCTAAGTACGGAATCTTTCTCTATATCCGGATTGACGGGGATCGAGAATTTCTTGAGTGGCCAGATGGTTGGTGATTTGTTTATGCACAACTTTTTCGAAGATCTTTGAGAACTCGCTTAAGTTAGCTATTTGGCGACAGTCGGACAGAGATGTTAGAGAATTCAATTTTAGGAGCCGGCGAATAAAAGCTTTCTTCCAGTCAGCTGGAAAGTATGCTAGTTGAAACGAATGATTGAACCAGTGTTGCCAGATGGTTCGCGTGGCCCTAAACCAATTTTATTTCCCCCTAAAAATCCTCTAAATTTCCCCCAACACGCGGTACAGCGGCCATTTTCGTAGTATGGAAAGTGCTGGTTTCCTATTGTTTGAGTTGGTTGCCATACAACGGGAGAATTCCCCTCGTAGTTTCGACCATAACATTCATGAAACCCCAACAAATGCATTTATTCGGTACCTGCTTAAAAATTCATTATTCACATGGATTGTGTACTTTTTCTATTTAGTCTTTGTATGCACTCTCGTGTTGCGGGATGTTACACTTTAAAAATCGGTTTATGCGCCCGGGAAATTTGAACGATAAAAATAAGTGTCTGTTCAAACGTTTTGATAATATAAACTATACAAAAATATATGATTACACAAAAATACTATATTACACTATAAGCTATACTTATACTGCAATATAGTTACACTACAATATACTATATTCGACTACATAGAAAATCTCCCGATTTTGGCTCCTCTGAACAAATTTAGCGAAAAGGCCTTGTACTTACCGGTGAGAGCCAAACCAAGGGATTTTGTTATATATTCAACCATAGTGTATTTGACTAATCGTATATTTGTATAAGTAAGGAAAACAAGACTCAAGGCAGCGTTATAGATAGTAAAGCCGATAAACACGAATTATGTGATTGAAAAAAATTAACTTACAAATTTGTAGAAAAGAGGGTCTTGGGAGCATGATCCAATCTACCCATGAAGCGTACGCTCGTAACTTATTCCTTAAGACGGAATGACACCTCATCGCGGTCGGTATGGTAGAACAATTATAGATACCCAAAATTCTCTGAAACGGCTCTTCAGATCCCATCGAAACTTTGTCAAACGACGTTAAATAGATAAACAAACAGCTGTCTGCTCCTCAAATTTTCTGAATTTGAGAACTCGTGACTGAAACGATGAAAAATCAGACGTTTGACTAATGTCACGACTTGGAGATAGGCTGAGCCCGGTAGCCATATACAAAAACGAACAATTTAAGCTCTCAATCACTGCACTTCGTTGCATATTTTAGCAGAAAAGTGGTAATCTAGATTTATCGTGTAATTGTTGATAATTGCGAGCAAATGTCGCCCGAACTTCGACGTGCTCAGTTCACGAGATTTCCGCGCGCGGCGCTCGTCACGTGTGCTGCAGACGACGCGCATCGATGTGCACGAGCTCGATACGCCGGCAAAGTGGCACCTGATATTTGGCTGTGTGTGTGAGTGTCATCGAAAAAGGGGAAAAAGTTTTGTTTTTCGTATATAAACGACATGAAAATGAAATTTTCGCGTGATCTCAAGTGCGACGGTGGGATTGTGGGCATTTTGTGCGAACGTGGTGATGTATCTGACGGGCCGCAGAGAAAGCAAAGTCGATTGACTGGTCTTGTCGAACTCGTGACCGAAAAGATAAAAAATCAGACGTTTCGCTAATGTCACGACTTGGAGATAGGCTGAGCCGGGTAGCCACATAAAAAACGAACAATTCGAGCTCTCAATCACTGCATTTCGTTGCATATCTTAGGAGTAAAGTGGCAATCTAAAATAATTGTGCGAGCACGCTCATTACGCGACAAAGTCACAGCTGATATGTGGCTGCGTGTGTGAGTGCCATCGAAAAAGGGGAGTCGCTTTGGTTTTTTGTACAAAAGCGACGTCAAGACGACATTTTCGTGCGATATCAAGTGCGACGATTGCAAACCGGTGCGATGGTCTAGTGGTTAGCGTGCTCGCCACTAAACCAGCGGACCGGGAGGTCCCGAGTTCGAATCCCGGTCGCGTACATTTCGTCGTGAAATGTTTTTCTTCGGCATTTCGCGGCGAAATAAGACTAGTTCCACGACCGGGGGGCGAATTCGATGACCGGCTGTATTGGTATAGGTTTTCCGCAGTTTCCCTATACCCATGACAGAAAATGTCATGATGAATATAATATGGAGGGGGAAGACGGCTGCGGCCGCAAGAGGGGGGAACAGAGAGGAAGATGGAGAAAAAAGGAAGTAAAACAGTAGAGGAAAGAACGGTCATAATGTGGGGAAGAATAGGTAACAAACGCGAAAAGCGTGTACCTAAGGAAAAAACCAATAAAAAAAAAAAAAAAAGTGCGACGATTGCAGATATTTTCACGGAACGAATCACCGGGGCGATGTATCCGACGAGCCACAAGTATTTGCTGAGGTTATGTAGCAATTTTTTTAAATATTTTTTTCTGAGCCATCCAAATCTCAACAAATAAAATTAAATAATTTCAAAGTTGCGGACGCGTTCGAAAAGAATGCTACCGGTACGTTGAAATATTTTTGTGTACAACGGAGCCTCCGGAGATCTGGCGCCTGTCGCTAAGCATACAAAGGTAGCGGCAAACCACCGTTCCTCTTGTTGTGGTCTCAGCAAGCTCCGTCGGTGGAGATCTCATTCCAAACAAATTCATTACACAAGTGCTTCACCAGCTCATTGCAAAGGGTTCTCTTTTTCCCCAGTGGCAAGTGGCGAAGCACAAAAATTTGTCATCTGCAGCAAGAACTTCGCACGTACCCTGTATCGGTACCGTGCAGCGAGATCCATGCTGACATATTCTACAAGTATCTTGCAGCGAAGTCTTTGCACGCTTGTTGCGAAAGATACAATGGTGTGCCAAGACCAAGTTCTTCGCAACCGTATTCGACAGGTGCCTTCCAGCGAGATCTTCACCGGCTCGCTGCAGAGGATTCTGTGATTTGCCAAGAACAAGTTCTTAGCAGACTTGATCGACAGGTACCTTGCAGCAGGATCATGGCAACCTCGTTGCAAAGCACAAAAGTTTGTCATCTGCAGCAAGATACTGGCACGGACACTGTATCGGTGCTTTGCAGTGAGATCCAAGCGGCCACGTTTGATGGGTACCTTGCAGCGGAATGTTTGCACGCCTATTGTGAACGATACACTGTTGTGCCAAGAACAAGTTCTTCGCAACTACGTTAGACAGGTGCCTTCCAGCAAGATCTTCATCGGCTCGCTGCAAAGGATTCTGTGTTCCAGGCACCTTTTTCCTGTTGCCAGGAAAAAGTTCTTTGCATGATTGACAGGGGCCTTGCAGCGGGATCTTGGGAGGCTCAATGCGGAAGATACAGTGATTGGGCAAGAACCAGTTCTTCGCAAATACATTTGACAAGAACAAGTTCTTCGCAAATACATGTGCCTTCCAGCGAGATCTTCCCCGGCTCGTTGTGAAGGATTCTGTGTTTTGCCAATAAATAAATTAATAATTTTAATTTATATTAAATTTAATTGAAATTTATTTGTTGAATTAATAATTATTTTATGGTGAAATAAAAATATTAATTTACGGCTCTGGTTCGAGTCCCGTCTCTACAATTGTTTTTCTTCAAATTATTGTTGAAATTTATAGCTTATAATTAAAAAATTGAACGAAATTAAAAAAAAATGTAAATATGTAATGAACGTAAAAAATATAAATGTTTTGATTGTTTTTATAATGATCATCACCGATCAGAGTGTACTCGTGAATATTAAAAAAACGTTGCTTGAAGACATTTTTAATTAATTAAACAGATATTAAATTCCTATATTCCTTGGTAATTTTTAAAAATATTCCCTGCTCCATCGAAAGAGATGTCAAAAAATTGAAAAAAAAGATCAAATAAAAAAAATGTAATTAAATTACAGATAATTTATTTTATCAAATTTAAAAAACTGCAAGAGAGTTGAAAAAAAGAATTGACATTTAATTCGTAAGTTTTGATCAATAAAGGCGCGTAATTTTTTTTTATTTCTTGCAATTTTTTAATCATAAGTTATAAATTTCAACAATAATTTGAAGAAAAAAAAATAGCATAGACGGCACTGGAACCAGAGCCGTCCGGACAGGAGACTTACTCCTTTGCCGCTGGGCTGCTTGCCTCGATGTGTTCATGTACAGACTCTACGGTACGTAAGCGGGTTCCCAACTTTGACCGGCGATTTCTCGAAAACGAAGCCGAGTTGGCACCTACATTTTGGGGCTTGGTTCGTACCTACCCACACTATAAGCACGCGAAGTGGGACCCCGTAACGCAATGCACCTCCCGGACTGTCCCCTCGTGAGAGGTATAGAACATACCGTATCTAACCGGTTGCTTGCAGCTGCCGTCCGCTACCTGTCATGGGGACCCGACGCCCCTTCACGAATTGTGGGATATCCCGGAAACTATTCGTCGGATTGACTTGAAATTTTTCAGGAACTATTTTCGAAACATCATACTTCGAGAAAATGTAAAAAAAATCGATTGTTTGAAAATTGTGACGGCATCTCACCCCTTAAGTAAATTAAATGTACGCTCTAGGTTGCAAAAACCATGAAAAAATTGTGCATTACAAAATGTATTGATCATCTTTAATTGGTGGTCGAATCATAAAGGTTTGTACAAATAAACGAAATGTAACATTATGTGATTTTTCATTCTCCATACCCCGTACTTCGTTGCATAATCAGTTATCGGATTACAGAACTGTATAGAATATTGCTCTTGAATGTGAAAAAAAAATTCGTTTTGAATTCGATCTAAAATAAGTTAATATGATCGCTTGATGATGTTCGAAGACATGCATCGATCGATTTTTGATAGATGTTCAAGAGACGTTCGAAGACATTCGTGCGGCCTTCGAGAGACGTTCCTGAGACGTTCGGAAAATGTTCGGGAGACGTTCGAAGACGTTCAAGTGATCTTCGAAGATGTTCGTGAGACGTTGAAGAGACGTTCGAAGACGTTCATGAGATGTTCGAAACTGTTATCGCTCATTCTCTTTCTGTCTTTCATGCTTACGTGTAATCCGATCGCTTCGTATCTCTTGTTCAGCGATACGGGTCGACCAACTTGAACCCCCATCATAAATAATAAAATTAATGGAAAAAAACAAAGAGAAAAACAAACGAAAATTTATAAAATAAAAATCACATAATAAGAAAATAATAATAAAAATCAATAATCAATCAATGAATAGTCAATCAATCGATAATCAATTGATCGATACCTCCTCCACCGCCCCTTCCAGCGACTTCCTCCTCCCGCGCCTGACGTCATCCGCCCCCCAACGTGAACTCCCTGCCCCGCACCGCCCCTCAGAGGACCGGTGTTAGACCTCTCATAGCTATACTACTATTGATGTTACAGAAAAATATTTTCAATCACAAAGGGACGCTGTTGTGAAACCCCACAAAAAAAAATTATATTCACTTTTAACGAAAACACAATAATTTGGCCTTTTTTTTAAATATTCATTTTATAAATTGGCAGATCCTTTCCATAAATGTTTATATTCGCTGCATCGTGGCCTTTCGTATTTCTATAAATGCACAATAGTAGTAGAACTGGGGCCGTTTTGGCTCAAATTATGGAGGGGGAAGACGTTAGATGAGAAGATGGGGGGGGGGTAGGTGTCGGGTGGTCTCGCGAGGGACTACGGTCGTTTTGGAGAATTGGAGGGAGGGGATGACGATTGCTACTCGCCAAGAGGGGTGCAGGGCGTCTGACGATTGAAGTCACGCGGGTGAGAGGATGCCCAAAAACGCGGGGACCTAGGGGAGGGGATAATGGTTGTAGGCGCGGGGCAAGGGGACGCTGGTAGCCAGGGACATCGTAGATTATGCGTCGGTTTTCTGGGGGAGGGGGACGGTATTGATGCAGGTGAATTGTTTTTCCAAACCATGGGGGAAAAATTTGTCTTAGACATGTGGATATACATGTGAAATCCAGCGTTACTGATACACTCGCAGCAACGTAAGGCAATTGTAATGCTAGATGTCAACCGAGGTCTCCACCGATAAACTTTTTAAGCAGCTGTAGTAACAAAAGCTCTCATAAAATTTCGTTGCATCCGGTCTTGTATACATTCTAAAAGATACCGTGGAGATGTTTGCATGTGCGAGTATGTATGCAGTGCACCCAGCGAAGAATCCATGGGACTTAACGAAGAATGAGCTCGAACACGTTCGAAAGACCTTGCTCATAAAATATCGGGGTCGACACATTGATATACTGTGGGATCGTTTACCGGAACACCATCGAAACGACAGTGAAATAATATCATATCTTCCATGCATGAAGTATTACAATACACCGGAGATGGCGGATCATGTTGATGGCCCCCCAACTCCGCGTCGAAATTGTGAAAAGTGTTGTGAGGGCAAAAATTCTATTCGTGAAAAAAAATAAACGTTCCACAACACATTTAAAGCAGTCGTGGCTGCTTTAAAGCAGTCGTGGCTGTCGTGGAAAAATGGATTTCTCGATCATTGACAAAGTCTGCAAGATCGCTGAATTCTTCCCACTGAAGAAGCTGTCTCAAGGTTCAATCGCGTTATCCAATCTCCGACATGAGGGGTGCCCATACCAAATTAGCAAAGCGTGACATAGTGGACATCATGAACGAGTTCGCCCTCTTCTTACCAGCATGGCTCATGAAGGCCTTCAATCAGGGTCCAAAGATGTTCGAGAATATGTTGGAAATGGCTCGCAATGACGAACATGAACTATTATGGCGGGCAATACAGCAGCATCGTGTTCAATAAACAGTGAACACACCATTATGCTGGTCGGAAATAATGAGTTCAATGGTATCATCGGTTGCTACCATCGTTGACTTTTCAACATGCTCACCACAATGTATAAAGGATAGCTTTCATCGAGTATAAAAAATGTTCCAAGTTGTTCCGCTGTTGGATGTAAAAAATAAATACAATCGAAAAAGATATATATCAAAATGTTTTTTATTTAAAAATCCTCCGCTCACGCAGCGCTTCATATACGCTCAACCAGCTTTTCAGTTATTTTACATTCGCATTGACGCAATTGTATTTCATATGGCAAGAATGATGGGGACATTCAAAGTCGGTGATTTTTGGCAACTTCTGCAGCGAAGGACAGTCCAGGGTCTCTAAGTCAACCATTTTGGTTGATTGATCCGTAAATCTTGATATCCATGAACACTTTTCTTTTTCGAGGGGGGCTTTTTCTAAGAATTCCGTCTTATTTATTCATGGCTCAGCTTCTTTGTTGTGATAGGTGAATTGGAAGTTTGTATACATCTCGTAGAGTAAGGCATACTGATTTTGATCGATATTTAGGTTTAGATTTCCATACGGATAGCATTGGGAATTTAGGAATAGCTTGACATCGCTCATGTTACAATGATCAAAGTTACTCGCATTCCTCTCTTTCATATTTTTTCGCCCCGTCTGCAGCGCGAGAATGACATATCGTGGTTTCTCCAACTGATTGGAAGTCTTGACAGACCACACAAGCTTAGAGGTGGCGGGGAGTAGTGGATATTCATACAATTCCCTCGTTCGAAAACTCATGGAAATTGGTGCACCTTTGGCGAGAAATTTCAATCGCTGAATTTTTCGTTGATCTGAGATTGTTACATATGGTACAAGCTATTCAATTTTATGCAATACGAGTTTGCAGTCTTCGGGAACTGTTTGTGTGATGGCATTATCATCAGTCTTGGATCTCGTAAGAATTAGCTCATGCTTGGCATTTACCACAATTTTCCGATAATCTTCGGCAAATCCAAGCAGCATGCTTAGCGGTATAAACACATCAAAATTTCCCGATACACCAACAATCTGCTTCGTCTCTTCAACTTCGAGCCATCCCGTGTTCTCGAGCATAGACCTCTTAGCTGGACTGAGAGACGAATATCCTTTAATTACACTTGTAATGCCGACATTCTTATTATAATCGATTTCTATGGCATTCAACTCATGTCGCACTTCTTCAAACAAATAGCATATGGCATTGTTGACGAGACTTGGAGCAGCGGTTGGCATCCCATCACGCTTAGATAATTTTCCACATATGCGCAAAGAACGTTTGCTTGGCAGGATGGATAGATCTTGATTTTGAATGGCAATACGTATTTCATCGCTGTTATTAAAGGTCGAAGATGCATATGGTTGATGAGCGTGAATCTCACAATGTATGATGGATTCGTCAAAGACTACGGGCTCCTGAATGTTTACGATTTCTTCTTCCATTGCACGCAGCAGATGCACAGAGCATAAAATGAATAATGTTTTACTCGCTGTTCCCACGCACTTTCAGACCCAAATTCTTCAAGAGTAGCACGTTTTGAGGTGTGAGCACTTTAGGTGCAGGCCGACGACTGATTGTTTTTATCTATGGTTGTTAACTGCTATTAGTGACTCTATTGAAGACTATACCCATTATGCTTTTATATGCAACCGGATTGTGAGCACTTCACCGCGGAATTTGACTAAGTCATCGTCCTGATCCACTATTCGAAGCTGTATTGTGTATATCGTTCGGCTTGTGATTGGTAGATAAATGACGTGTGATGGAACCTCAATCATCTTATATCCTGGTGGGACCGATGGGAAAAATTCATGAACAGTGTGCACTTTTTGTCCGTTAATATAGGCACCAGCGGTTATATTGCACTCACCGCGAAAGGCGTTCACATTGAGAATGGCTACTAGAAGATCAGATTCGTGTCTTTTATTCGCTTCCAATTTACGTGCTGTGAAGCCCAGTAGATGTCCAATCGAATCTTCAGGCTCAACATTTACATCATGATCACACTCGATTTCACTGCGCAACGTATTATTATTAGGTTTGATGTTTTTCTGTGACAGCTCAGCTTGCGCAAATGTATCAATATCCTCTATTTCACAGCTACCCGTAGGTATTGTCAACACCTCATCTCCCACGTAAAGTTTATTGTGGTTAATCTCTATAGGGGCCGTCCATATATTACGTCATCGATTTTTGCTGATTTTCGACCCCCCCCCCTACAATCATCCTATCGTCATTTCCTAATGACCCCCCCCCCCCCCTCTTGCAAAATTGACGTCATTACCAGTTTGGGAAAATTAAAACATTTGCGGATTTGAGAAAAATTGGGTAACATTAAAACATTTTGTTATAGAATCATCTTTTATTATTTTGTACTTTGGCAATGTTTATTAATATAATAATATTATTCTTCCCTATTCTGTAGTTTTCTTTGGATAGCTCCCACATTTTGTTATAGAATCATCTTTTATTATTTTGTACTTTGGCAATTTTCATTAATATAATAATATTATTCTTCTCTATTCTTTAGTTTTCTTTGGATAGCTCCCACGGAGTTTTTACCCATTCTTGCAAATCCTGGATCACGGGTAATATCTCCGTATCCTCCCCATATTCATTTTGGCTCGATCGAACTATTTTCATAGGTACGCTGTTATTTGAAGTTCTCGAATATAATGTAGACAAACCTTATGTAATAAATAAATAAATAATGAGTTCAATAATTAATACCATTAGGTACTTGCAAAATATTTTTCATCACTCATGCGGGGAAACCACTCTAGTTGTACAATATACTATTGTACATTTTGAAGTAACTGGTATCACAAGAATGACGTCAATTTCGAAATGCCCCCCCCCCCCCATCCATCATTTACCGTCATCCGCGGACGAACCCCCCCCCCCTTTTTTAAATGACGTAATTTATGGACGGCCCCATATTGGGAATAGAGTTAAAAGTTAATAGTTCCACGAGACTGAGAGTATAATTTTTGTTTGGTGAGAGTTCTATAGGGGAAAGTATTGCGCCTCGAGTACGGATGACGATCCAGATATGGTCAATGTTAAACTATCTTCCATGACGCTGGTACTTGGACAACTAAACTCTCAGCCTTATACTCCACATATACATAGCATGCATTTGTCTTTGTATTGTAATTATTGACAGAGAAACTTGAGACATAGATGGCCGCATTCAATCGTATCATATTCTTGATATTTCTTATAATTATAGTTCATGCTACCTACACCAAAATATCTCATGAGTTCAGATGGTGGTGGAAGATCGCCGAAACTATCCAAGTACATGACTTTCCATCCAGTCTTTTTGTAGGCAACCCAGTGTGTGCCAGGGCTTACATTTTCATCCAAGTTCACAGTCGCTGATTCATATTTGAGTGACCCGCTCATTGGTAATTTATCCCGCATGTACACGCCACGAAAATGTGGAACCTTCACGACTTTTGCATATTTGAGTAGGTCGATGTTGGTCAACGGTCGGTGTGGTAGCGTTACTTGACGTTTTTTGGCTTGACATGAAGACCCAATCCTTGCTTATATGGTTTCAGATGTAACCCCCTACCCAGTGCAATCGCTTCAATTGTTCGATTATGTCGTTTACTTTCATTTAATTCACGTTTAGCCGCTTGAACAGCGTTAACAGCTTTGGCTATACCAGCCGCACCACCCGACGAAGCCCTAGCTGCGCTGAGACCCGCAAATATAGGTATCCGAAACGGCAATGAACCACCAATTTTATGAGGTATAGGTAGAACCCGCGGTGCAGGCACTTTGCCACATTCAGTCTTTACCGCTACACGAGCACCCTTTAGAGCTGAATTAATATCCGTATGCGGATCATTACTTTGAATGATTGTCTTCTTCGCAGCACGAATTATTTTTTTCAAACAAACGCCGCCCTTACGTGCTGTCTTTACCCCCATGCCAAATTTTCTCTTTGTCTGCATAATATTTGACACACTCCAAACACTTGCTTTCTCACCGATGCTAGCGTCTTTAGCGGTAACGCGTTTCCAAGCTTGTTCGGCCAACACTTTATCTGCTGAATGTCTCGCTTCAAGATTATCTGAATTTTTTGAATGTGCAATGTCGGGTTGTTTACACGCTGTGTCCAATATATTAATGCCCGGATCGACACGAGCAAGGCGCTTAGCCAGCTTTGTACCCGGCCCACAATACTGATATCCAGGCAGATGTAATTCAACAGGGAGTTTGTTGATTAGTTGTTTGACAAAACCTTTACCGCTCTTGCCATGAACGATCGTGACTAAAGACAATCCCTATAAAATGCCCTTTTATATAGATTTTCCATTAGTCGTGTGCGAGTAGACGTCCAAGAAACAAACTTTCGGAGACCGGCTTCCCGTAATACATTTTGATGAATTTGTCGACGATGGAAGAAAGAAGAGGCAAAAACGTCATGGGAACTTATTGTCGGATAGCAGACGCGCCGTTTTTTTTTGGTCCATCGAATTGTGGCAAAACCAACACACTGCTCACTCTCATAATACACCCCAATGGTTTGAGATTTGAGAATATTTATCTGTATTCCAAGTCGCTGAAAGAGCCAAAATATAAGTTGCTCGAACGATTACTCGAACCTGTGAGTGGAGTTGAATATTATCCATTCAATGAGCATGAACAAGTTATAGCACCGAGTGACGCACGATCGAAATCTATATTTATTTTTGATGATATAGCATGTGAAAAACAGGATAATGTGAGAGCCTTCTTTTCCATGCGAAGACATGAGATTGTTGACAGTTTCTATCTTTGTCAGACATACACTCCCCAAACATCTCGTGAGAGATAATGCGAATTTCGTGGTGCTTTTCAAGCAGGATGATACGAATCTCAAGCACGTGTACAATGATCATGTTAATACGAATATGTCTTATACATGTTTCAAAAACATGTGCACAAAATGTTGGAACTGCGACAAGTATGCATTCATCACAATCGACAAGGATACCAATATTAACGAGGGTCGATATAGACGAGGTTTTGATTATTTTCTGACGCTCGATGAATGACCCGTCATTGATCGGTGAAAAAAACAGTATCGTATGCACCTCGATAGCGACAACATACAGAGCGAACAGCTGTTGAGGGAAAAATATGTATTGCGTGAAATCTCCAAGGCGAGCGATGCAATCAGACGAAAGCATCGAATGCTCAAGATCGGAAGAGACATCGATGAGCAAAGAATGCAAAAGGTCTTTAAACCTATAGTGAGACCATTGGAACAATTAGTGTCAAACAAAAACGACGAGGTGGTGAAGATGGAAGTTAAAGATGAAAAAGTAATGGATAATGATCTGGAATATTCGGTGAATGGTGTTGAGCCCCAACTCAAGAACGAAACACAAGATTCTTTCAAGAGTGAAACACAAGACTCTTTTAAGCTGGTATATGACGGTGATGATGACTCACCAATCCAAAATGTTGATGATTTAATCAGTGAATATCTTCTGTTATTATGTACAAATAGAAAGACAAGCTTGGATGTCTTATATGGTGTACGGAACCTCGCGAACAACAAATTAATGATTGGTGATTCTCCTATATTCTTCGATTCTCAACATATTCGTGTGCGAGATTCAAACTGTCCGAAAACTGTTGAATTAGCAGAGGTATTGTTTCAAAAAGTGCCCAACGTCGAAGCTCTGACACCGGATGACTTGAAAAACTATGAAAAAATAATTATCTCCACGAATGCTCACAAAAAATATTATAAGCCTGGTGAGGCTATACGACATAGTGTCAGTTACAAATTCGATACTTATATCGCAAATATAGTTGATCATCACAATCACATGGGAAAGGGTATGCCAAAGTATAAGGTGGCGAGAAAAAATACCCGTTTGGATTACATTTATTGGGACAGTCCCAATGAGCTAGTAGATCGTCTTCGCTTACTTCTAGCATCACAAGCAGCTGGAAATTCATCACATTCGAATGAAATTGTATCGATTATTGAGGAATTGCGTGAAGCCAAAATTATTTATTAACCCAACATTTGAAATTTTACGCATTATCAACATGAGTGTCGATATGTTCGGACGCCAACTGAAAAAGAGTATCCTCCTCAATAAGCAAAGTCCTCCAGGCAGACCAGGGATTGGGTTTAGAACTACCGCAGATGGTCATTATAACTTGGGGCAGAAACGATTGTGTGTAATATCGCCAATCTGGAAGAACAAGACGATGCTATCACTCTAAGGGCTTTACATAAAAGATCTCGACCAGTCATTAAGAGCATACGCAAAGAAATAAATGAGAATAACCTGTTGTTGGTTAATGGACTAGAAGCTACGATGAGAGATATTGCGAGGACGCTCGATGCAGATCTCAAAACTCTACAAGACTTGGTGATTCTGACTGGAAAATGAATGAGAAAAAGAACGCTCTCATGCGGGAGCTGCATAAACCTGCTCGCCGAAACTATCCGCGCCGGCACGTGGACATCCGTGGTTTGGATGAGACCTGGCAGGCTGATCTCGTCGATATGTCATCGTACACGGAGAGAATTTTTAAGTAATTTTTACTGTAAAATCACAGTAACTCGGTGACAAATGTGCAATTCTTCAGGTTTTTAGGAAATAAATTATAAATTTTCATGGAAATGAATCAAAATTTACTTTTGCGTAACAGAAATTTAAAATATTTTCCAGAATTTTTACTGAAATTAATAGTAAAATTTCATGAAACGTAAAGATTACGACAATAAGTGTGGGAAAAGTTTTTCATTCCTCTTCGTTTTGCGTCGACGGGACTCGGTCGGAGATCGGGTTACGAGACTCTTGAGTGGGTCATAAACGCCAGCGCTGTTTATTCCGGAGCTAAGGGAGAAGACAAGGGACGAAGGCCCAAGGGTCCTAGGCGAGGCGTCTAGGAATCGACAACGAAGGAGCATTCCGTCTCCAGACCTCGAAGTCACCAGTCGCGACAACCATCCTAAAGACTTTTCTATATTTGTTAAACCGATTAACTGATCAATGTACAAGAGTATCCTGACCAGCCGGGAGGATTATATTAATTAAAACTAACCTGTGAAGTTCTACAATTCGTCAACCAAATATTTTCCTACATAAGTTTAAAAAGTGCTAATATAAATTAAATTTTTCAATGGAACATTGAGAAATTTGCGTGTTTTCCATAAAAATTTAAAAAAGGAAGCCGAAATTTTCTGTGCGTCCACCGGAATTTTACGTTCTTTATAGTAAAATCAGTTAGGGCTAGGTCGCCTGACCGTACGCGTGAGCTCTGTGTGTGAGCGTGCGTATACGTGAACGCAAGCTGTGAGAGTGTGCTCTTGTGTATGTCGCAGTGGGACGAGCACGAACGACGCCGACCCGCGTTGCTTAGCACCAGCGGTACCACGCATGCGCATTATAGTACGAAGCATGGGCCAAGAAAGCCTCGTGGTCTCGTGCAGTCTAACGTGTTCTACGCAGTTCTACGCAAGAAAACAAAGAAACGTGAAAAGAAACTTCGATAAAGGACGTCTATAATGGTACGGAAAGATGATATGCTAAAATAAGTAGCAATCTTACTGTTGCTTACTAGCTCTTTACGAAAAAATACAGTATATAGAGTATTTATTTAATCATAGGGAATTAATTTTTCGCTAGGGATTTTAGAAATTTCAAGTTTGTCCAGGTTATTTTTACTGTAGAAACTTCGAATTTTTGAGGCAGCCCATTATTAAAATTCTACATGAGAATGTGTCAGAATTTTTACTGAAAGAAATGTAAAAAATTATGCTACTTGCTTAAATTTTTACATGAATGAAAGCAAAATATTAAAAGCTAGTGTCAATTTTTGACTATGTGCACATTTGTCACCGGTTTCAAATTTTTAATGTAATTTTTACGGAGATTTTACCGTAAAAAATACTTGAAAATTCTCTCCGTGTACGCACATAAAAACTCCAAATATAAATTTCTCCTAACCGCCATCGATACTTTCTCAAAAATCGCCTGGACCGTAACGATGCAGAGTAAGAATAGTAAAGATGCAGCAACCGCACTGAAGTCAATACTCGTAAAAGGACGCATACCGCAGAAGTTACATGTTGATCAGGGAAAAGAGTTTCATAATTGTGACTTTAAAACCCTAATGAAAAAGTACAATATCCACATGTATTCAACATATAGCAACTTAAGAGCTTCCATTTGCGAACGTTTTAATCGTACATTGAAAAATAAGATGTGGATGCAATTTAGCCTTCGTAGTAATTATACATAGATCGATATAGTTGACAACCTAATAGCCAATTATAATGATTCTGTGCACCGCACGATTAAGATGAAACCGAGAAATGTCAACGCTGGAAATGAGAAACAGCTACTACAACATGTTTATCATAAGACTTCAATGAAAAAGTCATCGACATCAAAATTTAAAATTGGCGATAAAGTAAGAATCAGTAAATTCAAGAGTGTTTTCGAAAAGGGTTACACACCGAACTGGACAACGGAAATATTTACCATATATAGAGTGAAAAACATAAAACCTGTAACATTTCATCTAAAGGACTATGACGATGAGCCCATTGCAGGTGGTTTCTACGATCAGGAGCTACTTAAAGTTCAACATCCTGATATTTATCTCGTTGAAAAAGTATTGAAGAAATGTGGTAATAGAATGTTTGTAAAATGGTTGGGTTTCAATAGCACTCACAATAGTTGGATAAGCAAATCTGATTTGTAGCGGGCAATAAAAAATGTTTTAAATTTGATAATTCTTCTCTCTCTACTTATTCCGGATGACGAGGCCTTTGTTTCGCAAAGGGTCGACCGTTCTCTTCAGCGTAGCATGTGTGTTCTCCCACTTAGCCAGCTTTCTCCTTCTGGCTCTTTCAAACCTGTCTCTCTATCACAAAAGTGTGTCAGGAAGGTGTTGGTGAAAATGTGATATAGCAAATTACAATCGGTTTTTCTCTACTTCTTCAGTTGAAAAAAATGATAAACCAATTAATTATTTACAACACAATTATTTGCAGAGTCGATTATTCATAAAACATTACAAAATACATGCTACGACTGTATCCTAAAATGCCCCCACGGTAGCGTTTTCGTGGTTCCGGGTATGATATACCGTTTATCATCGTACGGGCTTAGAGCAATTTTCGTCTCGTTGATAGTGTACACTTCATGCAATTTTGATCTTATGCACGCTTGTTGTCGAGTTATTTCGATTTCTTCATTTAAACATTTCGTGTAATCCTCGAATGAGATCGTTCTGGCCACGAGGTTACTCTTGACACCCTTTACTTTCTTCGTATCGTCTTTGCCATCGACTCGCACTGCATACATTTTTGCTCTAAGCCCGACGAATTCCGTCATTATTCCATCATTATTTTCGTCTTTCATTAGTCCAGGGACTTTTTTGTTGACAAGCGGTGTATCATACCCATTATCAGCGGGATAGTCGCTTGTATCGCAACGATGAATGTTGCGCTTTATGTCATCATACACATCCTCGCACTCAATGTTGTATATGAGGCTATCCGTATCGGTGTACAACACTGTACATTTGTCTTTATACAAAGGTACCATATACTCATGATGAAAGTCATAAACATATCTTCGATATGTCGAGTATGCACATACCCACATATATTGGCTGATTAAATTTCACCTCCAGTTTGCGTAATTCGACAGCAATAAGGTTTTCTGAAAAAACGCTCCGACTATGAAAATTACTCTAAGTCAACCTCAAGAATGTAGCCTGTCGGGGAATCTAGCGCGATCGATGATAAATCGAATGTTGACAAGTCATCAATCCATCGGAAATGAGCATAGGGCAATGATTGACGCATTGCCCATTCATACCAATTATTGACATTGAAATACATTAAGTATGATGAAGAGTTCGAAGAATCGAACGACTCTATGTACTTGTTATTGGCATATGCGTACCTGTTTGAGCACTGACTCAGGCCACCGGGTATACCCCGTTCAACAAATAGCACCATGTCAACGTCGGTGAGCAATTCGAAGTTAATGTTTGTATGCTTCAACATTGCATCCCAGGTGTTTCCGGGGAGAGTATAGTAATACGCGGGGTCGAGCCTGTAAAGTTCGATGCAGGTATTACGAAAGTTCTCAAAAACGTCTGCCAGTAACAAAACATCGGTCTTCAGATACAAGTCGCTATATTCACCTAACGTTTGAATTGAAAACCGATCCCATATATTCTTGGCATGGGCGTATTCGTTCTCACTTACAGTGTCACCGGTCAAATTGCTGTAAAATGCATCTTGTGGCGGTAAGTGGCGCAGTCATCCAATCTGCGTATGCTATCCATATGTTCATAGGGAAAGATACTGTTTCGAGTTAATAGGATAAAATTGTCTGCCGTTATTCCATGAAATTGTGACCGCGAAATTTTGAGTTTGTCCGTTGTCAAAAATGATGCCAGTTTATCCAGACTTACATTGAGGAATTTGTATGAATCGATGAAGCGTAATTGAATCAGTTGTGACTTGTCTACCGTTTGAACTGTTTTCGTGAAAGAAATGTATTTTTCCTTTGTTATAGGAAACTTCGGTGTTCCCATCGAACGCTGTGGCTACTTCCATGATTATGAAATGTGCATCATAACCTGACAAATTATGAAAAACTACAGGAATGAAAAAAGTCTGATTATAATTCAAATTGCAATTAGCGTGCGCAGGTCCTCTATAACGTCCGGTCAGTTGACAGTGATCGCGAACACGTATGTCGTCTTCGGCAAATGATTTCTCACATACTATATATGACACTGAGTGACGCTTCGATATTCTGCCCATTCATCTGGTGTTAGAGGTATCATGGGAACATTTTCCGATAAAATATCCTTGATGTGCAAAGCTAAATTTTTAAGGTTCCCAACGAATCATGAAATGCAGTTAGCACTGCGACGTGAGTGGTATCCTGATAATGAACTATCATAGGAACAATGTACATAGTACGCGATGTTGAACACTTCATGATGTTGGCGTATATTTTTGTCCGCAATCTTTGCCAAAACGCACTCGAGATCGGTGTAAATCACGAATGGAAGTCGCTTTTTTCCTTGAAAGTTTTTGAATGTACGCCATTTGCCCATTGCATTAGGTAATCGATTGGTGCAATCATTCAATTTTCCATAATCCACTTCATGTGTTCGCAATATTTCCTCCGTGTAGAAGTAGTGCAAACACCTGTAACAAAACGATGGAACCATTCATATTATCGATGTACATAATTGCACACATGTATATTTTCAAGGTCGGTTTTCACTTACCGATCGCAAGTGTGTTTTTGCCGGTTCTTTTGCTCAGCTGCGCGCTCATCAACCGGGATAAATTTTTATCCATACAAAGTGTCCCACGTTGTGGTCCGAGGAATCCTCCACGTACAACAAATTCATGTGTTTATCCAGCTTTTGGTCGCATATTCGAATTGGAATGATGTTTTTCTTTTCAGTTGTATATACATTGATGGAAACTTCATTTTGCGATTCAAATTTCTTTATTTGATTGAGGGTCATTGGAAAAGAAATTCCCTGGAGCTGCAGTACAGATGAGTAGTGTGGATATGAAGTTGCTCGGTCCATATTTTTGTCCGCTGGACAAAAATAGCAGCGACCACTGACCACGCGAAACATGCGTTATCCTTAGACTTTATGTTCCCCACCGCTTTCTTCGTGAATATTTCCCGTGACAAAATAGTTTGACGTCCAGCACGCAATGGATTGTATTTGTTGATATTTAAAATTAAGTTCAGTATCCGCGACAATGTCCATCCGCTATCACGTTTTTGAAAATCTTCGAGGGATGTTAGAGTAGGCTCAACAACTCATTGTGTATACCACTCACGTGAATTGGATTGGATAAAAAGTTCAAAGTTCTTCGTGTTGATACTTTTAGTTGCACGTTTGTCACCCGACTCAAATTCACCATTGAAAACGGTATTCACTTTTACACTGAAGCGTTTGTTGGTAATGTCTTGAACGTGTGAAAGCATCATATCACATGCCTCTTCGAGAAACTGACGAGGTTCAATATGATCATTATTGATGATGCAGCCAGTTAGGACACGATTTTCGAAAGCCGTATCAATCTCTCGCCAGATCAAACCGCGCTCACTGTGTCCCGCGCCGGCATGTAAAAATCGTCTGCATAGAACATTTTTTAAACCTTCTAAGCGAGCGATTCGTGCTACCAATGATTGTCGAATTCCGAGTGATAATCGTGGTCGCTTAATTCGACTTTATGTTTCCAACGACTCTATACACTGATCACATTGTTGCTCCCACACTGTATACGCTTCAGCGGAAATTACAAGGGCGGCTTGATCGCGCAGATTTTGTTTTAATTGTGGAACATTCTCGGCCATTTTCACGCGAGTTAAAACGAAGGTTTCGGGAGATGATGCGAGCAAAGGGACTTTTCGATTCAAAGTGCGAGGCTTTGGGTGGTAGAAGCCGTTTTCATTTGGAAAAAATGTTTTCCATCTTTCTCCTCTATCTTAGAAGTGTGCTACCTCGCCATAGTTTTCTTATATTACAATACTATAAGAATGGTGGGGAAGCAGGGGCACACGATGACTTCAATTTGGTGCATATGTGTGGAAGATCTAGGCTGTTTACACAAGAACTTGTGCCGAGACGCTCACACTTTATCGAGTGGCTGGTACATGCAAATACCTCGATCTTATTTCTTTGAGAAGAGAAGAACGGCCGGGAGCAACGAAATTTTGGAAGAAAGAGCCTCTTTGTTACTATAGGCATACATACATTTCTGTTGCATTAATTTTTCACGCGAGTGTCATCGACGTTGGCTTTCACATATGTGTCTACATGTTTGAAACATAATTTTCACAATTGCCTAGAAAAATAATTCACCTGCATCAATGACACGCCCTCCAACTCTCCCAGAAAAGTGTCGCATCGTCTACGATGTCTCCTGGCCGCCGGCGACCCCTGCCTGGGAGCCTCGCGGCATTTTAACAAGGACTTTATTTGGCATCTAGTATTACAATTGCCTTAATGTACCGAGAGTGTACCATAGACGCCGGTTTTTCACATGTATGTCTGCATGGTGGAAATTGACTTTCACATTTGTCTTGAAAAAAAAATCACCTGTATCAATAACGCATCTTCCCCCAGACAACCGACGCATCATCTACGATGTCCCTGGCTGCCAGCATTCCCTTGCCCTGCGCCTACAACCGTTATCCCCTCCTCATGGTCCCCATGTTTTTGGGTATCCTCTCACCTGCGTGACGTCAATTACCGGACTCCCTGCACCCCTTTTCGCGAGCAGCAATCGTCATCCCCTCCCTCCAATTCTCCAAAACGGCCGTAGTCCCTCGCGAGACCACCCGACACCTACCCCCCCCCCCCCATCTCCCCATCTAACGGCTTGCCCCTCCACAATTTGAGCTAGAACGGCCCCAGTTCTACTACTCACAATGCCTGTGCCATGCGCCTTTGCAGTGGTATGTGAATTAATTTGCTATGCTCATACAGAAGTGGCCGCAACCCCCACGCATTTTACTGTAAAACGAATATTTTCGAACATATGACAGAAAACCGGTTCGAACTTTGATGGATGATAGGGAGAAAACTGGGCTTAAGAGCGTGGGCTTTGCATGAAAATTTCGGCAAATCGACAGTGTGTACTTTCCATAAATTCGTCCAAACTTTGAAATCTTAAATAGTGTAGTAAGCGTTCTATCGTTTCTAGTTTTCACAATACTGGGTTTTGATCATAGGTGATATTATGTAAATGATATGGAATGGTATGGAAGCAATGCATGAAATCTTAATTTTCCCGATTATTTACAAGATCTATGCTGAATCATCGCTACTGCATTACTAAGAACCATTCGGCAATTGGAAAAACCCGCTTCGACATTTGTACAGCCGTGATATTTTTCAAAAATTAAATATTTAACATAAAAATTTAGCCATTTTTACGAACTGCAAACAAAAATCATTCCTTTCCAATAAGTTTTTCGATTCTACCTAAACACCTGACTTGGCCAAATATTGCTTCGATCGTGAATATAATTTTTTTTTTATATAAAAGGGTTCGCGCATCTGGTCTTCTCGGGAGGAGCTTTACCAATTGCTGCGACGTTTGGTGATCATGTGGACCGAGTCCCACGATCGTGGCTGGATTGGGAAAGAAAGTACGAAGCTTGCTTCGCAAACATGTAACGTCGGAAGATCGTATATTATCGTGGTCACATTAGCATGTATCACTTATGGTATACGACCATACACGTAAGGCCTACAATATTTTTATAAAAGCTGTTTATTAGCGCGTGCCGTTTTTGTTTAGTTCTTTCAAAAATCATATGATTATGACTCATTCAATGAAGTTCGTTGCTTCACCAGATAACCTGGCATTATAGAACTGCATGCAACATTACGTCAATAAATCTTGAAGACAAATTCATTGGCAAATCGAATAAAAACTGATGTAAAGAAATAATTTGTTTTCTGCCTTTGTAGATTTTTGCTGCGTTATCACTGGTATGATAAATTCCAAAATACATCCTACGATTACACAGTCACTGTATTTGCAGCGAAGTACCCATGGTCGACGGAAACACCGATCAAATATATAATATGTTTATTTTGGGAACAATTTGGTATGCTTTCAATCGGACTTTACACGCTTTCTGCAGACATCATTTACACTCAACTCGCCACGCATGCGGCAATTCAGTTTCAAGTAATTGTCCCGTCCTCCATACTTCTGTTCGGCTGTAAAATGGATTTCTCGTTCTAAGCAAAAAAATCATATAACTCGAAGTTCTTTTTATTGTTTTTTATGCGTAAGCAAATTTATACATATATTTTTGTCAAGTGATGCATCCGTGTATTCTTTGCAGATATTGCAGGATAATTTTAAATGTATAGCGAGCCAACTAAACCATGGGAACCGAGATCACGAGAGAATATTGATTCATCGACTTTCCACGTTAGTTGAACGACACTGTGATCTATATAGGTAAGAAATCGTCCCGTCTTTTCTTTTGTTGGTTAGCTCGAATGTGCAGCTACCAATACGGAAAAACGACGTAATTCAATCAATTTCCTAATCATACGGCTTCTCACATTCAAAGAACAGTATTTATTATTAAAACTAGCAGTCATTATTTCAAAAATAATATTGCCAGAACAAATGGCAATTCTTCCAGCCAGACTGGTTTTTTACACGGTCCTTCTTGTCAATTGTTTCAATAACGAATCAAATGATATTTTTCTGTTACAGATATTCCGAACGAATCAAGCAGACGTTCGAACCAATAATATTTATGACTCTGGTGGTCACCGCCGCTAATGTGTGTCTGTGTACTTTCCAACTTGAGAAAGTACGTGCTTTGTGAATATTTTTTTCTCCTTCTTTTTTCAATTTTTAGAATTACTTTCGCCATTTTTTTCTCGCGGCGAATAGAATACATTTTCACGGTATTAGATCAATCGGGGCAAGTTACGAATATTCTGAAGTGCATTTTAATAATAATGATTTCATGAAACCAATATTGTCTTTCAATATAAAATTATGATAATTTATTGTCTGCGTGTTATTCTCTTTGTAGGAACTGTCTAAGGGCAATTGGTACGAAGTCGGAAAATATATTTTCCATGCCGCCGTTCTTGCTGCTCATACCTCGATGTACTGTAGCTACGCTGAAAGTTTGTCCCAACAGGTGAGAATAAAAGAGAGAAGATTCATGATATGGAGACATCGACATCAATATTTATACGCATTACACAGCTGGGCAGCCGATTTCGTGCCGCATATTGTATATTTTTTCTACATCTTATCTCTATACTGATCTTATTTTAACACTTGCAAGGAAAGGTTGCGAGGTCGATCTGTCCGATTTCCATGAAATTTGGCATGCTTGTAGAATAGATAAAAATGGACGACACGTATTTTTTTATATCTGCGGAACTCGATTTTTAAGAGATGAAACACTCCCTTCACAAGTAGGGTTTTTTTTACGATTTTCGTCGATAACGTTTTAACGGTACGAGATATGAAAAATGTCAAATTGCAACAATGTTTATTTTTTCGTGTACTATATATTGGAGATAAGAACGATAACGTTATTGACGAAAAACGACCTATTTTCCATGATTTTTATGTCTCTTCACTGATTTTATCGGTTTATTTTTATCCCGAAATAAGAAGAAAAAAAGCACTTTTCACAAAAACTGTAATCTCCTTTTTCTTAATTTTTTAATAACATACTCCCCGCATATATAACAAAATGTATTAGGATAGTTCGAACGAGCTCGTCTTCGCTTTGTTGCAGTCGACATGACACTAAATTAATTTATAAAAACAATTTTTTTTTAAGAGAACATTTATTTCACGAATTGCTAACGCTTCTCACTATGAGATTAAAATGAATTGGAAATTCCTTGTATAGTAACTTGAAATGTAGATTAGTATAGGTCTCACCATTGGTTACTTGATAAAGAATGGTACGAGTTTTATCGGCACCAAGAATTTTTTTTACTTGTGTTACTTATCAAAGTGAACCCGTCTGTTTTGAATAGTCGAGCTTAATTGCCCAAGCTGCTTACGAGTGTGATTGGATACAGCATAGCAAAGAGTTCAGCGCTATGCTTTATATAGTTATCATACGAGCACTAAAGCCACCTAATTCCCGCGTATACGGATTGCTTACTCCAAATATGCGTGAAGTCGCTAAGGTAAGCCTAAGTATGCATATTAATATCTGTATAGAATAGTTCGTAGTGTCTCAGCATATGCGTCAAATAATTAGTACCATTTTTTCTTTGCAGATATTCAGAGCTGCCGCAAGTTATTTTACACTTCTGAAAGCATTGACTTGATTCGAAAATTTAACACAAGCAGATTAACGTTGCAATAGAATACAAAATAATGCAATTACATCGTATTTGTTATTATTTATTTGATGAAAGAAGCGTATTTCCGACCTTAGAGTCTCAATTGCAGTAATTTTACTATACGTTAGAAATCAGTAGAAAAAAAATAAAGGTACTTCGTATAGTTAATTATTTCCTTCACGGTAAAATACTATCATTTACTATCGCTCAAACCTCCCGTTCAGCGTTAGTCATGGGCTTATATAATATGAGCGGATGTACATTGTAATTAATTCAATAACAATATTCTATTCATGTTGTAGATTTATATATTTTATGATTTGTTCATTGGGAAAAAATGTTCACTAAGTATAGTAAGATTTGAATTGTAGCTAATGTCTTTATGTGTCCAAAACTCAATTTATTACACATCGATATACTTCTTCTAATGATTTTATATAAATGATAAATTAATTTTGTGTATTTTATTATTTTTAAAATGGAAAAGGGCGCGAAGTTCGCGATTGTAGTAAAGCTTTTATCAAATCCAAATATTTACCACCAGAAAAAGAGAGAAATAATAACAAACACAGGCTTAATGGCTCTTTTTTTATCGGCGATTGAAAAGAGCATAGTACACGCAGAATACAAACGACAAGATAGAGAGCATACATCAACTATAATACGGTAATGTGTTTAAATACGTGCTATATGATTAGATTGTTAATAGAAAACGAATAAGCTAACGAAATTAATTTAGCATAGTTGGACCGCAATGTCAAAGTCCATTCTCCAAATTATAGTGGATAATCGTTCCGCAATCTTCAAAGAAAATTAAAATTACTCGGGTGTACGAAGCCCAAAAAATTCTGCATCTTTGTCAACATTTTTGCTTGTAATTTCTAAAACTTACTCGCAAACTTACCGACCTTTCGTTATCCATACATGGTCGATCCATCCATGATCCATCAGCAGCACAATCTCGTTGGGTGTACGCTTTTTTTCCTGCTGTTTCGAGGATATATCTCTCCAGAGTTGGGAGGAAAAAGACGAGCATGCGCTCGTTTACCCGACCACCACTCCCAGGACAGTGGGATATTTAATTCATAGATGATCACAGGGTGGAGACCTGCTCGTCGTTCGATGGACGGCACACCCATCATTATAGGTGCGACCGCGTCGCTTATCCATCGTGAGGAATTTTCTCTCGTGCATTACTCAATTATTGACGAGTGAAGCTAAAGGCTCGACGACTACAGGGCGAGATATTCTCCAACGTTATTTCCGTTATCGAACTACAATGATAACCGACAATTTTTCTTCGCCAACTTCGTACTAACGGGAATAAAAGTGGTAACCCGGAAGAATCACCTACTCATCGCAAAAAAAGCGAAATGATAGAGCCAAGGGAACGCGTGCAAGTTCTTCCGGAGGAGGCAAAGATCATGCCTTTTGAAACATTTGTCGGACGTGACGTTAATATCCTGCGCCTTGCTGGATTGTACTCTATGAACAGTGTGTTCGGCGACAAAATCGCGAGACCCACTATTTGGGAACCGATCATATTTGCAATTGGTGTCTTGCACATTTGGGTCGTTGCGACATGCGAATTTTTCACTATTATTAAAGTTTGTGGGGATGATCCGAACTACGCGATTGGCAGCTTTACCGCAATGTTCTCCGGTATTCTATGCGCTATCAAGGTGCCAAATTGTCAATCATTTTGCTTTTTTTTTTCATTTTTGCTGTTTTTTTGTAGCGTCAAAAAATCAACGTTAGGATCGTTGTGTGGGCTAGTATTATTTTTTCTTCTACAAATATTGCTGTTGAATTCACCGCTTTTTATTCTGAGGATAAAAAAGGAAATTATGAGCATGAGCCGATTTGCACGTATTTGTTTTCACTTCTATCGTTAAAAAATCTGTTGTTGAAAAGATTCGATTCGGCCGCTAGGGAATCCATAGACTTATTTGGCCCATATATATACTATACATGAATTATTGGCATCTTTCCCTATACCTGTCACATTGAATAGTGAAATGTCGAATCTTGCTATATACAAGTGTAGTGGCGTGAAATTCTTTGTAATATCATACAATTCGCACTGCTTTGTGAATTTTCAGAACATTCTATACCAAACCAACTTTTGCAATACTTGAGGTGGGTACATTTATATATGAAGAAGGTATACATATTAAAATGTAAAAAACTGTAAATCTTATTAAAACGAATTTGTCCGGAATGTCAAATTCTTTGAGTTATACCGGAAGGTGCCCTCTCACATTTGTAGAAGTTTGAATACTATAAGCTCAATAGTTCTTATTTCTGCACTTTCCGTTTGCAGTAATAGCTCGTAGATTCACGGAGCATAACGGCGACAGAATCTCAAACAAATCTGCCATCAAATCGAAGTTAAAAAATTTATGCGTTATTGAGAAATTAATATTGAAATCAATATTATATTGAGAACCGTACTTTCGGTATTTATCATAGACTTCATTGTTAATTATTTGGTTATTTCTACAAGGGCATGAGGCTGTGGTTTCGACGCGAGGAGTTTCGTAAATTGCTGCGAATCTTGGCTACCATGTGGGACGAATCGAGCCATCGAATAAGGATCAGCGAGGAAAATAATAAAACTGCGGCCAGTACGTCCACCGTAAATAAACGATACATCATTATGGTATTCGTACTCGTTAGCAGTTACGCCGTGCGACCATACATGTGAGAAACAATGTAATCACAGACACAAACACACCTACACGCTTACTGACATGCACGCCGTCGTCAAACCGTCAAGTAGAGAAAAAATGTTTTTTTTTTTTCTATATTATTGAAACGGAATGTGATCGAACTTTTAATAGAACTAATTATAAGAAATATGAACATCACAAAGGATCTGAATAAAAAACGATGTGACTAGGTGTTCCAATTCTGTACTTCAGATTCATGTGAAGATGGCGAAGTCTGTATTTTACGCACAGTTGATACATAATCTTGCAAAGTTTGAGTTTTCTTCGTTGAAAGATATTGATAAGTCATGAAGTTATCATTGTTTAAACAAAATGCTGCGTGTTGCTGCATGGCCTCTCGGTGTAGGTGGTTTTGGGAACTAGAGTGATCTGAAATTAAAAATGTGCTTTCCGTATAATAATAAAACTTCCGTATGATCCGATACTTTTCGGAATTTTGAAAATTACCAAACTGGCAAGGCGTGAAGAAAAGTTCGATTTCCAAAAAATAACAACATGAATGATTTGTTATTAACAAATGGATAAACATATAAAAACTTATCTGGTTATACGATAGAAAATGTTATAAATTCTTCCAATTTGAAATAAATCAGACGAATAGATTTTCGATGTACGACTTACACCGTTTCATAAGATAAAGTTTTATGAATTTTTTTTAAGGAAAAAACGCAAAAAATGACTGATGAGTCGGGCAGCAGCGCGCTACGCCGTAGCGCCGCGAACGATTTTTCTCTTTACAAAGGTCGCCATAAGTGACTCGATTTTTTGGATTTTTAAATAAATTTGTAGCTGTAAATTATTTTTCACACTCTACACTCTAAAACTGTATGATACAAAAAAAAAAGCATTGTTGCAATGTAAAAGTTATGCGGACCTCTTTATGGAAATGAGTCTAAAATATTTCAAAAGGTTAAAGAATTACGTTTTGAAAAAATACCGGTTGCACGCTACGCGCGCGTGCATTTGTGTGCGGTTTCTTTCAAGCACGCTATAACTTATACAGATATCGAGATACTTAGGTGAAGTTTAGCATGCCAATAGTATAAGGAATATGTTCTTCATGAATTCCCTGAATATCAGTGAAACGCTTTTGACGGAGTTTTTATTTGAAGAAAAATGTTTATTAGCGCTACAAAATTCACAATTTTTTAGATGTCCGGCTGAATTTTCGTACTTAAATAAAGTATCATGCATACTATTTTCGGATTAAATTGAAATTATTGATTTGATTTTAAAGAATTTTGAAAAATAGAGTTGTCAAGGGGGGTTGGGAGTAAAAATATCGGGATACATTTTTGTACGGGAATAGAGTAATTCGTGATGAATTTTGAGATAACTGGTGAAAACATTTTGAATTTTACGAGAGTGTGAATTTTCCGAAAAAATCCTATTTACACGGTGACTTTTTCAAAATTTGAAATAGCCCGCTTCCTGTATTTTGCCCACATTCTACTGTCATTACAATGAATTGTAGGTCTCAGAATCATTTACCAAAGCAGTATGTGGTTTCGTGATTGAACTTCGATAAAATCGTTAAAAGGTGTGGTTTTTTAGGAAGTACGAATTTCCAAAAATCCATTTTTTTGTGCTATTACTTTCTGAAAATAAGTGATGCCCTTACAAATATTTGTACACATAAAGTTATGATACAAGATTTATATTCCACATAGAAATAGTTGACAATTGTCGACATCTCGTTATTAAAATGCAGTTTCGGTAAAACAATGATGCAGATTGGGAACTTGCTCATTGCTGTCTCAGAATTTTTCAATCACTACGACAAAGCCAATTTCCAATAACCGACTTGCTCATCACGATAGCTTTGTTAGAAAAATAAAATGATGAAAAACAACATGCAAGTTTTTAATGTGCAGCATTTCTTCTCTGATCGATTGTATAATTCAAACTGTCCTAACTTAGTGTGTTAATCTATATGTATAATTGTAATGCGGTAGGCTAAAAATTTGTTCGTATCTACAGATTGCTACTGCATTATAACTGGTATGGGAAAGCCTCGAATAGCACATTCGATTACAGCGTTACGATATATCCAACGACATATCCACTACTGACAACGCAATCGATGAGCAAGTACATACTTTGCGTATCTTGGGAACAATTTGTTATTGTTTTCGTCGCACTCTATTGGATGTCTTCCGACATCATCTTCGCCCAGATAACTACTCATACGGCAATTCAATTTCGAGTAATTGATAGTCATGGAATCAAAATTATTCGTGTGATAAAAACATCATTTTTTAAAATAAAGCAATCGTCTCATTGTGCGAAGTCCAAGTGTTAATCCTCGAAATTGCATATAATCCATTCTTTTATAACTATTATCGTCCGCTTATGCAAGTCATGTGTTGAAATTTCATCATTTCGTCGCTCTACGGATTATGTCATGTAGGCAGCATTTGTATTGTCCCGACAGGTATTGCGACACGACTTAAAATACATAACGGACATTGACGTTAATCACAATACGTGGAACGAGAGAGTTTTGATAGATCGCTTATCAGCAATTGCCAGGCGACATAACGATCTTTACAGGTGAGCAACGTGAATATCTGTCGATATCGATCCAGTCGATATCGTCGATTAATAATGTCGATTCTCCGTTAAAAAAATTAGTTTCAAAACTGCTGACCAATCAAAGTTTAGTCATGGCCAAAAGCTACGTAAAAATAGTATTCTGCTTTCTACAACGTTTCATTTCTATAACTGAATAATACCATTTGTGCATAATAATTTAAAGGAAGGAAAATATTTCCGATACAAATGAAATAATGTACAGTAAATTATAAAACTATGATTTCATCACAGGTACTGCGATACGATCGAGCGTATATACAACCCTATAATATTCTTGACGATGTTACTTACAGCTGTAAACATGTGCTTCTGCGTTTTTCGCCTCGAAGAGGTGTGTGCACCATCGTATTTATGCGCAATTCTTTAGTGACGTACCTCTGGCAGCCGATTTTTGACCTTTTAAGCTTAAATCTCTATTCGATATACGTCAAGTGTTTCAGTTGGGTGAAGTTACAACGATATTTATAAACCACTTGACGGTGTATTCAATAATCGAATGTTATTGACATCAGACCATGCACGGTGGTGCAAGCGTACCTACTCCACTCGTAAAATGCTTCCTGCATGCAATAACAGGGCTAAATTGGAGGTCAATATTTTCATTGTGAAATAAAAAAGTGGGGCTTGAGAGTAGTGAGCCCACAGTCGCACAGTGGGGCAGAATCCCAAAAAGCTGGCCAAAAGTCAAATTTTTGAGTTGTATATATTCGTCTATATATGTTCAGATCTTGTTTACTGATAGTCCTAGGACGAAATTCCGGACCGGGCAGGTTTATACCTGCTCTAGGGTCGCCTCGACATCAGTCGACATTCAGCCGCCGTTCGGTACGCATTAAACAAGCGTACGCGTCGAAAAATTCTTGCCTGTTTCGAAGTGCTGTGAAACGGACGAAACTGTCTCAATTTTAATTCTGCAAAATGGAAAAACTTTCTGAAGGTTTGCAGAAAATATAATTATGCACAGTTATTGCTTATTTTATGTTTGAAATATCTAAATTTTGCAACAAGTAAACATAAAAAATTATACATTTTTTTTCGAAAATCGATTTTCTAAAGTAGTTTTAAAAATGTCTTCGCGAGTCTCGACCTTGTTTCAACAAGAAACTGATAGTGTACAGTACTAAATATAATATACTAAAAAACTGGCTGCTCAGGAGTGCTCAACGAATAGTTAGACTCATTTTTAGGGAGAAATACGTGGCGCGATATTAACGGACGTGTGAATGTAATCCATTGATTATTACGTTACAGCGCGTTGGTATATTTTCTGTCTATTAACATAGATTAATATTTATTTATCAATTCCATTTGTAGTTCGTTCATTTATTGATTAATATTCATAGATCATTTAAATTTTAATACAGTAATTTATTATTCTAAATGTACGCTTTACGAAAATCTCAACATTTTATAAAATATTCCTGCAAGAACTCTCAGTAGCTAGAACTGTGTTTCCCCCATGTTTGTACGGCGTAACGGTTTTCGGCAGTAAAGGTGTATTGGTGTATACGTACATAGTGTATACGTAGTGTAGACGGCGATTCGGCAAGGACTGACGAGGGGCTCCTAGAGCAGCCATGTATGAAAGAAAGGAGCCCGCCTGCTGTTCAGGCTTTATTATACCTGTTGTATACTGACACAGAGGTGATTCTCGTAAAGACAGATTTCATGTAATTTCGGTTTTTTTTCGTGAGGAATGTATGTAAATATATTTGTTAATCATTTATATCATAAATATTCGTTTTCTTTATAAATATAAAATCATTTTTAGTAGTAATAAATTATTTTTGTACATTTCGAGTCAGAACACCGTATATAGTTTTGTTCAGTATAAAATGATTTCAAAATAATGTCATTCAATTTTGTACATGTTTATATTGGTATTTTACAGAGTCTTCCCAATCTTCAAATATGGAATTATCAAGAAGAGATGTTTTTTTCATGGTGAAAGACAGTTTAAAAAACGAACAGAAATTCGTTATTGGAGTTTTGAAAGATGCAATTTTCAAGAAAACAGAACATGTGATACAAGTAGACGAGGATGAAAAGTCATTAGGACTGTTATTTGCAAATTTTCGATCCAGATGGAAAGCAGCAAATAGAGGCCAAGAAAAGTTTCTAAAAAATAATGAAGAATGGTTGAATGGCACCGTATGTTTTTCAACATTATCCGATACTGAATGCACAACATCAACATCTGAGAAGATTGTGAAGAATGATGAAAAAGGAACATCTGGACGACCTTCGAAATCCTTTGCTTCATCCAGCGATAGATCTAAGAGGCGAAAGACTGAAGAAATACGTTCTACTTTATCTACAGAAGAATTGACGTATGCTGCTCAAATGAGTTTAAGGACTTCTGGTCAAGTGGATGCTGCTCAAGTTCTTAAAGATGTCACATTAACCAGCCCAACAAGAGCCTCAAAATATATAGCTGCTGTTCGGTCAAAAAATGAGACACCTTTAACCCCAGACGAAGCACTTTCTTTGATGATCGAGAAAGGAGAATCAAAGCGCTCTTATCAGCTATCAAGAAATGCAGCTAGAGCACGTAAATGCAAATTATACCCATCATACCATGAAGTAGAAAAAGCAAAAAATCGTTGTTATCCATCAGTTGTGTACATGAATATTACTGAGTCGTGCGCACAAATTAAACTACAGGCTTTACTTGATCATACCACATACAGAATTATACAACTTCAGGCTGATGTCATCGGTACTCTAAATTCTGAAATTCTGCAAAAATTAGTACTTCACTGTAAATGGGGATGTGATGGAAGCAGCGGTCAAAGTGTTTATAAGCAAAACTTTGATGAGGCTGGAAAATCTGATGAAAGCATTTTTTATACTTCTCTGGTACCTTTGCACTTAATCTACAACAATCACGAGACGGATGAAGGAACTATTGTGTGGAAAAATCCTAGACCTTCATCTCCTCGATTCTGCAGACCAATACGATTGCAGTTTGTACATGAAGATGTACAATCAACATTGAAAGAAGTTACCGACATTGACCAGCAGATTGCGGGTCTTGCACCATACACTACTGAACAAAATGAAAAATCAATTTCAGTAACCTATTGTATGTCGTTTACGATGATAGACGGCAAAGTCTGTAACGCTGTAACCGGTACCACTTCTGCACAACGCTGCTTCCTGTGCAAAGCCACCTCTAAAGATTTTAATAACATCGACAAAATTATAAAAATGGACATTACTACAGATAATTTAAGATTTGGTTATATCTACATTACATGCGTGGATTCGTTTTTTCGAGTGCTGTTTGCATTTGTCGTATAAGCTCACAACTCAAAAGTGGCAAGCTCGTGAAGAGGAAGTGAAAAAGATTGTGAAAGTACGCAAGGAAGACATACAGACTCAATTTAAGACAACACTGGGGCTTATTGTTGATCGACCAAAGCCAGGATATGGCAGCTCAAACGATGGAAATACCGCCCGCCGCTTTTTCGAAAATGCTAATATATCTGCTGAAATAACAGGGGTCGATGAAAATTTAATTCACCGATTTCATGTTATTTTGCAGGCAATTTCGATCGGGTATGATATAGACGAAGAAAAATTCAAAGACTATTGTGTAAATACTGCCCGTTTATTCGTTGCTTTATATCCATGGTATTACATGCCAACATCTGTGCACAAAGTGTTGATGCACGGAGCATAAATTGTAAAATATGCCCTTTTACCGATCGGACAACTTTCTGAAGAGGCCCAAGAGTCACGCAATAAGGACATAAAGAACTACAGGTTACATCATTCAAGAAAATGCTCTCGAGAATCGAATATGAGAGACATTTTCTATAGGCTCTTAGTATCATCAGATCCATTTCTCTCAAGCATCAGGAAATTGCCCCAGAGACCGGCGAAATCTTTACATAAAGAAGCTATAGAAATGTTAAAACAACCTGAAGTCACCAGACAAGAGATAAGGAACGATTCCGATTTGGATACAAGTGGGTCAACATCAGAATCCGAATCGAATGATTCCAACATTGAAGATGACATACAAGATTTTTGTTACTAGAAGTAAATAACAGATATTTGATTTATTGCAAATTTTGTACTCAAGAAATTGTTCAAAAATAAAAACATGGCTCAAGAGATTTTCTACTCATTTAAACCTAAAAATATTATGAAACATTTTCTATTAAAAAATATTTAAAAATTGAAAATTTTTGTGGAATCGTCTATATATCGCGTCTGCTATTTTGAAAATTAACATTCCTATAACAAATTCGTAATCAGCGATCCCAAAAACCCTTAAGAAATATGATTGGGTATTTTTTACTGAATTATTTGACTAATTGGTTGAATTATGTCCGCCATTTTGGGTCCGCCATTTTGAAAATCGTAATTCTGATAACAGATTCGTATTAAGCGACCCCGAAAACCCCCGAGAAGAGAATTGGAGATCATTTTGGACACTTTCCGAATTTTGGCCAGCTTTTTGGGATTCTGCCCCACTGTGAGTCGGTGTGGTGCTACGGCGATCTCCTATGCCGAGCAAAGATTGGCCCGGGCCGATACTTGAATAGGTGACCGTCTAGCCGTGTACTCGCATGCGCACCAACTACTGAGCAGGCTGAAGTTTTGCTGATTGTGAGTTCCCGATGATAACACAACTAACACTTGGCGAAAAAGGATTTCGATCATCCGTGCCCACAAGGATATAGAAAAGGGACATCAGAAAAAATATAAGAAGACAACGCTGTATAAGTTATGAAAACGCTCAAAATGAACGAAATTATTTACCAAAAATGCGAGGTAGAAATTATTTCTATCATAAATTTATTCCTATATTTATTCTAAATAACTAATGGCAATTGGATGGACTATAAAAAAAGAAGGCTAGGCTTCTCTGAAAAAAGTATAATCATTTTGGAACAAGAATGCGGCAAATTTGAAAAAAAAAAAATGTAAAACAAGAAATAGGAAAATGAATTCAACAAAAAACTACTCCAAGATTTGCTTGCGTTCCTTTGTTTATTTTGAGTTCACACAGTGCAAATGGAGAAACATTTCACATAAACATAAACCCATAACATTAATGTAAACCATATAAAATGTAAAAATCGTAGCCGAAATTAATTTATTCAACCTAGAGCATTTAAGCGTCGTCATTATACGATCACTACATTATTTCCAAGACGTTCATTAAATCCCTGAGAAATGGCATGAAATTGAAATGAGTTTAATCATAAATTTGACTAAACGTATTACTTGGAGAGATATCTTGGATGAACGGGATAAATCTTTAATCGGGGGTCGCTTCAATTTCACTGCATTATTCGTCCGAATCAGAATGATGTTTCAAAATAAAGTTCAGCATTTTTTCTCCTCCTCACATAGATTTCACTTTGTGCGATAATAAAAAAAATGAATACACATAAAATGAAGGAAAAAGGAGGATAAGAAATGAGAACGATAATTTTAGCATAAACGAATCCACACATATATGACGAAAAACAAAGATTCTACATTTGGCCTACAGACATCGCTGTGAGTAAGAGATAACAAAAAATGTTGTCATATAAGTTTGGCTTTCTTGAAGGAACTGTCGAATGGAAATTGGGACGAAGTCATCAAGTACCTGTTTCACGCTGTAACTCTCATCGTACAGGCAATCATATACTGTGGCTACGCTGATAAGTTAACACAACAGGTGATAATTAAGCCGGAAAATTTGGATCGATAATTACAAAGCGTATCCTCATGCCTCATTTATGTTCTCAGACCAGTTTAATTGCCGGTGCAGCTTATGACTGTCAATGGGTAGAGCGTAGCAAAGAATTCAAAATCCTCCTGCGTATAATTATGATGAGGTCTCAAAAGATTTTCAAGTGCACGGCTTACGGATTTTTCTCCGTAAATCTCAATCAAATTACCGTGGTGAGGATGCACTTTATCTTTATATTTATAGTATGTGACAACGTATTGTTTGTAATGTAAGACTAGTGCTGCTGGTATGCACTGAGCTTTCTCTTTTTATTTTAGATCGCCAATACAGCAGCAAGTTACTTTGCACTTTTGAAAACGATGGCTTGATTCCATTATATGGATATATAATGAAAGTATGCATATATTATGACTTGAGATGATAAAGAAAAAAGGAATGAACACTGGATGCCGAAGGAAATATCAGAGTTGTTACGCTTGACAATTTTTTCTCATAACGTTTTACATTTTACCAACTTCCGAGACGTTAAAAAAATGGTGTTTTGACATAAAATAAAAGGCTTGTACAAAAGTCGGATTCTTCCTGCACACCGGCACTCGTTCGACTTGAGGGACAGCTGAGTTGAATAAATTGAAAAAATACTTATTTCAATGTGGGTCATATATCGTACTTACAATGCTATTGATGTATGATGTCGTCGTCTTTTCTGTAACGATTGTTTAATATAATTGTGTTAAGAGGAGGATTTTGAATTGTTCTTTCTTCAAACGCTTCGGCACTTCTGCTCGTACGCTTACGGATTTCCATATACGGATGCGACAAAATCGATCGAGGGTAACGGCTGCAGTATCCTTTTCGATGGCGGCGCTTATAAATATGACCAACAGTACGGAACCTACCTTTTTTTCAGCGCACGATAATATTCACGGAACTTCCGGTAAAAGGGTACATATGCGATGAGTTGTGCCGTTGCGACCGGTACGAAATGTGCAGCATGAGGTCATCTTTGAATTTATAAAGTATAATGCGGGAAATCGAATGGTGGTCGAGCATAGTTCTTCCGATATAACCCATTATTACCTACTTTGTGTTCAACTTTTTACGGCGCTATCATCTCTCGAATGACCAATAATTTATACATAGATTACGCTGTAAAGGGTGAACCAAGTTCGCATGAGAGATGCAACGATAGACCGTTGACATTCATTCATACAGTGTACAAGCGTCGAAGTTTATACCTACCATTTTTTCTTTCCTATTTCTGGTTCAATTTCCCCTTTCAATTCCCCGTTCTGCGACAAATAAGATAACGTTTTTTAAAACACTCGTCGTGGTAACGCGCGATTACATTCTGCCATACGCAAGAACAATATTCTAAGCAACGAAAAACTCGTGCTGTACAAGAAATTTCATAGTCATTACACGTGTTTCATTTGTCTATTGTGACACGCTCACAGTGTTTCCTCGGTGGGAAGTTGGCCCGTTAAACCTTTGATATCCTGCACACCCTTTTTGGTGCTTCGTTCCAATATTGCCCAATACTGCGAATACTTTAGCGTTAAAAAAGAGAAGTATTGACAAAGAAGTGTGCCCTGTAAGTAATGCTCTTTGAACCTCAGGTGTCCATTATTTACGTGTGTTAATCAAGTGGTCATGGATAACTTTCTAATAGTGATTTCTATGCATTCTTAGAGGAGATTACCAGTCTAGAAAGCAAAAAAAAATTACGCTCATTTTTCGGAAAAGTCACTAAAGTAAATAATTACCAAATTTGCTTTCAAAGTACTTAGGGAAATCGAAAAATATCGATTTTCGATCAGATGGTGCGCCACTGAAAAAATATTGTTTTCGGGGAAACAAAAAACTCACCAAAAATATTTATTTCGAAAAAAATGTTTGCAATATACCAACAATCCCCTTCTTACTTTGATGTAAAATGTTGTGATGAGGTTCCAAAACAACCCAAAGGCCATCGGTGAAAAATTGGCGATGTAATGTTGCTGGCCACAGGACACTATTGGACGGAGGTGGCTGATTCGATCATCTTCGACGACGCCATTTTCTTACAAAGTCTTGGGGGAAAAATTGTAAAAACATTTGAAGATATGTATAATAACGGCTAAACGGAATATTCATTCATTCAACTGAGTTGGCAATTGTCGAAAATCGTAGTTTTGTTTTAGGCTCCAGACTGGTAGTCTCCCGCAATGGTTGCCTTTATTGGATGGCTCTTTGGATATTTTCACCAAGAGCGATGCCCTATTCGCAAACATTCAACAGGCAGGCGTTGAGATTATTGTAATTTGAGACTGATAATAAGTTCATCCACTTTTTTATATTAAAACTTGTTTTTGTACCCTCGTTTTATATAACAAAATGTCAAACAATATAACGACCTTTCGTTGCTCGCCAACTTCAAGCTTATTAGTAATAGTTAATCATCGTCCGTTTATAGTTTCAGATGGCGGTTACCCCTCCTCGTGCCAAAATCAATAAAAAATGATTGACAAGGATACGGAAATTGTATCATTCGAAACGTTGCTCCGGCGCGATGTTGCAGTATTAAAACTGATAGGCTTGCACTCCATGGACAATGTGTTCACAGCAAAAACAAAGAAACCTAAGATTTGGGAGTCTGTGGTGTTTGAAATTGGATTAATAAACTTGGGTATGGTTGTATGGTCCGAAACCCGCAGGGTAATTGACCTATGGGGTAAAGATCCAGAATATATTATCGGCGCCTTGTCTGCAATTGTTTCAGGTTCTCTTTGTCTTATCAAGGTAACAAGTTACCCAATTTTCTTTTCTTTCCCGTTTGCATACATGTTTTCAGTTAACATCAGAACAACATAACAATTTTTTTTTAATTTTATTGTAACTTGTCACTCATGCTGTATAAAATGATTAAACAAACTTGTTACTCCTACTGTACAGAATAAAAGCTACATTTTATTTTGTGTCTCTTCCTCGACATACAATTGTAGCATCCCTTACTCAGCGCTGTGTCACCATAGAACTGTATAAATCTAGGCAAAATAAAACAGTAAAATTTCCCGTTTTGTTGCTAGATGTGGACCGTTAGTAAGTCGGCGATGATCTTAATTTTTTTAATTGGCACCAACTTTAATCATAAAAACTCTTGTACATTAAAACCCAACGTTGAAAAACATGCTTCTAAACAAAACGACCGAAGAGTGCCTCCGGGCATAACTTCGAAGAATAAAGTCAGCAAAAACTCTGGAACGAGTTTCTAGAATTTTGAAATCTCCGGAAAAACTGTTGCAAGAGAACAATACACGGGAAAACTCTAAAATTACTTACTTTTTAAATTTCTAGGTAGATTAAATAAGTGACTTAGATATTACGTATATTATTCCCATGACGAAATTTACACACGGCCCCGCACCCACCCACTACTGCGCCAACTATGCTCGACGATTGACCAACAATTGTTATAAGTGCTGGGCGATGGTTGGATCAAGTACAAAATGTTACATCAGGTCCTTCAGTTGGCAAACAGCGTTGACCTAGCGTCAGTGCCGAGGCTGACCCCACAATTGATTCCAGAGCATGGTCCAGCGTTGCTTTCGGAACTTTCTCACTGTGAGTTACCAAGCTTAGGCCGACCTTTTATTGAGGTGGGAGGGAATTTTTGCATGCTGCAGAGTTATGTATATATACTATTTACTAAATGGCGTTTATTTATTAATGTTGTACTCAGATAGTTTGAGAATGGGAATCGGATCAAAATTCGAAAAAGTATGAAATAAAGAATTAATATCACTTAACATATATTATTACATGAAAATTAGGGTAGTATAAATATGAAATAAAAATGTCATTATTTCTTTATCAGGACTACAGAAAAAATCGAATACTACCTTTATTACATGAAGATTCACATAGCTTGAAAAAAAAAAGGATATGGTTTCGAACCCCCCTCCGATCAAGCTGAAATGTTGCACAAACCTTCCTTTTAAAATTTAAGACAACCCCGAAAGGGATTATTGGCGACTCAGAATAGTTTTCGAGATATTGAATATTAAAGTTATTTATTTTAACGCGCGTCGAGTATAGCAATATCTGCTATGTCTCCGTTCATACCTATTCATGTTATCGCGCTCTCCGTTTTGTCCAAACAAACAAGCCCAAACCCAAAAAAAATATAGCGCGTCGCTCGATCTGGGGGGGGGGGGGGCTGGTTCGAAACATTACCCGAAAAGAATTAAATAAAACTTCGATAATTAAGGCAGAACAACAATGTGACCCCCTGTTTTTTGCCTTTTTTCAAGAATTTTTTATTTTTGTGGGAAAAAAAAGAGATATTCGAAAATATTTTTTTTGTTTTGTTCGTTGTTTATTGTAGATACATAAAAAAAAAATTTCAAATTTTTCACGCCTCATGGTGACGCTGGGGAAGCTCCCGCGTCAGGTACTGTTGCCTCTGCAGTGGTTCGCGGCACGCAGCAGAACTCTCTGCAAAGTCGATCTGAAAAAAAATACCGAGTGTTTTCGTTAATAATATGATATTTTGAACAGAAGTACACAGGGATTTGAAAAAATATTGATTTTTAAAAAATAGGCACGCTTTTGAAATTAATGGACGATTTTCGAGCAAAATTTCTCGTCGAAAATAGGCTATAACTTTTTTTATTATTGAGATATCGAAAAAATCCTATGTACTTCTTTAGATAATCTAGTTTTATTGATGCAGTCCAAATTTGAAGTCGATCGGATAAAAATTGCTCGAGTTCTGCTGCGTGCCGCACTAAAAAAAATGGTTTTGAGAAAAATGCGTTCAAAGTTTTAGGTTTGTTAATTTATGCGATAAATTGGAAAAAAAATGTTACCTTTAATCAGCGATGCCGGCACCATATAGCTGGCCTTCAAGAAGCAAATCATTGTACCTGCATCTTTTCTCGAACTTGTAGAGGCTCTTCTTGCCTCTTTTGCAGCGTCTGTGAGCGAGCGCTCCGCCAGCTCGATCCGCGCTGCGTCGGTTTCAACGCAAAAATTGAAACAATTTGGGCCGATAGTTATCCCCAACGTCTCCAAAACTTTCATGAGGCTTCTCAGGCCATCATTGAATAATAATACCGCGATATCAGCTGCAATATCGATGATTTTTTTGCTCCCGGACTGACACGCGGGGGCTATTGCCCAAACTGATTTGTTGTAGCTTTCGTCGTTGTTTTGCGTGAAGCCGCCCAAACAACGCTGCAGCAAATCGTCTCTGCTCAAATTTTCCAAGACTGGCGTAATTGCCTCTAATACTTCCTCAGGAAGAGGCGCCTTATGGCGATATTCAGAAATATTACCGCTTGCGATCGTTCGCTGCCACGAACACCACGACTCGGCTCCCTCTGGGCAATCGTCATGTTGTGGCTCACTATCTGTGGATATTTTATGTTTGATAGTTGCCCAAATTGCCTTCCTCATTTTTTCAACATCATCGCTCTTCCTCCGAATAGCCAAGCCGTAATATGTGCTCAACTCGTCAATCAGTTTTCCGGTGAGCTTTCCTCTGCCAGACAATCCTTTTTGTTTTTTCACGATTTCGCGGAGGCGCGTCCCCATACGTTTTTGGACATGATCGATGCGCTCTTTTTTTTATCTCGAAACCGTCGTATGGATCGCTATTCGATATGCCCAGAAACGTTTTAGAATCACCGTCACCAATATAATATTTATATTTTATGCCATAGAGCTCTTCAGACCGTTGAAACATTTCGACAGCTGAGTCGACTTCCATTTTTCCGGAGGAGCCGCTATGGTTCGCCTGGCACTCATCGTCGTGGGTACTTTTCCATTCCCAGTACTCCGCGGTGCTTTCTTTTTTTCCCCAATGCTCGCAAGCTTTGCAATATTTCGATTTCACGATAACGTCGATCACTTTTTTAGTGTACCAGCCGATTAGCGATGTTATGCCGAAAAGCGAGCTGAAACTGCGCTTAAGCCACGATCCGTCGCCTGAAACGATAATTCCGTCCTCCACCCCATTTTCCAACGAAATTGTCTCCTCCACAAGTGTAGCCTTTTGTTTGCTCACTGTGCTCACAGCTTTAGTGGCAATCGAAATCGAATTTAAGATTCGATCGTAGAAAGACTGAAATATGGGGCGCGGTAAGTCTATAAATGCACAAAACGTCATCAGGCCATACAAACCGACGCCAAGAAGACGCATACTGAATACGATCCGACAATTTATTTCGTATGCATTGTCAATCATAGGACAGGAATTGATTTGCACTTTTTCACAATGGCCGCAATCGACCTCGATTTTGAATCCGAGTCCGCGCAAACTTTTTTCAGTAAACTTTATATCGCGATCACACACTTTGCACTTCACTAACGTCGATATAATGTTCAATGCATTGACGAGGTGTACTATATGATAACCGAAATCGTTAGTAACACCGACCTCTAAATCGTCCGACGATTTTAACTTTTTCACCGACGTGCTCACATACTCTGCAGAACTATTTTCGGAGCTATAACGGTTCGGAGGTTTTCGATTCGAAATTTTCGTTCGACTCCTCGTCACATAGCTCCGTTTTGTTCCCTTTTTCCCCGCGTACACTTTCGGATTATCCATTTCGATGTGCAAAGAATAATTCTGAGCATTCGATATTCATAAACGAAACGATTCAGAGCGTTTAGACACGATTGCGTCGCTTCTATTCGCAAACTGACGCTATGACGCTATCCCCATACCTGCCTTGAAAATTTTTCAATTATCGCCACCTATGGCTCTTTTTCGAAACTATTTTTTTAACAATAGCCGATTTTTGTGAAGGGAGACAAAATAATACCTGGGAAAGACCCGCAGGACCTGGGAAAGGCCCGGTATACCTGCCGACCCTGAGGCGCGCAGCTGCGCGGGACCCCGAGCGTCACGGAGCGCTGCACCGCTCCACAGTGGGGCAGAATCCCAAAAAGCTGGCCAAAATTCGGAAAGTGTCCAAAATGATCTCCAATTCTCTTCTCGGGGGTTTTCGGGGTCGCTGAATACGAATCTGTTATCAGAATTACGATTTTCAAAATCGCGGACCCAAAATGGCGGACATAATTCAATCAATTAGTCAAATAATTCAGTAAAAAATACCCAATCATATTTCTTAAGGGTTTTTGGGATCGCTGATTACTAATTTGTTATAGGAATGTTAATTTTCAAAATAGCAGACGCGATATATAGACGATTTCACAAAAATTTTCAATTTTTAAATATTTTTTAATAGAAAATGTTTCATAATATTTTTAGGTTTAAATGAGTAGAAAATCTCTTGAGCCATGTTTTTATTTTTGAACAATTTCTTGAGTACAAAATTTGCAATAAATCAAATATCTGTTATTTACTTCTAGTAACAAAAATCTTGTATGTCATCTTCAATGTTGGAATCATTCGATTCGGATTCTGATGTTGACCCACTTGTATCCAAATCGGAATCGTTCCTTATCTTTTGTCTGGTGACTTCAGGTTGTTTTAACATTTCTATAGCTTCTTTATGTAAAGATTTCGCCGGTCTCTGGGGCAATTTCCTGATGCTTGAGAGAAATGGATCTGATGATACTAAGAGCCTATAGAAAATGTCTCTCATATTCGATTCTCGAGAGCATTTTCTTGAATGATGTAACCTGTAGTTCTTTATGTCCTTATTGCGTGACTCTTGGGCCTCTTCAGAAAGTTGTCCGATCGGTAAAAGGGCATATTTTACAATTTCTGCTCCGTGCATCAACACTTTGTGCACAGATGTTGGCATGTAATACCATGGATATAAAGCAACGAATAAACGGGCAGTATTTACACAATAGTCTTTGAATTTTTCTTCGTCTATATCATACCCGCTCGAAATTGCCTGCAAAATAACATGAAATCGGTGAATTAAATTTTCATCGACTCCTGTTATTTCAGCAGATATATTAGCATTTTCGAAAAAGCGGCGGGCGGTATTTCCATCGTTTGAGCTGCCATATCCTGGCTTTGGTCGATCAACGATAAGCCCCAGTGTTGTCTTAAATTGAGTCTGTATGTCTTCCTTGCGTACTTTCACAATCTTTTTCACTTCCTCTTCACGAGCTTGCCACTTTTGAGTTGTGAGCTTATACGACAAATGCAAACAGCACTCGAAAAAACGAATCCACGCATGTAATGTAGATATGCCAAATATTAAATTATCTGTAGTAATGTCCATTTTTATAATTTTGTCGATGTTATTAAAATCTTTAGAGGTGGATTTGCACAGGAAGCAGCGTTGTGCAGAAGTGGGAACCGGTTACAGCGTTACAGACTTTGCCGTCTATCATCGTAAACGACATACAATAGGTTACTGAAATTGATTTTTCATTTTGTTCAGTAGTGTATGGTGCAAGACCCGCAATCTGCTGTTCAATGTCGGTAACTTCTTTCAATGTTGATTGTACATCTTCATGTACAAACTGCAATCGTATTGGTCTGCAGAATCGAGGAGATGAAGGTCTAGGATTTTTCCACACAATCCTTCCTTCATCCGTCTCGTGATTGTTGTAGATTAATTGCAAAGGTACCAGAGAAGTATAAAAAATGCTTTCATCAGATTTTCCAGCCTCATCAAATTTTTGCTTATAAACACTTTGACCGCTGCTTCCATCATATCCCCATTTACAGTGAAGTACTAATTTTTGCAGAATTTCAGAATTTAGAGTATCGATGACATCAGCCTGAAGTTGTATAATTCTGTATGTGGTATGATCAAGTAAAGCCTGTAGTTTAATTTGTGCGCACGACTCAGTAATATTCATGTACACAACTCATGGATAACAACGATTTTTTGCTTTTTCTACTTCATGGTATGATGGGTATAATTTGCATTTACGTGCTCTAGCTGCATTTCTTGATAGCTGATAAGAGCGCTTTGATTCTCCTTTCTCGATCATCAAAGAAAGTGCTTCGACTGGGGTTAAAGGTGTCTCATTTTTTGACCGAACAGCAGCTATATATTTTGAGGCTCTTGTTGGGCTGGTTAATGTGACATCTTTAAGAACTTGAGCAGCATCCACTTGACCAGAAGTTCTTAAACTCATTTGAGCAGCATACGTCAATTCTTCTGTAGATAAAGTAGAACGTATTTCTTCAGTCTTTCGCCTCTTAGATCTATCGCTGGATGAAGCAAAGGATTTCGAAGGTCGTCCAGATGTTCCTTTTTCATCATTCTTCACAATCTTCTCAGATGTTGATGTTGTGCATTCAGTATCGGATAATGTTGAAAAACATACGGTGCCATTCAACCATTCTTCATTATTTTTTAGAAACTTTTCTTGGCCTCTATTTGCTGCTTTCCATCTGGATCGAAAATTTGCAAATAACAGTCCTAATGACTTTTCATCCTCGTCTACTTGTATCACATGTTCTGTTTTCTTGAAAATTGCATCTTTCAAAACTCCAATAACGAATTTCTGTTCGTTTTTTAAACTGCCTTTCACCATGAAAAAAACATCTCTTCTTGATAATTCCATATTTGAAGATTGGGAAGACTCTGTAAAATACCAATGTAAACATGTACAAAATTGAATGACATTATTTTGAAATCATTTTATACTGAACAAAACTATATACGGTGTTCTGACTCGAAATGTACAAAAATAATTTATTACTACTAAAAATGATTTTATATTTATAAAGAAAACGAATATTTATGATATAAATGATCAACAAATATTTTTACATACATTCTGCACGAAAAAAAAACCGAAATTACATGAAATCTGTCTTTACGAGAATCACCTCTGTGTCAGTATACAACAGGTATAATAAAGCCTGAACAGCAGGCGGGCTCCTTTCTTTCATACATGGCTGCTCTAGGAGCCCCTCGTCAGTCCTTGCCGAATCGCCGTCTACACTACGTATACACTATGTACATACGTATACACTAATACACCTTTACTGCCGAAAACCGTTACGCCGTACAAACATGGGGGAAACACAGTTCTAGCTACTGAGAGTTCTTGCAGGAATATTTTATAAAATGTTGAGATGTTCGTAAAGCGTACATTTAGAATAATAAATTACGGTATTAAAATTTAAATGATCTATGAATATTAATCAATAAATGAACATACTACAAATGGAATTGATAAATAAATATTAATCTATGTTAATAGACAGAAAATATACCAACGCGCTGTAACGTAATAATCAATGGATTACATTCACACGTCCGTTAATGTCGCGCCACGTATTTCTCCCTAAAAATTAGTCTAACTATTCGTTGAGCACTCCTGAGCAGCCAGTTTTTTAGTATATTATATTTAGTACTGTACACTATCAGTTTCTTGTTGAAACAAGGTCGAGACTCGCGAAGACATTTTTAAAACTACTTTAGAAAATCGATTTTCGAAAAAAAATGTATAATTTTTTATGTTTACTTGTTGCAAAATTTAGATATTTCAAACATAAAATAAGCAATAACTGTGCATAATTATATTTTCTGCATACCTTCAGAAAGTTTTTCCATTTTGCAGAATTAAAATTGAGACAGTTTCGTCCGTTTCACAGCACTTCGAAACAGGCAAGAATTTTTCGACGCGTACGCTTGTTTAATGCGTACCGAACGGCGGCTGAATGTCGACTGATGTCGAGGCGACCCTAGAGCAGGTATAAACCTGCCCGGTCCGGAATTTCGTCCTAGGACTATCAGTAAACAAGATCTGAACATATATAGACGAATATATACAACTCAAAAATTTGACTTTTGGCCAGCTTTTTGGGATTCTGCCCCACTGTGCGCTCCACAAAATATTCAATATCTCCGAAAATAATTATTTTTTCGACCTGGGTCCAACGGCGTCTTAATCTTAAATGTATTTTAGATTTTTCTAGATGGTTTTCAAAAGATCGATTTTTTTAAGCCGTCACAGTGGTGTTGTCCCTTAACGAAACACGATTGGATCGCCAAAGAACACGGAAATATAATCTATAAAAGTCCAAAGAACGTGTATTATATGAAACAGAATTATCCCCTATGGATATTGCTCTTATTCGTTCGGTCACGATTAAATACTTGGCGGTCACCTTCTCCCGCCAACCAACAACTGACTATCGACGAAACTTGCAGAGGCTCGGCGCTATGGGCAAATTTTTGTTCCAGGAACTATGTAACGTAAAATTATCTGTTTTATTGTGCCATTTAATGTTACAGTATAATCTTCCACATTAAATAATTTTAAGAAACCTTCCATGCATTAAAATGTCGCCGTAACACTGAAATTGGGTTCTGATTCGCACAGTTTAGTTCTTCGTCCGCAACTGCTATAGTGTAATTGCACCGGTTTGCCTATGACGGCATTCATAATTTTCCCAATGTCGTCCTTCGGGGACTTGGATCTCGCTGCGATACAGCGGCATAGCATTCTTTGAAAAAAAAATGATTTATTGTACTTGTGCATTTTATTCACTTTAATTGAGGCTGCATTGTCCGGATGGAGATAGCATTTTTTCCGTTGTGTGGAAATATTCACGATCGCGGAATAATATCGATTACGGGTAAATTGTCGTCGTTCTTTTCGGCGAACTCTATAACCACGAACAGTGTCTCCGCTGTGATACCATTTTCTAACCCACAAACAATACAAACGTTGACATCATGTTCTATGGAAAATTCTATTTACTTATCTATTTACCTTTATTTAACTATCTATTTACTTATTTAAATATGCACGTTTTCCTTCTGTAATGATTTTGTAAACACTTGGAATTGCGTTCCAACACACGTATGCAAAGCTGAAAAACAAATTGACTCGAATTTTACCCGTCGCGGTTCACACTATACTGCGTTCAACGAGAGAACGACACAGCGACACGCAGCTTTGCGCGGCCTACGGGTCGGGTGGGAGTAGTGGGGCTTGGTAACATTGGTGTAGGGCTCGTTTGGCCATGTGGAGACGATAATGATGGCGCGGGATCTGTCCGTACCGAACGAATTCAGGTTCGAAAGGTTGTCGTTCTCTCAATGAACGCAGCATAGGTACGTACTGGATAGTACGTTGGTCAACGCAGCTCTCGGGCAGGCACCTTGCCCCGTACTGCCCTCCGCCATGTGCGAATCCGCGATAAAGCAAAAGCGTCGTATCGGGCACATGTACACGACCCACCGGGGCCCGTTGCTTTGCTACGTGGCTGGGCACCGTACGAGCATTGTGTCTGTTGGCGGGGTATCGACTATCATTTTTCTTTCACATGGTTATTTGAATCCTTATGAGGGGGCGTACGCAAGTCACGTAACGCAATGGGGGGGGGGGGTGGCGTTACGGTCTACTTACGTAGTGGGGGGGGGGGGGGGCAAAGTTTGCGTCACGACACGATTTTAGAACTGCCAGAAATAGTAAAATTTGTGCATGTTCAAGTTTTGAATTTAAAACTCGCGCGCAATTTCACGGGAAGTTGACAGCTTTCCATACGAAATGTCAGTTAAGGGGGAAGTCACTGTACAAGAACTTGCACAGTAGCTTTTCCACTTTCCCCAAGCAAAATTTGATTTTTTTTGTAATTCTTGAAATTACATACACTCATTACAAAAATTAAGGAAACAGTAAAATTTCAAAATTCTTTCATTGATTTTTGAATAGCTGTAACTACGTGAAAAATAATCGTATCGTAAAAAAATGGGGTTTAAAAAGTTGAAATCTCTAGTTTACGAATGTCACCGGTAACATTTTTTAAACAACACGCTCGCCGTGAATCTAAGAAATAGCGCGGGGAAAACATTATCGATTTTTTTTTTCAAAATCGTCCACGTGCTTCAAATTGTTTTTAGCTTGATCAGTACTGGGGTCATTTAGCCTGATTCTTCAGCTTCAAAACGGTCTTTTTTTGGACCTCTGTACGGCCATTTGTCGCTGAGATATAGGCGTGTAAAGGAAAAAGGAGCTTTATTCGTAGATCATCAATATGTCATGAACAAATGATCGTACAGCGAGCTAAAGGTGGGTTTCGTAAACTGGAATAAATTCTCTAAAAGCAGCTTTCGGTACTTTAGAGAATTTTTTTAACCTTAATATTGATTTGAAAAGGTACGAAAAATGACGTTTTTTCCCGTTTTGGAAAATCCACGTCAACTTTGCAAATATTGTGAAAATGACTCATTTTTCTATGTTTCTTTTAGTTCAATACATGCCCAAAGACCCACCACAATTTAAAATTGATCGGCTGAACCGTTATTTTTTACCGAAACGTCGAAGTTTTATCAAAAATTAAAGGAACCTTTTTATTGTTCCTTAAATGACAATTAATGATGATTAAAATGGAAAAAAAAATGTTATTTTTTCTCACAGTTTCGCAATAACTTTTCTTTAAATCTGGGAAAAAGAAAATAATTTAAATTTGAAAAAACCATTTTTTTATTTCAATTTTTTTTTATTTTTTTTTTCTGTTTCCAAGATTTAAAGAAAAGTTATTGCGAAACTGTGAGAAAAAATAACGGACATTTTTTTGAGTCCGTGGACGATTTTGGAGAAAAAAAATCGAAAATGTTTGCTCCGCATTATTTCTCAGATTAACGCCGAGCGTGTTGCTTAAAAGAATGTTTACCCGTGAGAATCGTAAACTAGAGATTTCAAGCTTTAAAACCCCATTTTTTTACGATATGACCATTTTTTACGCAGTTACAGCTATTCACAAATCAATGAAATTTTTTTGAAATTGTAGTGGTCCTTCATTTTTGTAATGAGTGTATATTCAAAAATGTATTGGCAACATTTTTATACACAAGTCCGTAAATTGACGGAGTTACAATCACTTCAATGAATAGCTTCAATGGTAGCACGACCGTTTAATGCTCTCAGTCCCTACAGGTGTGGCATCGTTCACAATAGATGAAGTGCAGGCTCTTATTATTTTGTGAAATATAATGAAGATTAAGAACCGTCATATCGCCCGCGACTAGATACTTTAATGTAAGTTCTAATATTCTAGAAAAAAACAAAACTTTATATAAAGTAAAACGTAACGGAAACGTTGAACGCGATTTTCTCAAACCTATTTTTTTCGACTTTGTCTGAGCGAATACTTAAAAGGGGCCGTCCATATATTACGTCATCGATTTTGGCTGATTTTTACCCCCCCCCCCCCTAATCATCCTATCCTTCCTATCGTCATAATCCAATCATCGTTACCGTCATCCAACGATCAGACCCCCCCCCCCCCCTATTTTAAAATGACGTAATTTGTGGACCGCCCCAAAACTTATCAACCGATTTTTTAAATTTGGATCATTACTATTTTTAAAGACTGCTTGAATGCAAAAATAGAGACTTGAAAATAGGAAAAAAAAGTCCAAACTGTCGCCATTTTGTAAAAAGAAAAAACGAAATAATAAAACAGCTACGCATAACGACAGCTACATTTGTAGACATATCGATAAATTATTGATTTTCTAATTACAGATAACGTTTTATAAAGATATCGATGGGACAATGAAGAAAATTTTTTCCTCCCGTCGTCGAATCAAGGCATATAACTCGGTTAATTTTTAAGATTATTTCATAAAGTTGGTATAAAACTAGATGAATATCTGCTTCATAAAATTAGTACAAACCCGATCCTTTCATGATTAGTTATGTCTATGAAAAAAAAAATCGCAATTATTGACGACAAAGCACCCGTTACGCCCATGCAGAAATTTGTTGGGGACTCCCCAGATCCTACCAGATCCCTATAGGGATTTGATAGGGATGCCCCAGGTAAGGAGTCTAAATTTTGTTCTAAAATCATGCCTTACAATATCGAACACTACAATATACTTATACTCTTTTGTTACTTCTTCACTTTAGTGCTTACTCATATTGTATATTTAAAGTTTGTTATAGGCTAGTATTTTTGGTACGGATAAAAACATATTTTTCTAAACTTTAATATGCACACTTTTTACATGTTAAATACTTGTGCGCATGAAAATTTACGTTGAACGTGACGACAATCGGGTTACGATTGCGCCTGCGGTTCATCGCCGTGGGTGTGCAATTTTATGAGAACGGCTTAAATGTGTTTAAAAAAAGTTAGTATTTAGTTCGATTTTAAAAGAACCATAGTATAAACTCATAATCAAATCATATTTTGATGAGCATATGATGAACCTATCACATATCCGCCAAAGTTTGTAGCCCGGAACAGCAATGTCCACCTGACACGATGAATTTCGCATCGGGATCTAATAGGGATTCCCCATCGGGATCTAGTAGAGATTCCTTATCGGGATCGAATAGAGATTTTCCATCGGGATTCAATAAGGATTCAGAAAATGGCTCCCGACAAAAGGACGACGCTGGGCGATAGAACACAAGCGGCACGCCTCGTGGTGATGGCTACAATTTATTAATCCGAACGCGTGTCGTATTAAAATAATAAGTCGAATTCAATTGGAAAATCAATGCGTGAATAAATGATTGAACAACATGAAAAAGAACTTATATCAATACTTTTAACAAATACTGTCGGATAATGTAAAAAAATCTATTTTTCTGAAAATTGTACACTGTGACGATCCCTTCATACAGTGCAGCAACATAAGTAATAAGTCGGAATAATTTGTGGCAAAAAAATTAATTCAATTTAATTTTTTTTAGACGGCGCGGGAATCAAAAGCAACCGAACAACGGAAATGAGAGCGTATAAGAATAATTGAAAAAAAAAGAAAAGTAGTGAAAAATCACGATAGATAAAAACAAAGAAACTGGGTGGTCAAACATAATGTTGTACGCGCGTCTCAACGTTGAAGAGGATGCGACCGGCGAGACGATGCGGAACAACGATTTTCGCATTGATTGAACCGCGCAAGTGTCGTGGAAAAAACAGTTTCATTCGATTTAAAAGAGCGAGCGCAAATAAAGAATTAAATAATAGGACGAACAAATAACAAAAAAGAAATATAATTTTTTTAAATACGTTACAGCATTAAAAGTATGCGTATCCAAATATTTGAAATGTACAACGTATTCATATTTCTTTAAGTATAAGAGGTTCATAAAGAATAAAGAGTATTTTTGAAAAGTATAAAACGTTCACAAAGTATAAAGAGTATTCGAAGAATATCCGTACCGAAAATACTAGCGTATAAAGCACTAATATAGTATAGTATTTATTTAGCCATTCTTGCCTCTCGGGCTTAATAATATTCCATGAAATTACAGCGGTTACATACGTTTCACTTATCTTACGCTTAAGTCTAGATATAATCTTATCTTTGGTTTCCATTACTCTTTTTCTCTATTACTACTTTTCCATTACAACTTACCCTTTTCACTTCTTGATTTCTCTTGTTCGCACCTTTTCCTCGAACTTTCTCACATATTCACAGAGTACGGGCCTAATTTCTCTATTTAACAGTTCGTTCCATCCTATCTGCTTCTTTGCTTCTATAAAGAGTTCTTCCACGCTCGTCTTTACATCTCTACTTATCATTTTTTTTAAATGCCTCACATTGCCTCATATGCTCCAAATTCTCTTTTCCTTTCCCGCACAGCCGGCACGTCTCTTCTTTAAACCCTTTATTCCCCTCCCTTCCCACATTGCCGCATCTCATTCTGGCTCACTGTTCTTTGTCCTCTCCTTTTATTTTTTCTTGATCCCAATATTTTCGCATGCGTACATTGCTTACATTTCTTACACGATTTTTATACTTTACGCAGTATTTCGAGCTTTCTATTCTGCACCAGTCTCCCTGCATCCGTTGATCATTTAGTATTTCACATCCAGTTTTTTGCTTTGCTTCTAGTTAAGGTAGTACTAGCGGATTGACTAGTCGACAGAAAATCTATAAATTATTGAATCTGAAAAAAGCAAAATATAATGTATTTGGGTATAGTAATAAACATGATACAGAAAATAATTATTTGAGAAGTGCATGTAATAACTGTATGTATTATAGTTTGGTAAGTGAAGTAAAATCGCAATCAGATTTGATTTGAGTTATCACAGGCCGCCATTTCATAATTCTGGCAATATCCGTGGCAACGCTGTATTCAGGTGCTTTCGATACATGTCAAGCATGTGTTTGTTTACCGTATGTGTAATCGTGTGTTGTAGTGTATGTGTAATGCGGTAAGCGAACGCAAAAATGAGTCGATTGAATCGATGATATTTGCTCGAAATGTCCCGTAACCTATATTTATTATCGAGCATACGTGACCGCGACAATTTTCGTGATATTCGTCGCTTTTCGCATAGCTCTGATCTGACCGGCAAATATTATTATTTCCGTTCCAAAGTTCGATCCGCACGGATTCCCTATATGGTGCGGGTTAAATGCGTTGATTTCGTGAATTAATTTCTATTGTATTTAGCCGATAAGGCCTGCAGAGTTTTCGCGGATGTCATTTTTTATGTTTCTACTACAGCATAAAAAAAATCAACTTTTTTTCTAATGAGGAGGTTCGCGCACGTACTACCTTAACTCAAGTTTCCACCGATTCCTATTATCAGCATCGACTCCCCATCTCCTACTTTTCTGAACGCATTTTTCATTTCTCTACCCCACTTGGAGGGGTTTCCATTTGCCCAGTTCCTTACTTCTTCACTGAGACAAATTCTTGGCCATCTCTTGCTATCCATTTTCAATATGTAGCCACTCGCTCTTTTTCTCGCTTCTACCTCGATTTTTGGCCTCCCAGTCTCGATTCTCCATATATACGCCGGTGTGTTTGGACTTACCCCCATGATCATTTTCATGTACCTCCCCGCCACTCTTTCGATTTCACTTCTCTTATTCCACCCCCAAATTTCAACACCGTACGTTAAAAAATCGCCTTCACTAGTGTGTCCCGTAGGTATGCTCCTCTTTTCATGGTGCTTACTTTCGCTCGTTTCATTAACCCCCACGCTACATTTGTCGCTTCTTGTGCTTTACCTGCCAGCATTCTCAGGTGTTTTGTGTACGAGTTCTTTACTGTGAACCAGAATCCCAAATATTTGTAGCTATTTACTTCCTTAATTTTGTTAGTCCCATATTTCCATTCCTCGTTTTCCTTCCTTCTTCCGCCGCCCATAAAAACCACCACTTTCGTTTCAGCTACATTAATTTGCATCCTATTTCTCTTCACGTATCTCTCGAGGATCTTAAACATCGCGTTCAATTCTCTTGCTCTTTCTGCCACTATCGCCACATCATCCGCAAACTTGAGCGCAAATATTTTCGTTCTGCCAATAACTGTACCCCCCATATTTCTTCTCTTCCACTCCGCATCCAAGTCATCCAGAAAGACGTTGAAAAGTGTGGGACTTAGCAGACAGCCTTGCCTCACCCCTCTCGTTGTTTCAAACCTCTCCGTAAATCCGTCAAATGTTATTACTTCGTTTTGGGTTTTCCTGTAGATGTTCTTGTATAAAGCACTATAAATATACAATATGGGTAAGCAATAAAGTAAAAAGATAACAAAAGGATATAAATATATTGTGATATTCGACATGTACTCTTTTTAAAACAATAAATTGATCTCTTTAGTCTATCGATGGATTAATTTTTTTGTTTAGTAATTTGGACCTACAGAGTCCGAAATGATCGATCAAGCATCGTATCTGATTTCCGTTTGATAATGTAGGAAGGCTTTAGGATTCTTAGATTGGATCCCGGTGGAAAATCCCTATTGGATACCGATGGAGAATCCCTATTGGATCCTGCACTGACAGGAAAATTCAATTGACATGAACTAATCGCGTCTATTTGATTTTTATTTATTTGAATTAACTAGATTTTTTATGGAATCAAATTTTTCCTACTGCATTCCATTATTGAAATGATTGACTTTAAATATATTTATTTATTCAAATAAAAATATATTCAATATCGTCCTCCAACTAAATATTTTATTTGATCCTAATAAATCTGCAATTCGGTTTCATCTGCTCAAAAAAAAATGTTGTTGAATCCACTAAATGGATCTATTTGATTTTTTTTAAATTTAAATTAAATAACATTTTCGCAGTGTTAACCATTTTTCTATTTGATTGAATGGTCTGTCTTTATTGCAACACACATATCAAAGAGGTGTGGGGGTAGAGAGAGGAATTATATATATATATATATATATATATATATATATATATATATATATAATTCCTCTCTCTACCCCCACAGTAGAGAGGAGGGGTAGAGAGAGGAATTATATATATATATATATATATATATATATATATAATTCCTCTTTCTACCCCCACACCTCTATAAATAATAGAGGTGAGATCTAATATGTTGCACGTCCGCCCGGAGTCCAGGTCGAAGCGTCCCGCCGGCTCGAGGCCGATACCGCGACCACGATGAGCTCCCATAGGGTCCTCGGAGCATTGTATTCCGGATTTTAAACCCTCCCCGTTTGTTTTCGTATTTTTATTTTCATTGCTGCGGTCTCCCGCAAACGTGAGAGAGAGAGAAGCCGAGGGCAACGCATTCGGACGTACATAGAACAGCAAGACGCAATGACACACCGTCGCTGCCGGTATGGCAGAACGCGATTCTAGATACCCACGGATTTCCGAAACGGCTCTTCAGAGTTTCACAAAATTTGGCCAGAAGACGCCAAATTGATAGACGAACCGCTGTCTGCTGCTCAAATTTCTTGCATTTGAGAAAAAAAAAGTAGATTGTCTTACCATGCTGAACTTATGATTGAAATGATGAAAAATAAAAAGTTTGGCTACTGCCACGACTTGGAGAGGAGCAGAGCCCCCTAGCCACGTTAAAAACACGTATTTTGATCCCTCAATCATTTTATTCCTCCGTATATTTCAGGAAATCCGTGAACGTCTATAATTAGTAGGTAGTTGGTGATCATTTAGAGCAAATCTTGCACGATGTTGGAGAAACTTAGTTCCCGCGAATCCCGGCGACGCCCTCATGACGCATTCTGCAGACGACAAACATCGATGTGGCTCGAACTCGATGAGCCCGACAGTGACAGCCGAGAAGTAACCTTGTGTGCGTGTAAAATGTAGGAAATTGTCTGGTTACGTTCAACAATTTATTTTTTCTTTATGTTTTGACGAAAACCGTTGTGTCAGGTCCGCCGGGCATGCGGATACCTTCATTGGGCGAGTCACTTGGATGATGTATTCGTGAAGCGATGTTGAGGTTAGATATTTACGTAGTCTATCAATGTCTTTATAGGCCTCCGAAGTAACTCGGGGGGCGCCGCCCTTCCGGCGGCTTTTGGCTAAACTTGGACCCGCGCGCTCTTTCCATATACTTCGGTGTCATGAACAAATATCTACAGTGCTTGAACTAAAGAAACTTTTTTCGTACATAAAAATTGGCTAAAGCTCACCTTTTGCTGTACTCGTAATAGAGCCCATGCGACATACTATAAGTGATGGAAGCAACGTTTCTTTAGACTTTCTCCACAGTCCATGTGAAAAATTCTGACTAACATTTTATAACTTTCTTTAGAGGGATTCAGTGGATCATGAGAACATTTCTCTCGCTACTGAACAAAATGGCAGGTTTCATAAGCAGTTGGAAACTTATTCGCTTGTCATTGCTTGTCAAACTTGCCATTCTAGCTAGCGGCGAGAGAAATGTTCTGATGATTCGCTGAATCCTGCTGAAGAAAGTTATAAAACGTCAGAGTTTTTCACATGGACAGTACAATGAAGAAAGTCTAATGGAACATTGCTTCTATCACTTGTATTTTTTGCATGCGTACTATTACGAGTACAGCGAAAGGTGAGATGTTGCCAATTTTCGTATACCAACAAAGTTTCTTTGGTTTACTTAGTATATAAATTTGTTTGCGGCGTATCTGAAACGAGCTAGGGTCTCTTGCGAGGGATAGAGAGCACACTACAAAGTGCAGCTTTCGCACTTACTGTATGCAGAGTTATAAGCACTAACGCAAGGAAACCCATTCATTTTCACGACACTATACATAATTATTTTTAACATTTATGAGAATTTATGGAACTACTAATGCCAAACTTTTGCACATTGTTGTATAATGCATCCACAATGTGTGGACTTAGAAGGTGGATAATTTAAGAGTGATAAAAATGCATTGAACTAATTGAATTATGCGACTGGAACCTGACTACAAAAATATTTCAAGTACGATTGAATTGTATGTATTTATATTTGATATTTATTTTATTATATTATTATGGAGTCTTCTTTTTGCAATTTGAGGTCGTAAGTAGCAAATGAAACTGTGTCAAAACGTTTGGATAATGCATCCACAATGTGTGGACTTAGAAGGTGGATAATTTAAGAGTGATAAAAATGCATTGAACTAATTGAATTATGCGACTGGAACCTGACTACAAAAATATTTCAAGTACGATTGAATTGTATGTATTTATATTTGATATTTATTTTATTATATTATTATGGAGTCTTCTTTTTGCAATTTGAGGTCGTAAGTAGCAAATGAAACTGTGTCAAAACGTTTGGATGATTTTGTATAGCTTGCACCGAGCAAAAAAATTTGAGTATGTAAGAAGAATTCGTTTTCGTTGCATTCCAATGTTGCAAACCTCAACATCATCGACGTTACTACTCACAAAAATTAAGGGAAGAAAATAATTACCGACATTTTTTAGTGATTTTCGAGATATTCTATCTCTGTGAAAAATGCGGTGTAGGCAAATATGTAAAAGAGCATTTTGAATCTCTTTTTTTCGAGCTTTGACCTTAAAAGATAGTCTGTTCCTTTAATACTTTCTTTAATACTATTAAAATGACTTTGTTATTTTAATTAACCAAAAGAAACGTCGCATAGGAAGAATGTACAAATTGTTTTTAAGAAAGGTCTACAGACGGAAAAATTTATTTGCTCAATGACACAATGAGTCCCATTTTCCTTGGATCTCCTCCTTCATTCTGAGCATTCAAATCAGTTCGTACGATAATTTGTTGTAAATGTATGGGTTATCAAAGTAAAAATCACGCTTTTGTCTTTATATCTCATCAACCAATGATCATACAGGAATTTGAAGGACAGTTCCGGTAGGCTGAGAGTATGCCCTTCACAGTAAAAAAACCCATTTTTGATAACTTTTTTCTCCAAGATATGCACGTATGAAAACGTAAAAAAATGGCGTTTGGTCCTTCAATTATAAGTTACGATATCTTTGCGGACAACTTTTCCATGTGGCCCGAATGATGAAGGTTTGAAATTTGATTTAAAAAAATTGAAGAAAAACCATTCATCTTTAAGACAACGATTATTTCGTTTATTTGGTGAAAAATTATTTTTCGTTTTTTACGGGTATTTCGGTTCGTGCAATGTAAGAATATCTATAAAGAAAAAATATCTAAAATTGTTTTCAATAAGCGATTTATTTACGTGTATTTTATTGGTTCGTCAATTTCTCATTGGAAAATAACAAATATGCCCTCTGAAACTGAAAAAGTTTGATTTTTATTTTTGTTTTTGTTTTTGTTTTTTTTTTTTTTTTTAATGAACTGGTTGTTGAAAAATGTAACTTCTCTGTGTTTTCTATACTTTTTCAATACGAAATTTATATTCTGCTAAATTTGCCTATTGTGGATATTTTTGAAATTCGATTGGAACGATCAAGGAAAAAGATTGTAATTGCATCATTAATCAAAAAAATTATCGCTTGTCTGTACACGTTTTTGAAAAAAAAAAAAAAAAACATTTGTTTTCGATTCATTATATAGCAATAAAATGTCGTAATATTAAAACAAAGGAAAGATTCAACAGATGGGGCCCATTGCGGAGGGTAATTCGCGAAGGGAGATGGCGCGACGGTAAAGAGAAAGAGCGAGAGAAAGAGAGAAAGACAAGCGAGCGGGCGAGAGATAAGCCTCCTAGATGGACGGATGTACCTCATATTGGCATCATATGTACATCATTACTGCGGCATCGAAAGTCTAACAGCTGTGTATCCTTTATGAGTGCTCCCGTTGACGTCATATTTGCATCACATGATGATTCACAATAATACATCGAAATGAAGCAAAGTTGTTCTCACGCGAATATGCATGCAATGAATTCATCACACTAGCAAATTTGGCTCACGAATATCTAACAATAAGTGAGTGTATATGGGGCTCATATAGGTGTCACGACGTGAAGAAATTGTAGTGCTCATACAGAGCTCATAGAAGCGGCATGGCGAGACGTAACTATGCAATGCTCATACGGAACTCATATTAGCGGCATGGCATGACGTAACTATGCTGTGCTCATATGGACCTCATATGAGTGTCGATGAGCCATGGCAATTCGGCTCTCGAGAGAGGTTTTTTCTATTAATAAAGAGTGCATAGTTGAAAATTAGACGGAGATGTCTTTCATTAGTGTGCTTGGCTGTCGGGGTTTGAAGAATTTCATCGTTACAAAACATTTTATACATGCTGCGCACAATTCGGCATCGTGGTATAGAGAAGCTCTCGCTGCGAAGAAAAAATCCCAAGAAGAAACTCATAATCTGTAGATGAAAAAATATCGCAAGCAAAAATCCTTAAAGAAATAGAAGGCGAGAGGGAAAAGCTGATGAGTGACGCGTTGAAACGCGCGGCACAGCTCGATGGAAAAATAAGAAAATTTGAAGCGCTAAGCTCATTACGTTAAGTCATGCTTTTTTATCTGTAAAATAGGTGTTTTATTTGTACCTGTGATTTGCTTCGACAGCTCCAGTCTCATTGAACAATTTTTTTTTTAATCATAAAATATTAAATTATCGTTGAGTCTATATTCAATATGAACTAACTTTGTGATACTTGTCGATAGAGAAGGGAATATCAAATCGATAGAAAATAAAATAGAAGAAAATAAAAGAAAATGATGCATTATCTGAACATATTACGTTTCTTTGTTATTCGTGTAAAGCGACTAGATGATACTACTCAAAGTTCCTAAATGTATGTAAAATATTTTTCCCAAAATATATTTCTTTCTTCAACGTTCCCAAAATATATTTCTTTACAGCAACCGTGAAATGATATTTGTCTCACATTTTTTACTACATACAGAATTGTACAGTTTGGTGACTTTTCGTTTATTCGGTATACTTTTTATTGGTATACAACACACATCTGTTTCAAAGAGCAAAATAAAAATATAAAAATTTAGAAAGTCGGTCGCACTGTAGAATTACAAAGTATACTTCGATGCCAGAAACTTATACTAACATAAAAGTCATGAAAAATCCCCATTCCTTGCCTTAAAAATCCTTAAATGTCATGCAATTTCAGTTTTGGTCAGCATTAGAGACCCTATATGTATATTTTCTATATATATATATATATATATATATATATATATATATATATATATATATATATATATATATATATATACTGTATATATACACATATATATACACATATATATATACATATATACTGTATATATACCCACTGTATATATACAGTGGGTAAACCAACCGATGTGCTGGTCTAGTGGTTAGCGTCGCGGGATCAGGAGGTCGCGGGTCGAATCGCCGTCTCGTAGTTTCGGAGAAAAATAAAAACACGGGCGTGTCATAGCTTCAGTTCTACACGGATGTCGTGCACACGGACCGGTACGTATGTGTGTGTGTGAGTATGACTGTAGCCTGTGAATTATTTCTCGACAAAACGCTACTACCTCCGAGACTGGGAAGCGAACTCGGGGACGGCTGTATTGGTATAGGATTTCCGCAGTTCCCCTATACCCATGGCAGAAATGTCATGGTGAATGCGATACAGAGGGGGAAGTCGGCTGCGGCCGCAAGGTGGGGATATAAACTGGAATATGGGGCATGTATCAATGGGAAAAACCCTGTAAAGATGGAAGTTAAAAAAAGGGTAAACAAAGTATTTTTACATCTCACACGAAACTGTTGTTAGTTTGGCTTTATGTATTCGTTTGCGTTTTCCCAAGAACCCAAACACCATGTATATTTAAGATAAGCTATGGAACACAAAAACGTAATAAAGCATTCAATTTTTCTCGTAGAATAATTTGAAAACGAAGACGTGTACAAATACGTTTTTTTTTACCCATTGTACGTACTGGGCAAGAGACAGAGACTCCGGTTCTCGAGCCACTTCGCTCGAAGACACCAAATAAATTACGTGCATAAACAGTTCGCTGTGTCTCTACTTGACCCTCCATCCGGATCCTACAGAATGTATATTTTATTATTTTACCGTTTATACAATTACACATATTAATAAAACTGACACTAGGTGAATATACATTTCAAAAATGTTTTTTGACATATATCATTTGGTAGTCATATCGGACAACTTGTGAAATTGATCACATCCATATGCCATCAAATGATTTTCTTGTGATATGATAATTATCGACAATTATAGCTCATAATTCCCGGCAAAATGGTTGTTATTAAAAAAATGCTTAAGACACAACGACTTTTTACACCATGCTCCTCTGGTAATGGCTATATAATTACAACCGCGTATTTCACAATGTGTTTTCGATTCACCAAAACCAACGGTAACAGAATTTTCGAAATGTTCTAGGTTTTTTGAAGATATATAATTACTTTTGTACCATGAATATTTGAAAATATTAGAATATCTCAGTAATTGCCGTTGATTGGGTGTAATTGCAGTTAAATTATATTATTTCTTAAGTGTTCATTCATATCAGAATCTAATAATAATAAACTGTCGGAAAAATATCGCTTGAAATTTGTCCTTTCTCTGATTCTAAATACATAAAGTGGTTGAATCTTTCCAGTTGTACCTTTTGGAACCAACATTGGGGTTATGAACCCATCGAGAGGTGTCGCTTCATGGACAAGCTTGGGGCAGTGTTTACTCCAGGAATCCGTCAATAATACGCTATTACTTCCGACATCAGTAAAGAAAACCTTTGTAAACCAGGTTTTAAAAGGCTTTGTTATCATAAAACACAATTTGACATTTAAAGAAACCGATGTTGACGTCAAATATATTTTACATCCTCAAAGGCAATGGATTAATCATTTTTATGTGGGGGAATACATATCAGAAGTAAGATTTCCAGATTTGCATGCTGATACAAAGACGTTTTCTGCTTGAAATGAATATTTATCTACTCTTGGTGCCAATTCACCCCCCGTCTCCTTTACGACAATAAAAAGTGGGGAAAGTAATTTCCCGTCAGCATTGGTAGTAGGCTGAATCGTATAGCAGTGAATTGTTGAAATTTGTTCTTTGTTCCTTTCGTTGCCAGAGTTCGCGCTGAATAGATCTCCAGTTGAAAACCGCTCTGATCTGAGTTGTACACATTTTCCGTTCCATACGTTTCGATCAGTGGTGCAACATCACATACACATTTTTCTGCATTTTTTCCGTATAAGTTCTTCCCCTTCCATATTTTTGCGGTTTTGATTTTTCTGAATACAATTCAGGGATGTTTCCTAAGTTTCCTGCTGAGAGGCTTGAACTCGTACATCGTCAAAGATTATCTTCGTTTGGGCTTGTAGCGCTCACATCTAGGCGCTACAAATGCCACCCTTCTCGTCTTACATTTCTTACACCAGCATCTAGAGCAGTTTTCATATGCTTTAATGTATATTCAGAAACTTGCACCAGCTTTTCTCCTTAAGTACTACCTTTATTCAGCTGATATGCCCAGCGCCGCAATTGTCTTCCAGAATTGACAGATCTGTATTTTTGTTGGACGATTTTGAAGCTATAATTTGTTGTCTTACCAGATCTCCAGTAATTAACTGCTTTTTTGGAATGATAGTTCGCCTCATCATCACTAGAAAAGGCGTTAGAATCACCATTACTGGTATCTCTTTGCCATACACTATCTTCAACAGCATTGGTTGCATGCTATTTGAATGGTTCTTGAAAATCGAGCGTTTCTTTCTCTATCATTTCAACTCCATTATAGTCTTGCATGGAATTGATCAATTTAAAAAAAAAAATCTTCACAAGTTCAATTTCTGCGTTGTTAACCGTAGTTTGTGCATCATTCATAGCTTCAAATATGGCTAGTAGAAGTTGATAACGTTCGCTGGGTTTACTTTCATCGCTGATAAATATTTTATTGACCCTGCACAAGGTACCTATTGCGGCTGCGGTCTTATAAAGCGAGCGATAAAACTGCAAGCTATTGTCAACTTGAACTGCAAGAGTTCAATTACACATAACTCGATAATGTATATATTCTGCGCAAATATGCTTATTGCGTAAAGAGGGGAAAAGAATATTCGCGCTGGATGATTTAATTATTGCAATTATCTGAGGAAGTGTTACATGCAGATAAATAAAGATAGATGTCTACGTTATTGTTTCGTGTCTGCGCGAATGGAAAATTTTCGAACGTGAGCATTTCAGATGATAGCTCATTTAAGACTTGAAGGGTAGCCATTAATCCGTATACAAAAACATATATAGTAATGCGGAATTAAGAAATACCGAAAACAACAAACTTATTCATATAAACCATTTGTATACAATGGTTGCAAATTACAAAAAAGGAGCATTTCGATACGAAAATCTGAGTATTATGAGCCCCCCCCATAAGATTAGTTGTTGTTGTTGAAGCCGATGTTTTCATTATAAAATTATTTTTAAAATTTTTCACGAGCACAATTTTTGTCACGAGTTGACGGCGATGACGGATATAGATGTGGCAAATTTCGACACGAGAAAAAAGGCGTGCGGTTGAGAGAAGACTAGTGATTGTAACGCGCTCGCGTGTTGCGAGGGCGCACCTGAAGTTGCAAAAGACGATTAAGCGCTCAAAACCTACTAATTAATGTATTTTCTGTGGTGAAGCATAAATTAATAATCGATCCACACACCCCCAAACCCAGTGAGATCTGACGATCTACGCGCTTTTTTCCAAGAAGTGGCAAAAACACACGCGTTCGCACATGTCTATGTACGCGGGACCAAGAGAAGATTTTTCATTGTTAATACAGTAGACACTTTTGTTTCCCTGGGCATCCGGCACGGTCTTAACCAACAAAAATCAGGAAGCTTCTTATGAGAAGAAAATGTTGAACGAGGATTTAAAAAAAAATATAGGACTCAATACATACCACACATGTAATCTGAGACGAAATGAAAGAACACAATTTTTTTACGTATACACACGGCTGTGTCTGATAGAAACTTCGCGAGTTTGGGCACAAAGGAAGAAGCCGCGCAGTTCAGGGACGATGAATATGAGACGCTGCGTGCGCGCGCTTGCACGTTGCTCCGTGTCTCATGTTTGTGCAGGCGCACCGGAAGTTGTACGAAGCAAAAGATTATTATAAGCGTTCTAAACCTACAGAGAAGTATACTTTCTGCGGTAAAATGCAAATTAATATTAGATCCACACTGACGCCCCCACGAACGTTGCCACACAGGCATATATGAACGTACATATACTTACGCTCAAAGGTGAAGCAAAAGACATAGGCGCACTGAGAAAAAAAATCATTGATCCAATATCATTGGTGTTATTGAATGAAATTTCGTTGATTCGATGGTAAAACTGTTGGTGTAGATAATCGAATTTATTATTCCGAACAAAACGCTATTGACTTTAATAATATGATAAAATGAAAAGTTTTTCTTTCATTCACAAGAAATATTGTTAGCCGAGAACAATATATTATTGAAACTATCTAAACAATTATCGGGAATTTTTTTATAGTGTTGAATGCATTTTCTGCAACGAACAAAAAAAGCGTTTCAATTCATAACGTGAATATTGTCCATTCGAGTACGCAAGAAAAAATAAATTTCGCTCGTTTGATTCAGATAAAATTTCTATTGTGTAAATATGTTATTTTTTTCACCATATCCGATATTGATTTCCAAGTTCATTATTCGTTAAAACATTCATATTTTATTTTGATTGAAAAATATTAAGCAAATGTCTGCATTGGTTAAAAAATTATTCGGAAATAAAATTTGTTTCTTGCGCACTTGGTTGACAAAAACTCAACCAAATCATGGCCGAGCACCACCGAAATTATAGGTGTGAGGAAACTCGTAGTTCTCGGAGCATCCGCTAGAAGCCGCACGCGCGCTCGTTTCTCGTAAACGTAGCGTGAACCGAAAATCTACTTAAACGCCGGAGAACCTCTAAAGAGTATCGCTGCTTGGCCTGTGGCTAAGATCAAAGTGTAGCATCTGTTCTTATCGGTTGAATATCTGATATTCTCTCCATGGATATTCCCTTGGATATCTGGTATTCTCTTCACTATTATTGTGGATGATCATTCTAATGCTCACTTTTTCCTTAAGATTTAAAACAAATTGAAAAACTTACGCCCCATGGCATATTCGTTTCGATGCAGTAAAGAAATAATTAATTCTATTGATTATATTTTTGTACGAAATAAAAAATGTTGTAGCAACCGCTTAATTATTTCATCCATACATCTGCGGATTGTATATAGAACGATTTCAATAGAATATAATTCTATTTGAAGGAAAATATAGATATTCAGAGAACAGAAGAGCTTTTTCAAATAAAATAATATGTTATTTAAATCAAGCACATTTTCCAATATTTTATAGTATTGTAAAAATCAAATATATCGGTGGCAGCACATTTATTTGGATCAACCAATATATTTTTTTGATTCAATTGTTTTTTTTTCTCAGTACGCCCATGTATATATCGGCTAGTTTTGTTGGCTTGATAGAAAAATATGCTTTGGAGTAGCTTCGAACATCTATAACAATTTTATTTAATGACATTGTTTAATGAAACATATTACCCATAGTACAACCATGATTTATTGTGATACCATGTTTATTCTTCGGTTTTTATTGACGAAAAATATGCTAATATAATGGAGGATATAATTACAATAAATGTATTCAAATTAGAGCATTGAATTATTAATGTATTTGAAGAGGCAGAAAGTAAACCAGATTGTATATATTTCCTTAGGTCAAGATATACTTTTCGGGGAATGTCAATGTTTCGGCCGGGAAAAATATTTGGTGATATTGCCGGCCTATTCCATGTAAGGGCCCGGTCAGATAAATCGGATGAAGCAAACCGGGTCAGGGTCAGACGCAAAGTCGGAAATGGCCGGTCACAATTCTGCACGAATAGGCAGATACTCGGTTATCGGTGGGTGCACCGATATTCGGCTTATCGGTGGGTACCACGGTTGGGTACCGATTACCATCCCGGGCGTTGATGTTATTGTAAGCGTCGGCAATCTTTTCTCGCGAAATATTACATTGTCTGGTGAATAAAAAAGTAGCGTACATATTTCATAGATTATATATTACAGGTATTACAGACATTATTGTTATTACATAATTCAACTTTTCATTGGATAGGAAAAGTAGCATAGATATTGATACTTTGTCGACGGACAGACTCCACCATGTGGTACCGGCTGCCGCAAAATGTAAGGGCGTCATGATTTACCTGATTCGAAGACGGCGAGCTCGTTCACAAAATCATAAACCGTTACGCTTTTTTTTATTATTCCCACGTTCTCTTAGAAAACACTCAATTCGTAGAGGCGGTATAAGAAACCGCCCATAGTGCATCGGAAGAATATGATTTATTGGTTCACGAGATATAAAAATCGCACTCTCATTCCTTTCTGCATGTGTTATGTGGTGTCATGACTACAATAGGAAATTATGGTTCCACTCCAAACTCGATTGGAATTTTCGCAAACTATTCTTATCCCTTCAAAATGCTACAATAATTAATATTGTGAAGGAGAACATTTAGGGGAGGGGAAGGCGGAAGGGGGGGGGGGTGGAAGTGGATAGTGCTATGATAATCTCAAACATACCATTTTAATCGCTGTTTATGATGTTAAAAAATTCTTTATCAACATAAGTACGACGTAAATTAACTTCGGCGGCATATACAGCCGCGATGTGTTATGAACATCGCGCCATGTTCTTTCAATGTGTGGCATATGCACGACCGAGTTAGGATAAAGAAAATTCATTTGATGGTTACACGTGAAGTGATTATATCCTTAGAAAAATAAAAGCACGATAGGATAAGGTTCTTCATTAAGGCGATTATAATCCTCCCAACAATTAGACGTTATCGTTGTTCCAGACTTGTCATTTTTTTTAATTCTCTACGACTCGCAAGGAAAAAGGCAGGAATTATCCGTTTCACCGCGATCAGCAGATCGTGGGCGGTATTACTTTTTCGGCCGTGTTCGTTCAAACTGTTACTGTTAATAAGCTGTCATAATAAGCTGTCTTCATATATATAATCCGTTGAAATCTATTTTAAATTCGCTGTGCCGCGTAAATCGTTTTCGATACAGCATGTTTAAACGTTTTCTGCCGTATCGCCATTACGCAGCCGACCGATTATCCACTATTTTATGCTACCATATGCTGCAGCTAAGTTTGCAACTTCTTACATTTAAACTTCTTACATTTAAAACAAATGTTATTTGGTTTATGTCTTTCTAAATAAAAAGTGATTCATGTCCAATTCTAAAAAGCATCGTTCATCCAAAAATAACTTAGATTGACAAAAAATCATTAAGGTAGTTCTGTATGTACACGTATGAGCCAAAAGTTTCGGTCGAAGCGTATAGCAACAGCCAATGCCTATACGATGCTATTGGTTGTACATTTTTGACAGAGCTTGTACCGTCTACATGTCCCACACATTCGCACCTCATGCATAGATACGTCTCATACTCGTATAGAGAGAGGAGCTGTCATCGTGGCAACAGCGCGATTTCCCTGCAGTCAAAGCGTGGAGCGTCCTACAATCCGCCGTTCGCGAAATATTTTATATAAATAACAAGGCGTGAAAATCTCAACCCAAATGAGATACAAAGGAAAGTTCACAAAGAAAAAGGCGCTTGCTAACAGACTCAAGGCAGTGACAGCCATGTGTAAAGCAAATGCGGCCAAACGCGATGACAACACCCATAACCTCAACGATCAGCAACAAAAATTCGCTGTCGAAGGACGTCGGATGCTTGTTGTTTTTTGAGCGTCTTGAATGATATCGAGGATAACATTCATAATAAATATATATTGATAAGTTGACTGCCTACTTTAAGAGACGTTCAAAATGGAAATAAATAATTTAGTTGTAGTTGTAATGAGGATGATTTGTTGTAAAAAGCGGTACCGTTATGCTGTAAAAACTAATAAATTAAAAAATATAATATATCTAAACACACACACACACACACGCACGCACGCACGCACGCACACACACACACACACACACACACACACACACACGCGCACACACACACACACACACACACACACACACACACACACACACACACACACATATAAAACGATTAAATACATGCATAAATTAAACAAATTACATTTGTTTGCAGAATACATTTATTTCATATCCGTCTCAGAATTACTACAACTCGGGAAAAAAAACACGCTTCGAGTTTCCAGACCACGCGCCGATCAGCTGGTACGCCGATCAGCGTACACTGTTGCCATTCCGTTACAGATGGTTGGGCGCTATTTCGGTGTGGAATAAAATTACCACTTTTCATAAATCGATATCTCCGAAACTAAACGGTCAAAGTCTGTAACTTTTTTTCAAATAGATCCCTCAATAGTACTGCGTACACTTGTGTTTTTTTTTTGAAATCGTAAGATCCGTTTAGAACCTATATCGAGAAATGCGAGCAAACTCCTATCGGTTTACGTGTTAGGTATAGGGATCGCGTACAAAAAATACGCATATTCAATTGCAATTATCTCATGAACTAAACGGTGAATCGAACTGAATTTTTGAGGATCAGTCCATGAAGGTCATATCTACACCATACTTAAATTTCAGGCAATTCCTAAGATTTGACCAAAAGTACAGAACTACCTTAAGTATTCTTGAAAGCTATTTCACATAAGTGTGTACTCAAATAAGTATAAAATAGGGATGCAAATTTTTTTAATTGGAAAGGTCAACTTCCGGCTGCATCAAACTCTATCGCTTGAGAAATAGCTTTGAAAAATATTGAATGAAGAATCTTGTAAAAATCATAATAAAAGTATATGGAACAGTGAATTAATAGCCGAGGCTAAAAATGCTTAGTCCAGTTCACTTATGAGTTATTTGATTGGAATTATATTAAACTCGTATCATTGATCACCATGATGATAAACATATAACTTCACATCGAATACAGTATAGTACAGGAACAGTGCAATACAATGATCAATAAATGTAGTCTAAGTGGGGCAGCAATTCTTTTTTTAATTATACAGCACAATTACAAGATATCGAAGTCATCATTGTATACAAATACAATGTTGAAACAAGTCCAAACTATATATATGTGTAAAATTATATGTATGGTACTTATCAACAACACGTGATAAGTCGTCGCCGAATTGCATTCACAATTCGAAGTTTCGTACGTTGTTTCGCTATTATATATTTTGGTTATGATTGTTGGTTTCTTATTACATGATCTTTTAATGCTTATTTTGCAAGTGATAGAGTTTTGCATACAGAAACACATCGTTGTATTAGCGTTCAACCCTGACGTTGTTTGTTCCGAATCTGGATAAGCTTGGGATCCAAAAAATGAATCGAATGTCTATTTTTTTTTCTGCTGAGGGTAATGAGGGATTTCCGGCACAATAAATACTTACTTGTCGTGTTTGGCGTTTTTTATTTAAAAATATTGACAAACAATGAAGTTATTATTGTTTGAACAAAGGGCCGTTGCTGCAAGTCCAATCAGTGTAGACGGTTCTGGCAACAAGCGTGATCGAACAAGAATATATAAAAAAGTACTCTTTGTATAATAATAAAACTTTCGGATGACTGGATACTTTGTTGAAATTTCCAAAATAACCGAAACAGCAAGCTGAAGAAAAAAAGTTCGATTTTTGACAACAAAAAACGACTGTACTAATTTGTTAGTAGCAAATGTACAAACATATAAAAAAATCAATTCCTTTCCGCTTCAATAAGCGTCATGATAAACTCTAAATGAAAAGAGTTTGTTTGGGTTCAGATATTACTGAGATGCGTGTTAGCGTTTCGTGTGCAGTTTTTGAACTACTATACTAAGCTTGATCCCGCGATATAAAACAAAATCATTAAGTTTGTCATGTGCTTGTTCATTTTTTTATGCGTCTCTAATGAGCATCCTGGATCTCGGTGCTATTGATAGAGTAGCAGATGTAAGTTGTCAAGTTTTTTATTTGTAAAAAACGACACTTTCTGCACTAGATACCCATAGTCAGAATTACGACGGAACTTGAAAAAATGAAGATCATTCCGAGCTTATGAAGGGAGCGCAGTAGTCGTAGGGTGCGCAATACGCGCTCAAACAGGTAAATTTTTGTCTTCGGTTCTTTCTACCTTTGAATAACCTTGTGATAATGCTGCGGAAAGTGAGGAATGTTGCAGTTATGGTATCGTCGGAAAAGGCGCTCAAGCAATCGTGATTAAGTTCAGTTAGGCAAGTTCGATAAGGTTCCGACCCCCCCCCCCCCGCCGCCCCCCCGATCGAGCTGAAATATTTTGAGCTCGCTGGGTGAAGCTAAACTTTCTTAATATATTTTGATCCGCTAACGCCGAAAATCACAATTTTGCCGAAAAGTCGAGCATTCAGTTGTTTATGGCTAATTGTTAATACAATTTGTTAAAAAATTAAAGTTTTTCGGGAGGAATTATTTTTTTTTCAACATTTTGGACAATTTTAAAACGGAAGTATTTTTTATAAAATTTTGCTAAAGTTCGGAGTTTTTGAGTAATAAAATTTTTTTTATTTCTGAAAGAGTTTTCCAATTTTACACTTCATTTATGTATAGAAATACTAATTAAAAAATTACTACATCGAATCATCAATTCCTGGCCAATACAATAGGGCTTCTGCCGATGTGGAACCGAAAATTTTCAGTTGCGAACAAGACTATTTATATAATATAATAAGGGGGTCGAAACTAGTTGCTTGCAGCTATCGTTCGCTACCTGCCATGTGGACCCGACGCCCCTTCACTAATTGTGGGATATCCTTGAGACTATTCATCGGATTGACTTGAAATTTCAGGGAATATTTTCGAAACATCATACTTCAAGAAAATGTTTTAAAAAATCGATTAAAAAAATTCGGACTGCATCTCACCCCTTAAGATATTAAAAGAAAGGTTTGTGCAAAACTTCAGCTCGATCGGGGAGGAATCGGAACCTCATCCTTTAAAAAACTAAAAAATCGATATCTCGAAAACTATTGCGGGTCGCCGAAAATCCCTTAAAGGGTCTTTTCACATTAAACGCTAAAAAGGCTATTTTCATGATTTTTTTTTGATAGGTTTATATTATAGATATTGAAATAAAAGTTTTTACACTTAATAAATACAATTTCGAAATACATTTAAAAAATATTTTATGTATTTATGTAGCTCAAACAAACTAAACGTTTTTTTTCTCGAAACAACGTTTTTGCCTTCTTGTTGATAAAATCTTCGAAACTACTGAACCGATCCTTATGAAATTTCAACCACATATTCTTTACAAATATAACTATAGCGCATATCAAGGATTAACATTTTTTTGTTATTGACTTTTTTTTGCCAAAAACGGTAAAAAAAACTCTTTTGTTTTGTTTTTTCAAAAATTGTCCGCCATTTTATTATTTTTGTATATATCAAAAAACGTATAATATTCGCTATAGCCATCACCATACTGAATCTAAAACCGTTTGATTTTTGTGTTTCGGATTATCCATCTTCGAAATTTCATGAACAGCGCAAGCCTACAATGTTTTTAGGTCATTTTTTTAACTACCATTTTCGTCTATAAATAGTGACTTAAATAAATAAATTAATTAATTTGAATGTATTCCGAAAGTGTATTTATGAAGTGTACGGGGAAGTCCCCCACTAGCGGAAACCTAAGCTTTTCGGACCAAAAAAAACTGCTTCGAAAAATGTAATTTAAAAAAAAAATAATTACATCAAGAAAGTTCAAAACCAAAGTAAGTTAACAAAAATGCAACGTCTACATAAACGAAATTAAAAACTTTATTCAAACTTTGGTATGAAAAATTGCCGTCACTGCAAGTGGCACCTAGTACTGGACAGACTTAACTTCGAGCGCCCAGCGCCGGACATCTTCAGAACATTGTGCATCAATCGCATATGTAAGTTTTCGAACATTTAGGGATGTCTACAAATTATTCATAAACCTATCCCTGGTAGTTAGCGCACTGCATCCAGGCTTTTTCGTGGTCCTCCAGGCATCTTACGCAAGTAGTTTTTCTATTCGATATTCCAGTTGATGGTTGCTTTTTCTTCGCTTTAGCTCCACCTTTTCCTTTGGCCTTTACGCCTTACGTTTTTTTTTCCATTTTCTTCTATCACTGTTTTAAACTTCCGTCCAATTCCTTGATGTTTGTCCTTAACGTTCTTTTTATTCTCGTTCTTTCGACAACAATTTTGCACGGTGATGAAATCAGAATTTCACTTCCTTCGATTTTTCTCTTGCTAGCAACTGATCGTTTTTTTGCAACATCTGGCTATGGCGACAAATTATGGAGAATCTGCACAACACCTGGAGCAAAGCTAGTCCACGGTTCAATAGCGATGTTTTGTCATGCAGTGCTTTTCGGTACGTCGTAGCGCAGCGAAGCTTCTCTCAAACTAAGTTAGCAAATCTTTTGGTCCATTGTCCTTCCTTTTTCTTCTCTTCCATTTTGATTTCGCTGCGTTTTTCTATCCTGTTAAACAAGGTACAACAGTTATAATCAAAAGTATAAATGGTTACGAGAAAAAAAACAGCATGTTTACTGTCCGGCGTTAAAGGACCACTTTGTGTCCGGTAATAGGGGAAGGAGAACCCCCCAAAAATACGTTTTTTATACCAAAACCCATTGGGAATCCAAGAAAAACTTTCACAAACTTCGACTATTTATGGAACACGACGTATAATAACCATTGACATAAACACTTAAATACAGAAACTTAGCAGTAACACTCACCTCGATCTTACCCGATGCAGTGCATTCCCGCCAAACGCAGCAATCAGTCGCTCCGAGTTTGGCCTCGTGCGTCAGTAGCAAACCGCGTCCCGCGATTGTGTATCGCTACGCTCCCCCGCACCCCTTTCATGGGTTTTTTACGGGAACGCGCTGCGATATTGTCTTGATAGCACAAGCGTCCGACACTAGGTGCCGTCCGGCGTTACGGGGCTTCTCCCTAACCATTTGTATATCAGTATCTATAATATAAACCTATCAAATGAATTCAGGAAAACAGCCTTTTTAGCGTCTAAAGTGAGAAGACCCCTTAAGGGGTGGTCTTAAAATATCAAAAGGGCGGTTTGTGTAAAATTTCAGCTCGATGGGGGGAACTTTTTCCGGTCGGAACTTTATCCGGTGAGTTTGTTCAATCATTGAATATGTATGTTTGTTTTCACTCTCCTTCTCTGCGGAAGGGAACGATATTTTTAAAAATGCTAGGAGGCTTTAGTGTAAGAAAGGTGGCAAAGAAGATACGCCTAAAACTTGTATAGTTGCTTTACCAAGAACCCTTAATATTTGGGCATACAGCTTGGGGGATCAAGCAGTGGAAATGAGATCTTCAATCAAAATTCTGGCTTCCAAAAAGTAAAAATGTAAAGAACATTCAGATGTTCTGGATATACATGCATGATTGTTTGATATTTTTTTATTCCGTTCTACGTGGCGCAAGGGCTGGCGATTTTGGTTCTGGCGAGAAGAGCTTCGACAACTTTTACGAGGTTTTGCAATCCTGTGGGAAGAGTCAAATCTTCGAGGCAGAATGAGGAAGGAAAATCTGAAAATTGCCGCGGACACCAGCTACGTGACAAAATTAAATATAATCATGGTGACAATACTCTGCATAAGTTACGCCATACGCCCGTACATGTGAGAAATTATCTCAACACCAGTTCTATTTATATTACACCCAATTTTATTCTCATTTGATTTGTTCGAAACTCTCCTCCTGCATTTAGACTTTTGATAACTCACAATATGATCGTAAAGAACAGTAATGAGACGTATGATTACACGGTAACCGTGTATGCAGCTACATATCCATGGCCAACGGGGACTACGACCAAATATATCATATGCGTTTGTTGGGAACAATTTACTATTTGTTTTGTCGCACTTTACTGGATGGCTTCTGACATCACTTTCGCCCAGTTAACCACCCATACGGCAATTCAATTTCGAGTACGTCATCGTTTGGAAGTATTCTTTTTCTAAACACGAATCGTCATGCGGGAAATATTGAAGTTTTCTCCCGTCAAGCAGTTCCATACCTTCACTTTTCCTTTTGAAATCTTGTCCATCTCGAGTTTCATTGTGGACCATGAATTTGATTTTTTCAATTCAAAACATTTCTGACGGAAACCTAAATCTAAAACAATCTAACGGAACTCTTGTAGCATGCAATACATTTTTTCATCTACAATAAAAAACAGCGTTTTGTTGGCATACCTCTAAATTAAATGACGAACAAACTATACCAATTGACTATGTTTGCGTAGTTCGAAAGTTTCAAGTTTAACCAAATGCCTTCGAGCCTAAATAAAATTATTAGCTAGTGTAATTAGATTAAATGATTAGCATTGTTTTTGTACAATCAGTTAAAAAAATTCCATTTTCATCTGAACCGTGTATCTTTTGATAGGTTCTTTGGCATGATTTGCAATACATAACCAATGCTGAGGACAATCAAGACGAAGAAGACGAGAGGAAATTAATCGCTCGGCTATCCAGGATCGTCGAGCGGCACTGCGATTTATACACGTTAGAGATACAACACCTTTCTTTACAAAAATCTATCTTAAACAACCATTGGGAATTCATTATCGATGACTCGATTAACGTAACACGAGGAAATTCCGTTTGACTTTAAATAACTGCGGCCTTTATATTCTAGATATTGCGACCGCATGCAGCGCCTTTTCAATCCAATAGTATTTCTGACGTTGTCGTTTACGGCTGCTCACATGTGCCTCTGCGCATTTCACCTCCAGAAGGTGCGTAAATGACGTAGAACATGGATTTTGTACACGAACTAGTTGAAGCGAATTTATTGATTTTATAATACCAAATGATTTCGATCGTACCGGATTTTTCCGACCGTTCAGCAGTCCTAAATAGTTTTAAGGTGTCGAGAAAATAAACACAATATGCATATACAGTTAAATCAGATAAGATTGATCGTCAATGGCATCGTATGTATGGAACCAGAAAAACATTGCAAAATCCATTTCGATTTAATCAAACAATAGGATTGTTTTCAGTAAAATGATAAGTTCGGTTCCTTTCGGAAACTGATATTGAAAGTACCCGACTCGAAATTGCTAGCCTATTTTAAAGGCCTTTGTTCCTATGTCAGCCTCACTTGAGTCTGTTTACTGCTAGAAGTCCTACTATGGAATGATCTTACTGTTCAAAGTCATGCCCTGTACCTCCTTCAGTAGCCATGACTCGTTTGGCATAATTTCGAGGAACCGATGTATATCGGAATGCCGATATACCTTTTTACCGAAAGTGCAAATATAATGTCCCAAAAAATGTAAGGATATCTTGAAAAGTTATGGAAGTACGACAGACAAAATCCAGAAGTTTTCCTAATCGTCGTACTGATTCATACGTTTAGATTTATTTGGACTTTACGAAAGGAAGACCGCCATTTGAAAGTTAATAGTAAGAATATACGTGAGAATCACATTTTTCAAAATACGCTGGCAACAAGAATGAATGTTAACAACTATTCACTACGTCCATCACTAATGATCACGCGCATTTGATAGTAATCTCAACAAGTTGAGTAATTGACTACACCTTGTCATTTTTTGCAAGGAAATGATGTACGGAAATTGGGAAGAAGTCGCCAAGAGCCTACTTCACACCGTTACGGTGATTATACAGGCATTTATGTACTGTGCCTATTCTCATAAATTGACTGAACAGGTAAGCATATGAGATATCGATTTCGGCAGAGATGCCTATACATTTTTTATTTTCCTTCGGAATAGTCGAGCTTGATGGCCCAAGCCGCTTATGAGTGTAAATGGATACACCGTAGCAAAGAATTCAAAATGATGCTGGGCATAATTATGATGCGATCGCAAAAGCCATTTATTTGCAGCGGCTACGGATTCTTTTTTGTAAACCTCAGCCAGATGACTTCAGTGAGTGCACATTTTCGTTATCTTGCATATAAATTGCATAATTTATTCTATAAGGGCCAAAAGTCCATCGTGTTTTATTTCGTGCAGATTTTCAAGGCAGCCGGAAGTTATTTCACACTGTTGCAATCGATGACGTAACTCGGGTATTTATTATAAATAAACACGAATGCGTTGCCAATTAAATGAAAACGTATTTATCGATAACGTGTTATCAGATACGATTCTTCCGATTATTCTTTCACGAGATCCTGATGGTTTGTAAACGTAAAAAATGGAAAATAATTTCTCTTTGCAGATTCGTCCGCTTCAGGCCAAACCGAGAATTCGGATGATATTTTTCGTAACTTATTAAAAGGGGATACCCCCTAAGGTAACTTTCGTAACTCATCAAGGCGAGATATCTTAAAGCGAGGAAAAAATTGCTGATTTTCATGATTGTTTTTAAAGATTTCTTCACCTTTTTTAGACTTAGGGTATGTTTTATGACTATTTTTGATTGCTCCATGATATTTTTTTATTTGTTTTTCATCTTTAAAAATGGCGGCGGTATGACACAGTCTTCTAAACGAGTTGCGGCGGATCTTGTCTAACGGCGTGAAAAAACCCACGAAGATTTTTCTTTCACTGGCACTCATACGCAGTATATGAACCAAGAAAAAGTGAGAAATGTTGAAAATCCATGAAATGGTACGCCTTGAAACAAAAAGATTGAATTTTTCAGTAAATATGGCTGCATTGTGCAATCAAAACATTTTTTGTAATATTCAAAAACAGTTAGAGCCATATTATGGACAATAAGGTTAGAAACATTTAAACCAAATATCATCCGAATCGGTAGATTAGTTTTTTTTATCTATATGTCACACCAGTTTTGAAAATGCAGTTTTCAAAACCGTGACATACCTCTGCCATTTTTAAAGATTAATACAAAGAATATCATGTAACAGCTGAAAGTAGTAATAAAACATGCCCTTAGTCTCAAAAATGGTGAAAAAATCTTTTCTTTTAAAACAAAATCATGAAAATCAGCAAATTGTTTCCTCGCCTAAAGGTATCTCCTCCCTTAAGTCGAGTGTAAATCATATGCTCACAGTCTATATTAAGGGACGCGGAAGCGTCTTGACGCCAAGTAATAAAGAGATGATGTGAGCACCAATGTCACGGACGACGAATACGCCGCAGCTCTTCATATAGTAAGATGGGCTTTAGCAGACGAATTTTTATCTTAGAGTCGACATTACGCGAAAACGCGACGACGAATCGGAAATGTAATGACATTTTACCAATGAAATGTTATTTTTTCCTATCGATTTTGTTTGGGTAATTTTTCGGTCCGTCTACGCAATCTTGAGATCTCACAATATTCGGCCGAATTTTTGAGCGACTTTTTTATCACGGAAAATATTCAACACTCCAGAATCGTTCCAGACTCGTCGGTTTTCTTACAGAAATAAAGTTATTTGGTCGCATCGTAAACATTACTACATACTTTCTTTTGGGTAAGCGTTACCCGGAGAACGCTGAGCGGTACGCTGTGAAGTGCACGTTTGTCGACTCGTTCTCTAATTTCTCGCGTTACTGCCCAGGCAACGTTGCTCCAAACAAACGATGGCACGCTAGAAACGTCAACAGTTGCGTTCTTCAAATGTGTGGTTTCTGCCGGCTCTTGCCTACAAGTAGGGTTAGAGCGTGAAAGTCGAAAAGCAGCGAAAGTATAAAAGCAGTGAAAGCGGATACAAGTGCATAAGAAGCAGCCCTTTTACGGTTACAAAATTCATTAATATACAAATGACCCCCGTGTACGCCCTAATATTGAAATGAAAAGTTCCATCGTTTTCGGTAGTTAACACTCGTAGATTTTCGCCGCGGATCCCGGCGTGTACGCGGAAAAACATTTTTATTTATTTACACTTGTCGGGGACCGTCCAGTACACGGAGAAAGAAAGGGGAAAAATGGTCAAAGTAATATTGATACGCGATGCTTCGGGCCGAAGGTCTGCGTAACCTCGTTTCACGCTCAGCTATGTCCGATAAGTGTACAATTAAAACGGACACAGGTAGCTCAATACACCTCAATAATCTTCGCAAATTTCGTTCCCACAAAAAGCAGATAATAAATTAACCATGTATGAGTATATTTTTCATTTTTCACAATTCCTACCGCCCGGATTATTTGTTTTATACGCATTATTCGTTTAAAATTTGCATCAACAAAATTAAGAAAAAGAAAAGTACGAACGTTTCGTGTCGTCTTTTTTTTAGCGCACGACGATAGTAATTTGACCCTTCCTAGAGTTTCAAACGCGACGTAAGATCGTCAATCGTATCAAGGACAGGGACAGCGACGTTGAGAACTCCTAGAGGCCGAAAGATGCCGACTCGGAATGCGAGGAGACCAAAGAAAGGGAAAAGAAATTGTGGTACCTGGCTACTCAATTTCCTAACATCGACGCCATCGTAAGTGGAGACCGAAGAATCGAAAAACAGATCATTTTTTTTTAGCGTGGCGAACGGACAGCGGTTCTTGTTTGCTGCCAATCTCTCTCTCTCTCTCCCCCCCCCCCTCTCCCTCTCTCTCCCCCTCCCGCTCCCTCCCTCTCTCTCTCCCTCCCTCCCTAAACTAAAGCAACTGCAGTTCTCGGCTTCTTCTACTCGCTGGATCGAATCTTATCTCACAGGGAGGCTCCAAGCTGTTCTCGGCGAGTCTGGTACCCACTCTAGCTGGGCATCACTCAAGAATGGTGTCCCTCAAGGTTCCGTCCTCGGTCCCCTTCTTTTTACGCTCTACCTATCGGACTTGAGATACGCGCTTGCCTCATGTGACTACAATATATATGCTGACGACCTATAAATCTTTCTTCGTAGTCCTGTCTCTGACCTTGAGCATTGCATCGACAAGTTGAATAAGGAAATCATCCTGATCAGGATCTGGACCGTGCTAAACCGGCTCTCACTCAACACCGACAAAACACAAGCAATCATCTTTGGCAGCAGACCGTACATACGTGCCCTCAACCTCTCTTCTCTACCGTGCATTCTGAATGGCAGAGCTGTAGTTCAATACAGCTCAGCCGTCAAAATCCTAGGCGTCTGGGTAGACGACGTCCTCCGCTGGAAAGAGCAGGCCGTCAGCGCACAGTGGGGCAGAATCCCAAAAAGCTGGCCAAAAGTCAAATTTTTGAGTTGTATATATTCGTCTATATATGTTCAGATCTTGTTTACTGATAGTCCTAGGACGAAATTCCGGACCGGGCAGGTTTATACCTGCTCTAGGGTCGCCTCGACATCAGTCGACATTCAGCCGCCGTTCGGTACGCATTAAACAAGCGTACGCGTCGAAAAATTCTTGCCTGTTTCGAAGTGCTGTGAAACGGACAAAACTGTCTCAATTTTAATTCTGCAAAATGGAAAAACTTTCTGAAGGTATACAGAAAATATAATTATGCACAGTTATTGCTTATTTTATGTTTGAAATATCTAAATTTTGCAACAAGTAAACATAAAAAATTATACATTTTTTTTCGAAAATCGATTTTCTAAAGTAGTTTTAAAAGAGTCTTCGCGAGTCTCGACCTTGTTTCAACAAGAAACTGATAGTGTACAGTACTAAATATAATATACTAAAAAACTGGCTGCTCAGGAGTGCTCAACGAATAGTTAGACTAATTTTTAGGGAGAAATACGTGGCGCGACATTAACGGACGTGTGAATGTAATCCATTGATTATTACGTTACAGCGCGTTGGTATATTTTCTGTCTATTAACATAGATTAATATTTATTTATCAATTCCATTTGTAGTATGTTCATTTATTGATTAATATTCATAGATCATTTAAATTTTAATACAGTAATTTATTATTCTAAATGTACGCTTTACGAAAATCTCAACATTTTATAAAATATTCCTGCAAGAACTCTCAGTAGCTAGAACTGTGTTTCCCCCATGTTTGTACGGCGTAACGGTTTTCGGCAGTAAAGGTGTATTAGTGTATACGTACATAGTGTATACGTAGTGTAGACGGCGATTCGGCAAGGACTGACGAGGGGCTCCTAGAGCAGCCATGTATGAAAGAAAGGAGCCCGCCTGCTGTTCAGGCTTTATTATACCTGTTGTATACTGACACAGAGGTGATTCTCGTAAAGACAGATTTCATGGAATTTCGGTTTTTTTTTCGTGCAGAATGTATGTAAATATATTTGTTAATCATTTATATCATAAATATTCGTTTTCTTTATAAATATAAAATCATTTTTAGTAGTAATAAATTATTTTTGTACATTTCGAGTCAGAACACCGTATATAGTTTTGTTAAGTATAAAATGATTTCAAAATAATGTCATTCAATTTTGTACATGTTTATATTGGTATTTTACAGAGTCTTCCCAATCTTCAAATATGGAATTATCAAGAAGAGATGTTTTTTTCATGGTGAAAGACAGTTTAAAAAACGAACAGAAATTCGTTATTGGAGTTTTGAAAGATGCAATTTTCAAGAAAACAGAACATGTGATACAAGTAGACGAGGATGAAAAGTCATTAGGACTGTTATTTGCAAATTTTCGATCCAGATGGAAAGCAGCAAATACAGGCCAAGAAAAGTTTCTAAAAAATAATGAAGAATGGTTGAATGGCACCGTATGTTTTTCAACATTATCCGATACTGAATGCACAACATCAACATCTGAGAAGATTGTGAAGAATGATGAAAAAGGAACATCTGGACGACCTTCGAAATCCTTTGCTTCATCCAGCGATAGATCTAAGAGGCGAAAGACTGAAGAAATACGTTCTACTTTATCTACAGAAGAATTGACGTATGCTGCTCAAATGAGTTTAAGGACTTCTGGTCAAGTGGATGCTGCTCAAGTTCTTAAAGATGTCACATTAACCAGCCCAACAAGAGCCTCAAAATATATAGCTGCTGTTCGGTCAAAAAATGAGACACCTTTAACCCCAGACGAAGCACTTTCTTTGATGATCGAGAAAGGAGAATCAAAGCGCTCTTATCAGCTATCAAGAAATGCAGCTAGAGCACGTAAATGCAAATTATACCCATCATACCATGAAGTAGAAAAAGCAAAAAATCGTTGTTATCCATCAGTTGTGTACATGAATATTACTGAGTCGTGCGCACAAATTAAACTACAGGCTTTACTTGATCATACCACATACAGAATTATACAACTTCAGGCTGATGTCATCGATACTCTGAATTCTGAAATTCTGCAAAAATTAGTACTTTACTGTAAATGGGGATGTGATGGAAGCAGCGGTCAAAGTGTTTATAAGCAAAAATTTGATGAGGCTGGAAAATCTGATGAAAGCATTTTTTATACGTCTCTGGTACCTTTGCAATTAATCTACAACAATCACGAGACGGATGAAGGAACTATTGTGTGGAAAAATCCTAAACCTTCATCTCCTCGATTCTGCAGACCAATACGATTGCAGTTTTTACATGAAGATGTACAATCAACATTGAAAGAAGTTACCGACATTGAACAGCAGATTGCGGGTCTTGCACCATACACTACTGAACAAAATGAAAAATCAATTTCAGTAACCTATTGTATGTCGTTTACGATGATAGACGGCAAAGTCTGTAACGCTGTAACCGGTACCACTTCTGCACAACGCTGCTTCCTGTGCAAATCCACCTCTAAAGATTTTAATAACATCGACAAAATTATAAAAATGGACATTACTACAGATAATTTAAGATTTGGCATATCTACATTACATGCGTGGATTCGTTTTTTCGAGTGCTGTTTGCATTTGTCGTATAAGCTCACAACTCAAAAGTGGCAAGCTCGTGAAGAGGAAGTGAAAAAGATTGTGAAAGTACGCAAGGAAGACATACAGACTCAATTTAAGACAACACTGGGGCTTATCGTTGATCGACCAAAGCCAGGATATGGCAGCTCAAACGATGGAAATACCGCCCGCCGCTTTTTCGAAAATGCTTATATATCTGCTGAAATAACAGGAGTCGATGAAAATTTAATTCACCGATTTCATGTTATTTTGCAGGCAATTTCGAGCGGGTATGATATAGACGAAGAAAAATTCAAAGACTATTGTGTAAATACTGCCCGTTTATTCGTTGCTTTATATCCATGGTATTACATGCCAACATCTGTGCACAAAGTGTTGATGCACGGAGCATAAATTGTAAAATATGCCCTTTTACCGATCGGACAACTTTCTGAAGAGGCCCAAGAGTCACGCAATAAGGACATAAAGAACTACAGGTTACATCATTCAAGAAAATGCTCTCGAGAATCGAATATGAGAGACATTTTCTATAGGCTCTTAGTATCATCAGATCCATTTCTCTCAAGCATCAGGAAATTGCCTCAGAGACCGGCGAAATCTTTACATAAAGAAGCTATAGAAATGTTAAAACAACCTGAAGTCACCAGACAAGAGATAAGGAACGATTCCGATTTAGATACAAGTGGGTCAACATCAGAATCCGAATCGAATGATTCCAACATTGAAGATGACATACAAGATTTTTGTTACTAGAAGTAAATAACAGATATTTGATTTATTGCAAATTTTGTACTTAAGAAATTGTTCAAAAATAAAAACATGGCTCAAGAGATTTTCTACTCATTTAAACCTAAAAATATTATGAAACATTTTCTATTAAAAAATATTTAAAAATTGAAAATTTTTGTGGAATCGTCTATATATCGCGTCTGCTATTTTGAAAATTAACATTCCTATAACAAATTCGTAATCAGCGATCCCAAAAACCCTTAAGAAATATGATTGGGTATTTTTTACTGAATTATTTGACTAATTGGTTGAATTATGTCCGCCATTTTGGGTCCGCCATTTTGAAAATCGTAATTCTGATAACAGATTCGTATTCAGCGACCCCGAAAACCCCCGAGAAGAGAATTGGAGATCATTTTGGACACTTTCCGAATTTTTGCCAGCTTTTTGGGATTCTGCCCCACTGTGCAGCGTCGCAAAAACCTCTAATTCACGGCTCTATCAGCTGAAAGTGTGTCGCAATTTTCGTTCGCGTAAAACTCGTGCCAAGCTAGTCAACGTGTTAATTCTACCCCTCTACGACTACTGCTGCACGGTTACATTCGGAATAGCAGACGTATACAATACCATCCTGAAAGTAGCACTCAACTCGTGCGCGCGCTTCATCTTCGAGGTACGGTGGGATGCGCACATCTCACCCTACTGGACGAAGCTGTCCTGGCCAAGCCTTTAAGATAGACGCAAACACCACGCTCTGATCTTAATACATCAAGTCCTAAACACAGGAAGACCTGCTTACCTCAGAGCTGCGTTTACAATCCACGCTCCCAGGGAAGGCATGGCGCTTCGAGAACGGCCAAAATGCGGTGGAATGCTCTCTCACCGCGCCAACAAAACTTGAGCCAAGCTTCTTTCCACGCGCTCTTATGTTCCTCGTCCAACCAAAACTTAAATTAATACTGCCCCCTTGAGGCGAGAAATTTCAATTTGTTGTTGCCACTCTTCATCGCCCATTTTTTGTTATCCTACCTAATCAGTGGCTTAGGAACCTCTTACTATCGATTTAGGTGTATAATTCGCATCAGACACACTAGCGCTCCGTAACATGCGTCTCAACTTTTCTTTATGGCATTCGCAAAAAAATCTCAAACGTCGCGCTCCCATGTGCGTCTGCTTTTTGTTTATATAGATTAATTCCTATTGCAACTGTATCGAGCCTTTTCTGATCTTATCTCTTTACTCTGCGTACGTACTCATTCGTTTGTACCCTCATATCGAACCCCCGTTTTTCTTTTTAATTTACTTGTAACCTTTACTAAACTGTGTGATGTATGAAGGTGGAGTGCCAGAGGACGCCTCAGTCCTAGAGCACGAATAAACAATCTAATCTAATCTAATCTAATCTCTCTCTCTCTCTCTCTCTCTCTCTCTCTCTCTCTCTCTCTCTCTCTCTCTCTCTCTCTCTCTCTCTCAGAATTGGTTAAAACCAGATGTGCCTGACAGTATGGTTGAGTTAAGTGATTATACAATATTTAGGTGTGATAGGCTAGACCGTGTTGGTGGAGGCGTTGCCTTATTTGTCCATCGCTCGCTTAAGGCAAATGAAATCTCATCTTCTTCGGGGATGTCTTCAGAAGGGCCGGAGTTCCTACTGCTTGACATTCACCCCTCTGATGGGCCGCGAACTCTCATGTCTGTGGTTTACAGACCTCCAAAAGTTAAGGAACTCTCCACTTTCATGGATGTGTGCAACAAGCTACTGCCACTCTACAGCAATTTGATTATTATTGGTGATCTCAATCTCAACATCAACGTTTCAACCCGCGATAGTCGGTTTCTCACTCAATTTCTTGCCATCAATTATTTATTTCTGGTACCCTATGGGGCGACTCACCATACATGTACATCAGACATACGCATAGACCACTGCATGGTGGATAGAGAGGAACAAATTATTACCTTTGGCCACGACCCTGTATCCCTCTCGGGACATGATTGTATTTGGGTTGAGTATGGCTGTAAGACTCTTGACGATTTCTCCAGTGCGATTATTAAAAGAGATTTCCGAGGTTTCATCGAGGAGGCTTTGGTGTCTGATTTGATTGCAATCGATTGGTCATTGCTTTTCAAATCGCAGTCTGTAGATTTTAAAGTATCCTTCCTTAATACAGTGCTACGTGACTGTCTGGATGAGCATGCGCCACTACGTAGTTTTGTACGGAAGCGAGGTCCTTCACCCTGGCTCACAGAGGACATACGGCATATGATGCGCGAACGGGACAGAGTTTGGAAGCGTTTTACGAGAAGTAAAAAAGACTCTGAGCTGCAAAATAAATTTAGAGCTCTAAGAAATACGGTTCAGACGACAGTCAAAAGAGTTAAACGCAAGTTTTTTAGTGAAGCTCTTGAAAATGTGAGGCATGCAGGATCAGCGTGGAACAAACTACGACAGTTGGGAATCTTTCGCTCGAGGGGCGACAATCATTCGCTTGCGGTACCTATTGAAGAATTGAATGAGTATTTCTCATCCATTGGCGCCAGTGAGGCTCGGATAGATCACTGTAGAAAAGACGTTCGAATTGGGGGATATCAGGACTCTGCTTTTCACTTCCAGGATATTTCTCCAAAAATATTTTTAAATACTCTTCATCGGGCCTCCTCTGGGGCTCCAGGTGCTGACGGTATCTCCTTAAAAGTACCCCGTATTGCCCCCCTCAGCGATCCTGGCGATTATTCTCCACATTTTTAATTTTTCGCTCCCACACAGCACATCCCCACTTATTTGGAAGAAGACTCTAATAAGGCTTATCCCTAAGACCAAATCGCCAGTGTCAACCGCGGACTATAGGCCAATATCACTTCTTTGTCCCCTTGCAAAATTGTTGGAGCGCATCGTGGTTAATAGTTTTCTGGAATTGAATACGCGAGACAAAAGTATCGAGCGATTATTGGAGATCACTACTCTTGTAGCGAAGTATCGATCGATTTCTTGTTGCTACATTCGTATCGAGTATCTTCAAACGAATTCGATACTGAAGTAATAACTAGTTACTGCCAAACAGTGTTGGGCAGCACTAATTACTTAGAGTAATTAATCACATTGAAATTACTAATTACACATATAATTTGTAATTAAAAAGATAAAACATTTCTAATTACATTTGGTATTTGTAGTTAAAAAAAATACTACTAATTACATTGTAACTTGAAATAATAAAAATTTTAATTACAAATTACAAATGTAATTAGAATATTTTTTTCTTTCTAATTACAAATTACAAATGTATTTAGAATTGATTTTTTTCTAATTACAAATTATAAATGTAATTAGAATCGATTTTTTTTCAATTACAAATGTAATTAGAATCGATTTTTTTTCAATTACAAATGTAATTAGAATTGATTTTTTTTCTAATTACAAATTCCAAGTGTAATTCGAATCGATTTTTTTTGCTAACTACAATTTACAAATGTTAATAATATAGATTTTTCTTATGATTACAAAGTACGAATGTCATTAAAATAGGACTTTGATCTGTCTTAAACAAAAATTTGAGACGAAACCAAGTCAAGACTGAATGCGAGTCTCGAAAAAAATTCGAGCCCAATCTATGGTCTCGGTCGCCTCCCGGTCTCGAATAGTCTTATCAGTTTTGTTGGTGTTGGCTGAATTTGAGGATTTTTATTATCCAGGCGCGCTTTCCTTCTTGACCCCTTCAGCGGCAAGAGGATTTCACTATTTGTGTCTGTCGTATGCTCGACAAAAAATTCCATTTAAGAGGGAATGATACCTCATCGCGGTCGGTATGGTAGAACAATTATAGATTCCCAAAAATCTCGAAAACGGCTCTTCAGATCCCGTCGAAACTTTGCCAAACGACGTCAAATAGATAGACGAACAGCTGTCTTCCCCTCAAATTTTCTGAATTTGAGAAAAAAAAACTAAATTGGTTTATGATAAGCCAATCTACATTTTTTCCCTCAAATTCAGAAAATTTGAGGGGAAGACAGCTGTTCGTCTATCTATTTGACGTCGTTTGGCAAAGTTTCGACGGGATCTGAAGAGCCGTTTTCGAGATTTTTGGGAATCTATAATTGTTCTACCATACCGACCGCGATGAGGTATCATTCCCTCTTAAGGCCATGTGCCACACGCCAGAAAATTTCGACGCGGCCTCTCGTTACGTCGGTAGCGCAGATCTCGTAGTTTTTAATTACGCGGAGCTACCGACGAACAGCGCAGCAATCGCGAATTCGGTCTCGATGCTTCGCACTGGGACGAAGAGTCGAAGCCAAATGGACGACGATCGCTGAGCGCGCGCGCGCGTGTGTGTGTGTGTGTGTGTGTGTGTTTGCTACGCCGCGCGCGTTGCAGAAAGAACGAATCCGTTCCCGCACGCCGTTCGGTCGTACGCAAGCACCTTACATCTATGTGCGTGTCACACAATTCACACAACTATGCGTAGCGACCACGCTACGCTTGTATTGGAAGCATGCCCTCGCTCGGCAGGAGAGCGGTGAAACTTTGTTGCATTTTACATTGCATATGCAGCCCTTAAATCGATTTTTTTTCGACGACGGCCACACCCAAAAGACTCAGGCATTTCCCCATACTTTTTTAATTTATCGTTAACGATTTCGATCCCTGCCAAAATTTCGAGCGACCGAAATTGCTCAAAACACACTCTACAAAAGAGTGGTAAAATTTTGCAATGCTCATGATTTAAACAAATGCGTTCAGCATTTTATCTCTGCCAGGGTTCATATTTGGCAGCATTTTTACTGGTCAGCTTCTCGAACAATCAAGATCGCTAGCCTCGCTCTGCGAAAGAGCGGTGAAATTTTGCGATCGCGCATTATTTAAACAAATGCCCTCGAATCGATTTTTTTGTTGACGGCGGTCATCGGTGAAAATTTCTTTATGGTTGAACTTTCTAGCAAACAGGGTTTGTTAGAGACTCGTATGGTGGAAGGGTGCTAGCATTTCTCCACTCTTTTTTAATTAATTTAAACAAATAAGCTCGAAAACTATTTGGCATCTCGATGTCGCTCATCATCGACGAATTCGATCTCTGCTAAAATCTCGAGTCACGACCAAGATCGCTCGAGACTCACTCTACAAAAGAGTTATAAAATTTTACAATGTTCTTTGTTTAAACAATTGCGATCGGCATTTTTTTTCTGCCATGGCTTATCTTCGGCAGGTTGTCTGCGGCCGACCAAATTCGCGAGCGAACGAAATCGGCCGGGTCTCACTCTGCGAAAGAGTGGTAAAATTTTATTATTACTGCAAAAAAAATACGTTTAGCATTTTTTCTCTCTGCCGGAATTCATCCTCGGCAAGTTTCTCCAAGGATCGAATTTTCTAGCAATGACGATCGGAGAAGTCTCGCTCTACAGAAGAGCGGTAAAATTTTACTATGCGAATTGTTTAGAGGTCATCGGTGTAAAATTTTCGAAAAATCGTTTTGTTGGAAGCACTTTTAAAAAATCCTTGGAAACTTAAAAAAATTTACAATGCTCTTTGTTTAAACAATTGCGATCGGCATTTTTTTCTCTGCCATGGCTTACTTCGGCATGTTGTCCGCGGCCGACCAAATTTGCGAGCGAACGAGATCGACCGGGTCTCATTCTGCGAAAGAATGGTAAAACTTTATTATTACTAAATTATTACTAATTATGCTAAAAAAATATGTTTAGCATTTTTTCTCTCTGCCGGAATTCATCTTCGGCAGGTTTCTCCAAGGATCGAATTTTCTAGCAATGACGATCGGAGAAGTCTCGCTCTACAGAAGAGCGGTAAAATTTTACTATCGCGAATTGGTTAGAGGTCATCGGTGTAAAATTTTTGAAAAATCGTTTGGTCGGAAGTACTTTTAAAAAATCCTTGGAAACTTAAAAAAATGTACAATGCTCTTTGTTTAAACAATTGCGATCGGCATTTTTTTCTCTGCCATGGCTTAATTCGGCAGGTTGTCCGCGGCCGACCAAATTCGCGAGCGAACGAGATCGACCGGGTCTCACTCTGCGAAAGAGTGGTAAAATTTTATTATTCCTAAATTATTACTAATTATGCTAAAAAAAAATACGTTTAGCATTTTTTTTTCTGCCGGAATCCATCTTCGGCAGGTTTCTCCAAGGATCGAATTTTCTAGAAATGACGATCGGAGAAGTCTCGCTCTCCAGAAGAGCGGTAAAATTTTACTATCGCGAATTGGTTAGAGGTCATCGGTGTAAAATTTTCGAAAAATCGTTTTGTTGGAAGTACTTTTAAAAAATCCTTGGAAACTTAAAAAAATTTACAATGCTCTTTGTTTAAACAATTGCGATCGGCATTTTTTTCTCTGCCATGGCTTAATTCGGCAGGTTGTCCGCGGCCGACCAAATTCGCGAGCGAACGAGATCGACCGGGTCTCACTCTGCGAAAGAGTGGTAAAATTTTATTATTCCTAAATTATTACTAATTATGCTAAAAAAAATACGTTTAGCATTTTTTCTTTCTGCCGGAATCCATCTTCGGCAGGTTTCTCCAAGGATCGAATTTTCTAGCAATGACGATCGGAGAAGTCTCGCTCTATAGAAGAGCGGTAAAATTTTACTTTCGCGAATTGTTTAGAGGTCATCGGTGTAAAATTTTACAAAAATCGTTTTGTATGAAACACTTTTAAGAAATCCTTGGGACCTTAAAAAATATGATGCATATTCCTTTGTAGATGAAAAAAAACCATTATAAAGTGATTTTCGAGCTATTTTTGAAGGAAGTCACCGCCGCTGAAAACCGTCTTTGGCCATGTCTCATGCCGGTAGGCGCAGTTCTCACTTCTTGTAAGCCTATTGTGCGGACAAAGTCACCGACTAAAAATAGTTTTATTTTCGACCAATTGGTGGCATTAGATTACGGGAAAAAAAAACTTGTTCAGCTGTAGCGTCTTTGAAACCGTTGACGACAAACGTGTTTTTTTCGAAACCATGTTTTCGATATCGAGACGGAGCAAAACTTAAACAATGTTCGACCAATCGACTTGAAATTTTAACGGTAGTTTCTTAGATTGCTTTAACAATCAAGGATGAGCGCTGTTTTTCGATTGACTGAAAATTGTAAAAAATATATCACTTTTTATACCCATCCCCAGAAAATTAAAGAAACAGAAAATTTCTTCATTTTTTAAAGTGTTTTTGAAAAGCTGTATCAATGTTAAAAATAGTCGTATCAAGATGAAAAAGAAAAACATTATTAAGCTTCAAGTTTCTAGTTTGAGATCTTTTGGCAAAATAATCTTGTGAGGTATGGTTATCGCGCAATTATAATGGATAGCGAGAAAATTACTTTTCCAATTTTATTTTTTCAAGGGATTTTTCACAGTTAAATCAATGCATAGGTCCGTTAGCTTGTTTATTCAGTTCCAATTTGGTTTTTTTGTGGTCTCTCTGTCATCTTTTTGCTGGCATATCCGACTTATAATAAAACATGTTCCTTTCGTGTTTGATCAATGATATCACAGCAACCAGTGATCGCACAGGAAATTATTGGGCAGCTTTAAAAACTTGAATCAATTTCGTACAAGACCCTTTCATTGATTTTTGAGAAAAAAATCATGTTTTCACCATTAACAGTAGTTTGAAAAATAGGACAAAAAATGACATTTTATGGTTCTTCAGTAAATTTACTACTCCATTACAAATATTGGTAGAAAGACTAATGTCGCCACGTTTATTTTTCAGCTTAATGTACCCCCAATAGACGTGTAAATTTTCAAATTGATCCATCGACCCGTTTTTCCGAACCGATGGAATCCTAGTTTTACAAAAGAATTAAAGGAACAAGTGTTCCTAAACATCGTGTAATCATGATCAAAATGAAAACACCCATTTTCTTCGACTATTTTTATAACCTTGCAGTACTTGCTTGTTAAATTTAAGAAAAAAAATTGAGAAATTAAAAAAAATTGTGATCTGTTTAAATTTGTAACATTTTTCAGGAAACAATGTTGACTCGTTGCTGCCACGCTTCGGCTTTTGCGCACCATAATTTCACTCATCTTTAATTGCATTGATTAAAAGTTGATGCCCCCAAGCAGTATTCACTAGTCGATCTGAGAACTTGTATGCCATTAACTGTAGATATTTTCTGCAAAGGTTATCAGGGATACAAAAAACACTTTTTTCAAAAATGATCTCTTGTTTGGAAAAAAAAACCAGTGAACAATTTTTTTCAAAAACTAATCTTTTGTTCGTAAATTTTTTCTACGTTTTGGTAAAAAAAATAAATCTAATGTTTTTGTAAACTCTCATTTTTTTTCAATTTTTGATCATGTCTAGTTTTGAAAAAAAGATTGTTTTCCATAACCCTAATAACCTTCGTAGAAAATATTGAGAATTAATTGCATAAATGTTCTCAGACCGACTATTAAATACAGCTTGAGAGTATCAACTTTAATTGATGCAATTAATTGATTGATGAGTGAAATTGAAATTGAATGTCAATGATGATGAATGTCACACTCATCAAGTGAAATTGATGATTGAAATTAAAGTGCGCAAAGGCCGAATCGTGTAAAAAATGAGTCAGTATTGTTTCCTGAAATATTTTACAAATAAAAAAAATGTTAATCTCTCGAATTTTTTTCTTATATTTAACAAGCAACTAGTGCCAAGTTGTGAAAAAAGTCGAAGAAAATTAGTATTTTTATTTTGACGATGATTACAAGATGTTTAGGAATAATACACTTGTTCTTTTAATTGTTTTGTCTAACTTCGATTAACTTTTGATAGAAAACGGTTCGATGAATCAATTTGCAGACCAACAGGGGTATTGGGAGTAAATCGAGCTGAAAAAAAAAACGCGGCAACATTAAGGTCTGCATAGACTACGACACTTATTGCGACACAAATGTCTGACACTAATGTCCGTTCTGTTCACACATAAGACGGTTTCGGTGTCCCAGAAAGTGTCTGTACTGTGATGTCGCTACACAAGTGTCTCAGGCGTTCACACACAAAACTACTGACACAGCTGCAGTACCCGCTCGGATGCCATGGAGAAACGCTGTGCGGCGGCAGCCGTAATTTCGTGCGCTGTTATTAAGGGGCTATACCAGTGCGACACTTTAAAAAGATCGATTTTTTTGCCTTTTTCGACAGTTTATTCTTTCAAGAATATCATTATCATTTAAATTATATATGTCAATATCATTTTATCTTGCAAAAATCGATAGTTAAATCTCTAAACGCATTTTTCTCGAAATGAGATTTTTCAAATATGCTGACAGTGTAACTCAAAGAGATCCGATTGACTTGAAATTTGAACTGAGTACTCTTGAATATATTTACTCTACAATGACGTAGGATATTTTTGATTGGATGAAAATTGACGATTTGGCATTGAAAAAAACGACCATTTTATAGGCAAGAAAAGAGACTTTTTTCATAACTACGCTATTTTGTTAGATTTTGATATTTTTCAAAAATCCTACGTCATTGTACAGGAAATACCTTCTACTTTAAAGGTCTGCATAGACTACGACACTTATTGCGACACAAATGTCTGACACTAATGTCCGTTCTGTTCACACATAAGACGGTTTCGGTATCCCAGAAAGTGTCTGTACTGTGATGTCGCTACACAAGTGTCTCAGATGTTCACACACAAAACTACTGACACGTCTGCGGTACCCGCTCGGACGCCATGGAGAAACGCCGTGCGGCGGCAGCCGTAATTTTGTGCGCTGTTATTAAGGGGCTATACCATTGTGACACTTTAAAAAGATCGATTTTTTGCCTTTTTTGACAGTTTATTTTTTCAGCAATATCATTATCATTTATATTATATTTGTCAATATCATTTTATCTTGCAAAAATCGATAGTTAAATCTCTAAACGTATTTTTTTCGAAATGAGATTTTTCAAATTTGCTGACATTGTAACTCAAAGAGATCCGATTGACTTGAAATTTGAACTGAGTACTCTGGAATATATTTACTCTACAATGACGTAGGATATTTTTGATTGGATGAAAATTGACGATTTGGCATTGAAAACACGACCATTTTATAGGCAAGAAAAGAGATATTTTACAGGAGATACCTTCTAGTTTAGGGACATTTTTTCCTTTTTCGGTTTCAGCTACTCAATCAGCCGGAATCATGTCAGCAGTGGAGGAACTTTTTTTTGCGCCTGCGAAGGCAGCGCATAAGTCGCTTGGATCTCAATATTTTTCTATGAAAAAATTATGTAATATAGGTTAAATATATTTTTAATTTTCCAAAAGATTTAATTGAGTACTTTTCGTCCAAAAAATCCTGAAAATCACCCAAATTTCCAGCGTTCACACTGGTATAGCCCCTTAAGCTGTGTTCTTAAATTATGAATTTTTCTGCCGACTTTACCCGATATTGTGCCAAACTGTTCCGCCAAGCATTGAAGTACTGCCTGTTTTTTTACTCTATTTTTATAATCAGCTAACATATTTGCCAAAATTCAGGCAGTCCTTCCACAAAAAATATCAAATTTTTAATGCTCTCCTTGCTCCACGTAATGGCCATTTTGATTTAACGCGGGTCGCGAGTGTCTGGATAATTTCGCGCCGGTTCGAAAACTTGGACACTGCCGCAGACACTCCGACACAACCTGTTCACACGGCGCTCGACGCGACACCTAGCGAGATGTCGCAATAAATGTCCCGAGATCAGACAGTGGTGTTCACACACAGACACTCGATGTATACATTGAGTGTATACACCAAAGTGTCGTAGTGTAAACCTACCTTTACGACATTATTTTCCTTTTTTGGTTTCAGCTACTCAATCAGCCGGAATCATGTCAGCAGTGGAGGAACTTTTTTTTGCGCCTGCGAAGGCAGCGCATTAGTCGCTTGGGTCTCAATATTTACCTATGAAAAAATTACTTAATATAGGTCAAATATATTTTTAATTTTCCAAAAGATTTAATTGAGTACTTTTCGTCCAAAAAGTCCTGAAAATCACCCAAATTTCCAGCGTTCACACTGGTATAGCCCCTTAAGCTATGTTCTTTAATTATGAATTTTTCTGCCAACTGTAGTCGATATTGTGCCAAACTGTTCCGCCAAGCATTGAAGTGCTGCCTGTTTTTTTACTCTATTTTTTATAATCAGCATAACATATTTGCCAAAGTTCAGGCAGTCCATCCACAAAAAATATCAAATTTTAAATGCTCTCCTTGCTCCACGTAATGGCCATTTTGATTTAACGCGGGTCGCGAATGTCTGGATAATTTCGCGCCGGTTCGAAAACTTGGACACTGCCGCAGACACTCCGACACAACCTGTTCACACGGCGCTCGACGCGACACCTAGCGAGATGTCGCAATAAATGTCCCGAGATCAGACAGTGGTGTTCACACACAGACACTCGATGTATACATTGAGTGTATACACCAAAGTGTCGTAGTGTAAACCTACCTTAAACCTACCTTTAGTCTTTGCATCAATATTTGTAACGTAGTGGTAGATTAATTGAAAATCCAAAAAAAGTAATTTTTTGTCTTTCACCAAATAACGGTTAAGGGTGAAGAAAAAAATCACAAAAATCAACGGAAGGGGCTGGCAGAAAATTTATTCGACTTTTCAAAGCTGCCCTCTAATTCCCGTTGTGATAATTGGTTGCTTAGATATCGATAATCAAAGACAAAAGGATCTTTTTTCATTCGAAGTCGGATATCTCAGCAGAAAAATTGACGTAGAGAGATAAAAAGCAAATTAAAGCTGAATAAACAAGCTAACTAACCTATACATTGAGTTAACTGAAACAAAATTCCTTAGTCCGATGACCCCTGAAAAATAAAAACAAATTTGGAATTTTTTCTGCCGGTATTTCTTATGACTGCGCGATAGCCGTAAATCACAATTTTTTTTGCCAAAAGATCTCGAAACTATCATCTTGAAGCTTCAAAAGGCTTTTTTCATCTCGATGCGACAATTTTTCACATAGACACAGCGCTTAAAAAAACGCTAAAAAATGAAGAAGTTTTGTTCTTGTCATTTTTGGAGTCGTATATAAAAAGTATGGTTCAAAACACGACCTTTTTTTTAACTCGTCTCTTTTCTTTAATTAATTTGAAGTTTCCCCTCATTTGACTGCTAAAACGAACGTAATGAACGAAAATATTTTACTCTTAGTTCCACGATTAAATTTACGATAGTTCTACTGCGTTCCACGGAGAGGGTATAAGGGTGAAGTTTGCAACGTTGGAACGCCATAAAAATTAAAATTTGTGAAGTCCTTATTTATATTTCGGCAATCTTTGCTTACAATAATCCTCCAATCACGTTTCAAGACTGTTGGTCGCGGCTCGTTCAAAGAGACGCGACCAACAATGGTCACCGTGTACTCCGATCTAAGGGGTCACACTGTGGAATTGAAAAAAAAAATGGTTTTTATTTTACTTGACTTAAAAGATGCTTTGAACCATCTATAATAAAGGGGAAAAAAGTTTGGTACCTGTAAAACAAGGTCCGCAGGTCAGTATGGGTCTGCTGGCAGTGGCTGGCCCGTGTGTGAGAAATCGACCGTTTTTCTCAAAACACAATTTTTCAAAACGGCACGCAGCATAACTTCAACAATTTTCATCATTTTTACTCCCAATTTTGGGTACATGTTTAAAATAACATTCCGAAGAGAAATAAGTACGGGATTTTCTATGAGTTAGTTATAACATTAGTTATTACCCAATGATTGTCCTTTTTTTCTGTCGAAAATTAAGTTTTTGGTTCAATGCTTGCCAATTACACAAAAAATAACATTGTCACAATTCTCTACGTATTTCTCTAGCTATACTCTTGTAAATTAATAGAAATGTTATTATTTTATTCTAAAATCAAATTTGTGTCAGCTATACTGCGTGCCGCAGAGCGTCTCACATTCAACATGCCTCGCCAGAATGGCTCCAGCGCCATCTTTTGGCATAATTTTTTAATATAAATTTCATTTTGTTCACTTAAATCCTTGAATATTAATATTCTCTTATTTGTCCTTCTGCAAAAAAAAATCGCGAAATATCACTCAATTTTGGACGTTTACAGTGGTGTAAGCCCTTATGGTAAAACCAGCGTGCGCTCTTGATTTCTATCGATTTTGTTCAAATTTTAACCACACATTGTTCATATTATTATGCAAGTTTAAGTTAAATTTCAAAACAGTTGACCATTTACATTGGGAGATAATGGATTTTTGAATAGCAACTTTTAACCCTGCAGGGTCTGCATTGGCCGAAAGTCAGGTCACTTAATTCGGCGTACCATTCCATCGTGTTTATGAATTTTGAAGAAAAAATATGATTAGATAGTAAACTAGTTAGGGAACGCGTGAAAAAGTTTGAATTGTCTTTACTATTCAGTTTTGCTAAAGACGTTCAGGAACGACAGAACAACTCTCGGTTAAAAATATTTATCCCCTATAATAAGAAGACATTATGCAACACCGCAGAACAGCATTGTTCAATATTTCGAGAAAAAAGTTAATTATTGTGTTCCTAAAGTTAAACAGTTTTAAGGTGAAGAAAAAAATTTGCGTACTAAACATTAATATTTTATATTGTGTATGTTATAACCTTGTGTCTTTTTATGGAAGACAAATATTTTTCACGGAAAATTACTCTGTCTAAAGGCTATAGCTGGGTAAGTAGGGAAAAATTGGCTCCGCATTTTTCCAGCGAAATTTGGAGTATGTTCTGAGGTATTAAAAAAAAAACAAATTTACTGAAGATTTTATGCCCGTCAACGCAATGGTTTTAGAAAAATGATTTTTTTTAAATATAAAAAAAATTCCGGAAACGGTACAGTGGATCGATTTGATTTTTTTTTGGTACTTGTTCCGATCAAACGTGTTACGAAATAAAATTATAGAATATCTTGCGAAAGATTAAGGTTTGAAAAAAAGAATGTTCCTTGTTTTATTATTACTTATTATTTGTTTTATTGTTTTTTACAGTGAAAAAAAAAGAAACACACTTTACTGATATATTTTAGTTATATAGATACACTTTGCAAAAAAATTTAGGGAGCAAGCAAAAAATCCAAATTTTTGGGGGATTTTCAACAGGCTGTAACTCATACAAAAATGGTCGTACAGCAAAAACAAAAAAAGCAAATTGTAGCTCTAAGTGTCTAGTTTTCGGATCTGAGTTTGAAATTTTTTTTTTGAAAATATTTTTCGAGTAATCATAAGAAAACCACCGAAAAAAAAATGTTCGAAATTTTTTTGGTTTTTTTTTTAATCTACGGACGTGGAAAAAAATTTTTCGACTTAACCTCTATATGGACCGGATAGCTTGTTTATTCAGCTTTAAATTGGTTTTTTAAAAATCTCGATACGAGCATTTCTCGCTGAGATATCGGTGTTTGAATGGAAAAAGATCATTTTGTCTTTGATTACCAATATCTCAGCAACCAATGATCGCACAGAAATTTTGAGGTTGGTTTCAAAAACTTGAATAAATTCTCCACAAGAATTGGCAATTGAATTTTGAAAAAAAAAAAAAATTTTCAATCATTACATGAATTTGAAAAAGCGACCAAAAAAGGGCTTATTGTGGTTTTTTGGAAAATCAAGCGCCCAATCAAAAATATTGCGGAAACCACTAATGTTAAGTGTGCCTTTTACTGTTCAATATACCCACAAAAACCCTACGAAGTTTCAATTTAATCCAGCCAACCGTTTTTTTTTCCCACTTGATCGAATTTTTGAAAAAATTAAAGGAGCACGAATTTCGCTCTGAAAATGTCATAATTTTTATCAAAAATGAAAAAAAAAAAAAATTCATTTTTCTCTCAATTCTGTATTAGTGACTTGGAAAATTTTTGAAAAAAAAAAAAAAATCGAAAATTTTTGAAAAAAAAATTCCAAAATTTTTGAAAAAAAAAATCCAAAATTAAAAAAAAAAATTCCAAAATTTTTGAAAAAAAAAATTTTTAAGAAAAGTTTTAAGAAAAACTGTTTTTTTTTTAGACACTGTTTAAATTCGCACAAAAAAATTATTGTCCCAATATTCGTAGAACGAATATTCGACTTGCCTTGGGGGTATCAACTTTTAATTTATTCAATTAATTTGTGACTAGGAAAATTAAAGTGCGGAAGAGGAAAATCGGTGAGACAGTGAGTCGCTACATTTCTTTAATTTAGGGCCAATTGAAAAAAAAATTAAGAAAAAAAAAAAAATTTCAAAAATTTTGGAATTTTTTTTTTAAAAATTTTGGAATTTTTTTTTCAAAAATTTTCGATTTTTTTTTTTTCTTAAATTTTCCAAGTCACTAATACAGAATTGAGAGAAAAATGAAATTTTTTTTTTTTTTCATTTTTGATAAAAATTATGACATTTTCAGAGCGAAATTCTTGCTCCTTTAATTTTTTCAAAAATTCGATCAAGTGGGAAAAAAAACGGTTGGCTGGATTAAATTGAAACTTCGTAGGGTTTTTGTGGGTATATTGAACAGTAAAAGGCACACTTAACATTAGTGGTTTCCGCAATATTTTTGATTGGGCGCTTGATTTTCCAAAAAACCACAAAAAGCCCTTTTTTGGTCGCTTTTTCAAATTCATGTAATGATTGAAAAAAAATTTTTTTTTCAAAATTCAATTGCCAATCCTTGTAGAGAATTTATTCAAGTTTTTGAAACCAACCTCAAAATTTGTGTGCGATCATTGGTTGTTGAGATATTGGTAATCAAAGACAAAATGATCTTTTTCCATTCAAACACCGATATCTCAGCGAGAAATGCTCGTATCGAGATTTTTAAAAAACCAAATTAAAGCTGAATAAACAAGCTATCCGGTCCATATAGAGGTTAAGTCGAAAAAAAAATTTCCACGTCCGTAGATTAAAACAAAAACCAAAAAAATTTCGAACATTTTTTTATTCGGTGGTTTTCTTATCATTACTCGAAAAATATTTTCAAAAAAAAAATTTCAAACTCAGATCCGAAAACTAGACACTTAGAGCTACAATTTGCTTTTTTTGTTTTTGCTGTACGACCATTTTTGTATGAGTTACAGCCTGTTGAAAATCCCCCAAAAATTTGGATTTTTTTCTTGCTCCCTAAATTTTTTTGCAAAGTGTATATAACTAAAATATATCAGTAAAGTCTTTCTTTTTTTCACTGAAGGGTACCAAACCGATCATTTTGAAAAAATTATATAATCTAATAAGGTGCCCAAAGATTATATGAAAAAAATGTCGTTATTTTACCCCAAGTGGATTATAGTAAAAAAAATAAAGCAAGGAAGATTATTTTTTTTCAACTTTAATCTTTCGCAAGATGTTCTATAATTTTATTTCGTATCACGTTTGATCGTAACAAGTACCAAAAAAAATCGAATCGATCCGCTGAAGCGTTGCCGGAATTTTTATTCTTTTTTATTAAAAAAAAAATTCCGAAACCATTGCGTTGACGGGGATGAAATTTTCAGAAAATTTGTTTTTTTTATACCTCAGAATATACTCCTAATTTCGCTGGAGAAAATGGGGGGGGGGGGGGGGCAATTTTTCCCTACTTACCCGGCTATGACCTTTTCTGAAAATTTCATCCCCGTCAACGCAATGGTTTTGGAAAAATGGATTGTTTTTTAATAAAAAAAAAATAAAAATTCCGGACACGCTTCAGTGGATCAATTCGATTTTTTTTTGGTACTTGTTACGATCAAACGTGTTACGAAATAAAATTATACAATATCTTGCGAAAGATTGAGGTTTGAAAAAAAATGTTCCTTGTTTTATTTTTTTTACTATAATCCACTTGGGGTACAATAACGATTTTTTTTCATATAATCTGTGGCACCTTATTAGATTATATATTTTTTTCAAAATGTTCGGTTTGGTAGGCCACAGTGAAGAAAAAAAGAAACAAACTTTATTGATATATTTTAGTTATATATCTATATAACTAAAATATATCAATACAGTGTTCCTTTTTTTTCATTGTGGCGTACCAAGCCGATCATTTTGAAAAAATTATATAATCTAATAAGGTGCCCAAAGATTATATGAAAACATTTTCGTTATTGTACCGCAAGTGGATTATAGTAAAAAATAATAAAACAAGGAACATTATTTTTTTTTTCAAACCTTAATCTTTCGCAAGATGTTCTATAATTTTATTTCGTAACACGTTTGATCGGAACAAGTACCAAACAAAAATCAAATCGATCCACTGTACCGTTTCGGGAAAAAATATTTTTTTTGATATTAAAAAAAAAAAAATTTCTAAAACCATTGCGTTGACGGACATGAAATTTTCAGAAAATTTGTTTTTTTACACCTCAGAATATACTCCAAATTTCGTTAGAAAAAATACGGGGGCAATTTTTCCCTACTTACCCGGCTATGGCCTTTCACTGCAAACCGTACAGTGTTAAATGTTGCAATTTTTAAATCAATCATCTCCGAATCTAAATAGTCGACTGATCTAACATTTCACTGAAACATGCATAATGGTACGAACAATTTCTGGTTAAAATTTAAACAAAATCTATAAAAATCAAAAGCGCACGCTTGTTCTACCTTAATGCGTTCAACCGTTGACCATTCAATGCTGTTGGGCTGGAAGTTTGGACCCGTTGACTCTAAGTATGAGATGATGGTAGCCGTAACCATTGAGATGCATTGGTCCGCGCCCTTTGTTCTAAAACGTACATACGTAAGCGAAAGGCCTTGCACAGATTGGTGGTGCGATCCATGGTGAGATATTGTTTCTGAGCCAAGCCGAAGAGTTCAACGAGTTCCTTGAGGTCAGCCTCGCTGATGCTCTCGGAGAGATTGAAGACAGCGGTGATATCCTCGCGGACACTGGGACTCTATACTGTGGCCGCGACGAGTGACACGGTTTCTCATCCTCGGCAGTGCGTTCTTGCTGCCCTTGATAAATCCGATGGTCCATCTAGGCGGTAAATCCGACACTACATTAGTTCTGGTTTCTACATGCTAGCCCAGGTACCGTACCTAGCATGTGTATGTGTACGCTATCGGTACGCGTATTAGTATTGTGAGGATACGGAACCAGTATATTTTACTATTGCATAGTATACCAGTACCATACTAGTAACACGTACATTTGCGTGTAGCAATGTACTACCATACAGGTATAGTGAGGGTCTTCTATCTTTATACGCCATACCAATAGTACTCTCGGTCATCAGGGTGAAGCTATCGAGGAATCGCCACAGGTCCACAAATCAACCGTGTTTGAGACGTGACAGTTTTGCGTTCGTAGGCAAAGGGTGTTGAACTTTCGTGCCTTATTTTGGTTGCACACTGATCAGGAAATCGCGGATTTCGAGGGGTAATGGAAATGGCTATGGATCATCGGAAAATATGCTATCTGCGATTTTTTCACGAATAAATACCGCGGTATTTCTGCGAAGAGCAAATAAGCTTGAATTTCTTGCACCGGAGCCGTTGGCTGTTTGACACATAGGCGAGCCAGAAAACAATGCGAGGGAAGATCGTGACAAATGACAAAGTAAGTAAATTGAGGTTATGAGGTTATAGCACGTACGTACCTTGACTTCCGGCGTTTTCTCTTTCGGCTTCTCGCTGTCACTATGTTCCTCGATCTTCTTCGTGTAATCGGCCGCGGCGGTTTCCTTGTCGATTATTTTTTCGTCGGGATTTCTCGTCGGTGGTGTGCCGGCGTCCTGAGGCGCTCTTCACAGCAAAAAAAAACTCACTAAAACGCGACGAAAACAAACTCCACTCTATGACCACTATTCACATTCTATATCACACTCTATCACACACATCGTATGATGAAATATATTGCGAACGATGTGCGAGGGTATAGGTCCGGCTTTCGAGCTGTCAAAAAATAAATTGTTCCGAAAGGAGGCGAGCGCGGTCGGTACAAACAGAACGAAGCGAGCTGCGCGCCGCCAGTGAGAATACGGGCGAGAAACTGAGCGCTCGCTCGGGTAACTGATATTTTGAGCTTTGTTGGTACATTTTTGCTACATTTATGTAAAAATTTCAAAATGCTTTTACTCCGCCATTTGTTCATGAAAACAGGTGAAACAAAGCTTAAAATGTGTGCTTTTTCACGGTCCAGAGGATGACGCTCAGAAAATTACCGAAAATGCGATGCAATGGTTAATAATTCACCATTTTTCGCAGGGTAACCACAAACTGTAATTTTTTTTAGAAATTTTGGGTAACGAAGGGCGTCATCCTCTTGGAGCAAGTATCCTGCATGCACACAACAAATTTCAATCCAATCCTTTGTTCCGTTTGGGAGAATTTTTTTGTCAAAATTTCGAAGCGGTCGGAGGCATGTGGCACATCGCCTTAAGAGGGAATGATACCTCATCGCGGTCGGTATGGTAGAACAATTATAGATTCCCAAAAATCTCGAAAACGGCTCTTCAGATCCCGTCAAAACTTTGCCAAATAACGTCAAATGGATAGACGAACAGCTGTCTTCCCCTCAAATTTTCTGAATTTGAGAAAAAAAATGTAGATTGGCTTATCATAAGCAAATCTAGTTTTTTTTCTCAAAATCAGAAAATTTGAGGGGAAGACAGCTGTTCGTTTATCTATTTGACGTCGTTTGGCAAAGTTTCGACGGGATCTGAAGAGCCGTTTTCGAGATTTTTGGGAATCTATAATTGTTCTACCATACCGACCGCGATGAGGTATCATTCCCTCTTAAAGTCTTTAAGAGGGGACATACATTTACAACAATCAAAAAATCCATTTCTATTCTTTAAGGGATAACACCACTCTAAGAATTTGGAAAAATCGTTTTCATTTGTCTTCAATAATACTTTGGGGTCATAAAAACAATATGCAATTGGTATGCAGCGATTTTTTTTTCAAGGTTGGATAAGTGTGTATACGTAAGGCAGGTTTGCAATCACAAGGGCCTCGCGGTTGATATATCAGCGTGCGGGCTCTGAGTGCAGACGACGCGGGTTCAATCCCCGGTAGCCAATGTCTTTTTTTAAAATTAAACATATATGAATTAAATATCATGAATAATGCCTGGACAGGCAAGAATAGCTAAAGCGAAAGTAAGTTCACAATTTTTTGAATACAAAATGAAGAAAAAACAATAGATTAAAAAAAGTCGATTAACCAGGGATCGAACCCGAACCGCAAGCATCGTCAATCCGTCACGCTGCCAACCCAGCCATGACGCTCATTGAGGATAGAAAAACATTTATGATACACGCTTATTCATAATGTTTACTGTTGAAAAAAAACGCCGCAACGACCGCGGCAAAGGCTCGAGATTTCTTTTTGAACCTTCCACGGTCGTTTCGGCGTTTTATTTTTCAACGCGGTTCGTCGTTAATTTTTTTAACCCGCATTCTTGGCATAAACGGCCAACGGAGAGAAAACAATTTTCTCGATACATGTTTTTTTCTTTGAAATTCATTTAATGCACATTCCAATCCGCAGTACGGCCACACAAATGTCGAGATCGATCGGACGGAAAACCTCGCCCCGTTCGCCTGTCGAGTGAGCGAGTGGCAGAGATTTTTCCCCCACCGAAGCTACCCGTTCGTGTGCGCGCTGACTGTGATGTCGACTGGAGCGGTGCTCACGACTCGCGCGGCTATAAGGCAATCTGCAACCTCGGCAGAGGCGATGCACACAAAATCATATTCCCGAACTCGCCGCCGCGATTTAGCGCCATTTGCGAGGCACGCCGAAAAGGGGAGCGTTCTACATCTCCCTACTAATCTCTGCACGAACCTTCACGGGATCCCCCATTATTAAAATGCCGAGGACGCGAACGACCCATGTGTTCGGCTCGATGGTTAATTACTAAGGGCCTTTGCGAATTTTTTTAACATAATTGTACTTATATTGAGCGCCTTAAACAAATTACCAAAAAATACAGCGACTGCAAAAACATGGCCGGCGGCAGAGGGTAAAATTTTTTCGCAACGTTTGACGGTGGACACTCCAGTTTAAACAGTCTATCCGAAATCTAAAAATCAAATGGGTTATTGAATTAGCAATAAATACGAGCCGTGGACGATGGTCGATTTTTGAAATATATTTTTTTAACCACGTCCGACGAATTGAATCTCGAGAGCATACTCATTGTATGAAAAAGTATTGAAAAAAATGGTATGGTAAACTTGGAAATAATCCATCAAGTGGTTCTCAAGATGTCATGACTACCCAATTTAAAAACAGTATTTCGATGAAAATGCGTTAAAGGTTGTTATGGGGTTTAGCCGTCGGGGCTGAAGTACTAGGGGAGCGCCCTATGCTTATGCACGGAGCGGATTGACTGTCACCAACTGTTACCTTTTAAGTAATCGTCATATTAAACGTGTATTATCGAACGATTTTTTCCCATGTATTTGTAAAAACATGCATTTTTCAACATTCGGTGATTTCATTAAGTGTTTTCATTACTGTGCATAATTATTTTCTATAACTTTTTCTCGCCCAATTAATCCGAAACGAATTGGCAACGTCGTACATCGTGGTATCGTATAATGCCCAGGTTGGCAGAAGTGTCGCCAAGTTAGATACCAGGACAGCCCCCTGACACTGGTAGATAAATGCTGTGCGCAAAATGTCCTAGCCGAACTGTGACGCTAGTAGTCGTGTGACAGGCATGCACATATATGTATGCACGCTGGGGTGCAGCGGCACCTACATATATAGTAATACATTGGTCAACGAGGTGAAAGTGATTGGATGAGTTTCTAACCTCACGACAGACCGATCGTGACATCAAACGTCGAAATATCTGCCGATTCATAATTTCCTCATGACGGTTCGGAAAAAAAAGCAAAAGCGAGAAAAGATCTCAAACTCATAATGGCGGCGATACAGCCCATCTAGAAAAACGTGTTTTTTTACATATAGCTTCACCGGAGAACGGTTTTCTCTTAAAATATAAGACCTGAAACAAAAACCAAAAAAATGATAATTTATATATTATTAGCTATGAGACTACCTAGAAATTTGCTTTCAAATTTTGCAAAAATAGCGCACTTTGAAGGAAATAAATCGATTTTTTGCCTAAAAAAGCAGTAAATTGTTTATAAAAATAAGTTTACATTTAATTACAGGCAATTTTAAAATTCGAATTACGGTGCCGTCGTCTTGCTGGTGAAAAACGAAATATCTGAGTATCTCTCCTGATACTCATTGCGCTATATTCGATGGTTTTTCCGAGTACAGTCGAATATTTGTCAATAGTAGATATAACGTAGCTCTGACAGGGTCACGTGAATTGTGTGGACCGATATATACACCGATAACACTATATATCAATGTTATCTTGTCCGAATCACACTAGCGCAAGGTGCAGGAAATCGCATTGTTAATAACACTGGCAGTTGATGCGTTGTTACAGGTTATATATATATATTGTGTATCGTCCCGAGCTATTTCTCTTAACCATGCACGCCAAGTCGTTGCACAGCATTTCCAGTGTACTTATGTGGTAAATACGTTGTATTTTTATATAATGGTAGAACCAATTTTTTGTTATAATAGTAATGTGATTCTTAAAATAAAAAAGAAATATTTAGGAAAACATTAGTTCTAAGGATTAACAATTTTGTCAACTTTTTAGTAAACTTGCTTGGCTATTTTACAAAACGTTATTTCACTTTTTTGTACATTTTAATTGAAAAAAATATAATAAAAGCATTCGTTAAATAAAATTAAAAAATATTTCAAGATAAATCAGAATTGTGTATATGGTCAAACAAGCAATAATGTTTTCGGGGGTATTTTGTTACTTGGCGTTCTTTTTAAAGGTTTTTAAAGGTTTTTAAAGGGGTTCTTGTAAACTGTAGTGAAATACAACGTTATTTTGATGAACAAACGGTGAAAAAGACATTTTTTTTTTTTTTTCATTTTTTTCGAAAGATGTCCAACGTACTGAATGTAAAACTGATTGATTTCTTTTTTTCGGATCATGCACCTCCGAGATTTTAACAACAGCGCAGACCTACAGTCGTTCAACTACCATTTCGTCGATAAATACACTTTTTATTCATGTCCCCAAGCGTGCTCTGACGGTTTCTCCGCGGGATACTCGGAACAGCCGCTAGATGTCCCTATGGACTTTCTCACGCGTACTCCGCGGGATACTTATCATCATATTCTTGTAAATTGTAGCGCACGACAACGATATTTCGATGAAAAAACAGTGAAAATTACGTTTTTTTTTCATTTTTTCTAAACATGTCCAACACACTGAATATAAAACTGATTGATTTTTTTTTTCGTATCACGCACGTCCGAGATGTTATCAACGCGCAGACCTACAGTCGTTTAACTACCATTTCGCCGATAAATACACTTTTTATTCGTGTCCCCAAGTGTGCTCTGACGGTTACTCCGCGGGATACTCGGATCAGCCGCTAGATGTCCCTATGCGGACTCACGGGCGTCCTCCGCGGGATACTTATAATCATATTCTTGTAAGCTGTAGCGCACGACAACGTTATTTGGAAGAAAAAACGGTGAAAAAGACGTTTTTTAATTTTTTCGACACATGTCCAACACACTGAATACAAAACTGATTAATTTTTCTTTTTCGGATCACGCACGTCCGAGATTTTATCAACAGCGCAGACCTACAGTCGTTTAACTATCATTTCGCCGATAAATACGCTTTTTCTTCATGTCCCGAAACGTGCTCTGATGGTTACTCCGCGGGATACTCGGATCAGCCGCTAGATGTCGATATGGGCACTCTCGCGCGTACTCCGCGGGATACTTATCATCATAATCTTCTAAACTGTAGCGCACAACAACGATATTTTGATGAAAAAACGGTGAAGAAGACGTTTTATCATTTTTTTCGAAAGATGCCCAACACACTGAATATAAAACTGATTGATTAATTTTTTTCGGATCACCCATCTCCAATATTGTATAAACAGCGCAGACCTAAAGTCGTTCAACGTCCATTTCGCCGATTAGTACATTTTTTTTCATGTCCGTAAGCGTGCTCGGACGGTTAGTACGCGGGATACTCGGATCAGCCGCTAGATGTCCCTATTCGCACTCTCGCGCGTCCTCCGCGGGATACTTATCATCATGTTCATGTATACTGTTGCGCACGACGACGATATTTTCGAGAAAAAATGGTGAAAAAGACGTTTTATCATTTGTTTCGAAAGATGCCCAAAACACTGAATATAAAACTGATTGGTTAGTTTTTTATGGATCACCCATCTCCGATATTGTATCAACAGCGCAGACCTACAGTGGTTCAACTATCATTTCGTCGATAAATACACTTTTTATTCATGTCTCCGAGCGTGCTCTGACGGTTATTCCGTGGGATACTTGGATCAGCCGCTAGATGTCCCTATGGGCACTCTCACGCGTACTCCGCGGGATACTTATCCTCACATTCTTGTAAACTGCAGTGCAATACAACGTTATTTTGATGAAAAAACGGTGACAAAGACGTTTTTTCTTTTGTTCGAAAAACGCCCAACACACTGAATATAAAATTGATTGATGAATTTTTTCGGATTGCCCATCTCCGATATTGTATTAACAGCGCAGACCTACAGTCGTTCAAGTACCATTTCGCCGATAAATGCACTTTTCATTGATGTCCCCAAGCGTGCTCTGACGGTTACTCCGCGGGGTACTCGGATCAGCCGCTAGATGTCCCTATGGGCACCCTCACCCGTACGCCGCCGGATACTTATCATCATATTCTTCTAAACTGTAGCGCACAACAACGATATTTTGATGAAAAAACAGTGAAAATGACGATTTTTCATTTTCCGAAAAACGTCCAACACACTGAATATAAAAGTGATAGATTAATTTTTTCGGATCACCCATCTCCGATAATGGATAAACAGCGCAGTCCTAAAGTCGTTCAACGACCATTTCGCCGATTAGTACCGATTAGATTTTTTTTTATGTCCCTAAGCGTGCTCGGACGGTTAGTCCGCGGGATACCCGGATCAGCCGCTAGATGTCCCTATTCGCACTCTCGCGCATCCTCCGCGGGATACTTATCATCATATTCATGTATACCGTTGCGCACGACGACGATATTTTCGATAAAAAACGGTAAAAAAGACGTTTTATCATTTTTTCGAAAGATGTCCAACACACTGAATATAAACCTGATTGATTTATTTTTTTCGGATCACGCACCTCCGAGATTTTATCAACAGCGCAGACCTACAGTCGTTTAACTACCTTTTCGCCAATAAATACGCTTTTTATTCATGTCCCCAAGCGTGCTCTGACGGTTACTTCGCGGGATACTCGGATCAGCCGCTAGATGTCCTTATGCGCACTCTCGCGCGTCCACCGCGGTATACATATCATCATATTCTTGCAAACTGTAGCGCTTGACAACGATATATTGAAGAAAAAACGTTGAAAAAAACGTTTTTTCATTTTTTCGAAAAATGTCCAACATCTCAATATAAAACTGATTGACTTATATTTTTCGGATCACCCATCTCCGATATTGTATCCACAGCGCAGACCTACAGGCGTTCAACGATAATTTCGCCGATAAATAAATTTTTTTTCGTGTTACCAACCGTGCGCGGACGGTTACTCCGCGGGATACTCGGATCAGCCGCTAGATGTCCCTATGCGCTCTCTCGCGCGTCCTGCGCGGGATACTTATCATCATATTCTTGTTAACTGTATCGCACGACAACGATAATTTGATGAAAAAAACAGAGAAAATGACGTTTTTTTTCTTCATTTTTCGAAAAACGTCCAACTCACTGAAAATAAAACTGATTGATTTATTTTTTTCGGATCACCCATCTCCGATATTGTATCAACAGCGCAGACCTACAGTGATTCAACGACCATTTCACCGATAAATATATTTCCTTCCATGTTCCCAAGCGTGCTCTGACGGTTACTCCGCGGGATACTCGGATCAGCCGCTAGATGTCCCTATGCGCACACTCGCGCGTCCTCCGCGGGATACATATCGTCATATTCTTGCAAACTGTAGCGCACAACAACGATATTTTGAAGAAAAAACGTTGAAAAAACGTTTTTTCATTTTTTCGAAAAACGTCCAACACACTCAATATAAAACTGATTGATTTATTTTTATCGGATCACCCATCTCCAAAACTGTATCAACAGCGCAGACCTACGGTCGTTCAACTACCATTTCGCCGATAAATACACTTTTTTTCGTGTCCCCAAGCGTGCTCTGACGGTTACTCCGCGGGATACTCGGATCAGCCGCTAGATGTCCCTATGCGCACTCACGTGCGTCCTCCGCGGGGATACATATCGTCATATTCTTGTAGACCGTAGCGCACGACAACGATATTTTGAAGAAAAACCGGTGTAAAAGACGATTTGCCATTTTTTCGAACCATGTCCAACACACTGAATATAAAACTGATTGATTTATTTTTTTCGGATCACGCACGTCCGAGATTTTACCAACAGCGCAGACCTACAATCGTTCAACTACCTTTTCGCCGATAAATACGCTTTTTATTCATGTCACCAAGCGTACTCTGACGGATACTCCGAGGGATACTTATCAACAAATTCTTGCAAACTATAGCGCACAGCAAGGATATTTTTAACAAAAAAACGACGATTTTTTTTGTCCGAAAGATGTCAGACACACTGAATATAAAACCGATTGATTTATTTTTTTCGGATCGTGCATCTCTGAGATTTTATCAACAGCGCAAACCTACAGTCGTTCAACTACCATTTCGCCGATAAATACATTTTTTTTCATGTCCCCAAGCGTGCTCTGACGGTTACTCTGCGGGATACTCGAATCAGCCGCTAGATGTCCCTACGCTACAATGTAGCGTAGCGGTTTTTTGTTGGACCATTAAAAAAATTATGGTGAGCCGAAGAAAAATATTTGTACTTTTCACCGAAATTTGTATTTTTCACCGGAATTATGGCTCACCATAATTTTTTTAATGGTCGAAAAAAAACCGCTGTGCTACATTGTAGCGACACTACTCACGAATGAGCTGTTTTTTTTGTTTTTTCTGATGTGACACGAGCCGGTAACAGCTGGGACAACGACCACGCGTATCGTGCGGAGGGCCTCCGCGGCAATGTCCCTAACGGCGCCATTTTGAAAATTTTGAAAGTCAATTTATTAACGTTATGCTTAAAGCCCTTTCTGACGTTGTGTAAAAAAATAAAAATATTCCGGCCCACACTTTCGAGTTTATTATATTTTTAAAAATATACCAATTTTTTGATCGGCCTAGGTGACCAGACGCCTTGATCTGCGATTCCTCCACCACCGTCTGTTTACGCGGTAACAAGGACCTTTTTTTTGAATTTGAGTTGCCTCAAGCGAGGATCTGCAAACACTTTTTTGTACATGGGCTTATCTAACGATCCATCGACGCACTCTCGTGCGTGAAAAATGCGAACAGAAGACAGAAGAGAAGAATTAACAAACGAAAATATATACATAACAACGAAAAGGGACATCGCGGCGTCGATGCGGCGGCGGCGGCGGCGGCGGCTCGTACCTTCGTAATACTTATCAACTCAAAAAATAAATGGCAACAAAGAAAACCGTGCGAAAAAAGCCAAGCGAGTAATTTCAATGTACAGGATGTTCGAAAGGAATAAATAAGCGGTTACTTCCCGTTGCATTGAAGAAAATTGAACATCTAGTAATTTCTCTCTGTTTTCCTTTCTTTTAACGTGCAATAAGGAATAAATGATTGAAGGTAGGTAATAGCTGGCGAGGAAAAAGTTGCGAAACAAAAACAGAAACATATGGTTTCGAATGACGAGACTTGAGAATTCCTCGAGAAATATTGAGATCTGAATGTAAAACGATATGTTTGTTTAATCGATAAAAGAAAGTATTTTCTCCACCCACATACCGATATTAAGGTTCTCGTATGGTGTCACAAAAATGTTGGATGAAATGAAAGAAAAACATTTTGAAAACTTTTTCGATTGATGACCGTGAAAACACGAGACTGTGAGTTTATTATACGATGGAGTGTTTGTGGTCTATTGTCGAAAGAAAGGCAAGTGACTTTTTTGCAAACAATGTTGTAAAGCTGGCGGATATCTTTCGAAAAAACGTATTGTTGGGGAAAAAATGAAAAAATCCCTGGTATGCGCTATAGCTACAGTTGTGATGGATATTGTAACGGGTCACCCCTAGTTACATAAAATTTATGAGGATTCGGGGCACGACAAGGGAGTAAATTAATGTAAACCTTTTATGTCTCAACAAATAAACGAAGATTTATTCATATTTCGCTTCATCTCGTGTTACAAACAAATTTTGAATTGCCCTGTATCTTGGTTTCGCGCGCTCGGTCGGTTCGGCTGTCGCGGCTCTCGCGTGCCGAGGACTCGGGGCTTACTACGTCTTCGGAATTTCGCGAGCCTCCGTTGCCCGGGTAACGAGTCACTCCTTTTTTATAATGGCCGCCGTTTCGTGTTTGTGTACATTTGTTATATGTACATCTTTGACTCGTATGTATTCGAAATTTTAAATGCTCCAATTGTGATTTCGCCGGTTCGGCCTTGCTCGGCCACTGCCCCCTTTGTTGTTGTTCCTTCTCTCTCGCTCTCGTTGTCTGCTTTCATCTAGGCCTCCAGCGGGCTGTCAGCTTTAATATTCGGACGGGATGCTTCGAGTTTGTTTGGGATTCTATCCTTTCTCCTTTAAATTACAGAATTTTCTTTTTCGAATATCTACGAGATTCTTGATTTCATTCTTTTCTCTGATTATCGCACTTTTTCTAATCGGATGGTGCCTATTCTTTCCTTTCTGTACTTGCTCCTCTTTGCCACTTTCCTTATTCAGTCGCCTTCCTTGCCTTTTGGGCTCGAACATGCGCTTATTTCATTACTGATGGCAAAGTCCACGTTCCATAGTCGTAACAGGCTGGCATCTCCGCTCGAGACTCGTGTGAAAATCGTTTGAAAAGAGATTTCCAAAAATTCTCTTTCTACCTTCTCTTTTATTATTTCGGCTCCTTTCCTCAACGGTCACTTTCCCCGCTGCAATCAGTGGGTACTTGCGTCCGGTACTAAGGCCTTCACAATAATAGAGATTCTCAAACTTATTGTGCTCACTTGCTTCGTTTTGTCCAATACTTTCCCTAGTTCGATATTTTCCACGCTTAAAAAGCCTGTACTAATATCTCGTTTCGGTACTCGCTTTGAAGCTGACTTGAAACAAGTAGGCCTTTCCTCTCTCGAGGTCGCCCTTATATACCCCTTATTTCCCGCGCTTTTCTTCCCCTTCCCAAGCATCCTTTGTTAAATCAATGTTGCTTTAATATTTACTCAATTTTTCTATTCTTTTTGTCTCTATCTTTTCCGCGTTCCGAGGGATGGCGGCGCCACTTGGCCCTTTTCTCGGTCCGTTCTTTCCCGAATTCCACCTGGAGGCAGTGACCGCGCTTGTCGACATCGCTGTTTCGAATAAGTGGTGGGGGGATCCACGCATGAGACGGACCTATACGTCTCAATATACATTAACTGAATATTACCAATGTTACATTCACATTGTTATCAACCTAATATGTAACTGTTACAATATGTTGGTTATGTAACTGCAATATTATACCCTTTCACAACGTTTACATAACCTGAATATTACCAATGTTATATTCACATTGTTACACACATGTTATGAGACTGTTATACATTTTGGTAATGTAACCATGGTACGTTATATGTATATGACATACAGGTATCGAGTGAAACATTGCCGTGTTATTTCCATATTACATAACAGTTATACTACACAAGTGTAACATTGTGATATTAATTGTAACTTGCACGTTATATCGCCGTTACATGGCTGGTTTACTGGGTATTGGGTGCGTTCGATGTAAGAGAGGGTAAAATATACTAAAAACTGTTGCCACCTCGTATGTGCGTACGGTACTGGTTCATTACCGGTACGCCGTACGGTACGCTGTACCGCCAATGTACTAGGACAGTACCGGTACAGTATCGCCACCGTAGAGCCACCGTAGACTGCAGTACGGTGTAACTCCACGGTAGCGATACCGTGAAGGTACGAGTACGCTGGTATCCCGTAGCCGTACATTATCGGTACTGTAGGGTACGGCGTACTCCACATTTGCGGTACACGCTGTACTAATGGTACGCTTGGGTAAGTAATGTACCAGTGTCGTACGCACGTACGAGGTGGCAACACAGTACCGGTATGGCGCACTCCACATGAGGGGTACATTGACGGTACGTGATTAGCTGGGGTAACGGACCCAAAGAAATTGAAATGAAATATATTTCATTTTCTTTAGGTCCGTGAATGAGTAAAAATCGTCAATTATAGTTGAGGATTTTTAGTCATTCGCTCCGAAAAAAATCCTGATTGATTTTTCGACTGGATTATGAAGTTTTTTTTTATTATTAAGATGATGCGAACCTAATTTATAGATTGTGAATCGTCTTGCGTATGAATAAATTTTCATGTCTTTTTCAAGCAATTGGTCAAAATGTTTTGATTGCGCAAACTTTTCACTTTTCCGTTCTCTCTCTTGCCTCAAAGTATATGTTATTTTTAACAAGTAAAAAAAGAACGCCAAGTAACAAAATGCCCCAAAAATGGACAAAATGAGTTGTGAATTTCCTCAAGTTGAAGAAAATTAAAATCGAATTGACGACAATGATATTAAAATTTACACCACAAGTGAGTTGTTATGTATTTTGAGAGAAAACATTGTGTTGAGGCAAAGGAATTTTCGCGCAAAAAATTTTGTGCAAAAATTTCTTCGCCTCGAGGCAATGTTTTCTCTCAAAATGCATACGAACTCACTAATGGTGTAAATTTGAATCTAACAATTGTGAATTTGATTCTAATTTGTCTTATATATGAAAAAATTCACAACTTATTTTGTGAATTTTTTTTGTATTTACAATTTTTGGTGAATACATTTACATTTACAGATTTTGATGTGAATTTTTTTTAATTCACAGGATTTTTAGTAAATATTATTTTTTTTTGTGAATATTCACATTTTTTCTGTGAATTTATTTGTATGTTCAGAATACTTGTGAATACAATTGTATTTGTATGCATGCATGTGAATACAAAAAGGGAAGTATGAATACATCCCCTTTAAAAACTTTTGAAAAGTAAAAAAAGAACGCCAAGTAACAAAATACCCCCGAAAACATTATTGCTTGTTTGATCATATACAAAATTCTGATTTATCTTGAAATATTTTTTAATTTTATTTAACGAATGCTTTTATTATATTTTTTCAATTAAAATGTACAAAAAAAGTGAAATAACTTTTTATAAAGTAGCCAAGCAAGTTTACTAAAAACGTAAACAAAATTGTTAAACCTTAGAACTAATGTTTTCCTAAATATTTCATTTTTATTTTAAAAATCACATTACTATTATAAAAAAAAATTGGTATTACCATTATATAAAAATACAACGTATTTACCACATAAGTACACTGGAAATGCTGTGCAACGACTTGGCGTGCATGGTTAAGAGAAATAGCTCGGGAAGATACACAATATATATATAACCTGTAACAACGCATCAACTGCCAGTGTTATTAACAATGCGATTTCCTGCACCTTGCGCTAGTGTGATTCGGACAAGATAACATTGATATATAGTGTTATCGGTGTATATATCGGTCCACACAATTCACGTGACCGTGTCAGAGCTACGTTATATCCACTATTGACGAATATTCGACTGTACTCGGAAAAACCATCGAATATAGCGTAATGAGTATCAGGAGAGATACTCAGATATTTCGTTTTTCACCAGCAAGACGACGCCACCGTAATTCGAATTTTAAAATTGCCGATGCTGTGGCTTAGAGACGGATACAATACACAAACAGACGGATCAATACATAAAAGTATATACGAAATATATTTCATGTAATGTATAAAGTTGTCTGATAGAGGAGAAAGAATATACTTTTATATATCGTATTAAATTATGCATAAAAAAAAAGATTTAACGTATCGTGTCGTCTAGGGGAACATCACTGATTTGATCCATACTTTGCGGGATCACGAAATTTGATTTCCAGTTGCATAACAAATTGCAGCAGTCTATGTTTTTCCAACCTGAGAGTTAAGTAGTCGGAAAGACGAAATCCTTCGCCGAGCTATTTTTCTTAACCATGCACGCCAAGTCGTTGCACAGCATTTCCAGTGTACTTATGTGGTAAATACGTTGTATTTTTATATAATGGTAATACCAATTTTTTTTTATAATAGTAATGTGATTTTTAAAATAAAAATGAAATATTTAGGAAAACATTAGTTCTAAGGTTTAACAATTTTGTTTACGTTTTTAGTAAACTTGCTTGGCTACTTTATAAAAAGTTATTTCACTTTTTTTGTACATTTTAATTGAAAAAATATAATAAAAGCATTCGTTAAATAAAATTAAAAAATATTTCAAGATAAATCAGAATTTTGTATATGATCAAACAAGCAATAATGTTTTCGGGGGTATTTTGTTACTTGGCGTTCTTTTTTTACTTTTCAAAAGTTTTTAAAGGGGATTTCATATCTTTTTGAAAGGGGAAAAATCTTTTTTTCGTTCTGCGCCGGTTCAAAGAGGAGTGAATTCAAATATCTTTTGATTACTTGGTATTATTTTTTTGCACTTTTTCAAAGATTCTAAAAGGGTAAGATTTAAACAGATAGTTAAAAAAACCGGACACGTCGTTTCGGAAAACTTGTATATTACCAAATGGTATAAATATTTTTTTTTAAGTCTTCAGTTCCTTCCACTATTAAATCGACGTATTTGCAGGGTGATTTACAAACGCCTATTAGTGAAATATTTATTCATAGTTCGCTTATTCGTATTCACATGCATGCATACAAATACAATTGTATTTACAAATATTCTGAACGTGTACAAATAAATTCACAGAAAAAAATTGGGAATACAGTAGAACCTCGATTATCCGAACCTCGATTATCCGAACCTCGATTATCCGAACCTCGATTATCCGAACCCTCAATTATCCGAACGATGGCTTAGTTTATCCGAACGCTCAATTATCCGAACGTTGGCGCGAAAGATACATTGCTGCTCGCTGCCACTGCCGTGAGCAACAATGAGCAACCCAACGCAACTTCTTCTCAAACGGCTGCGACACTTAGCCGCTCAAAAACGCGTTACGGCCGTTCGTCAATTAAAAATAGACGATTTTATAAAAAATATATTGAAAAAGGCATTCGACTTTTTACAGCTGTTTAATATATATATATATATATATATATTTTAACACCTGATATATGTATGTACATAAAAACAGTACATACATATATATTAAAATTTGACATGTACTGTACTGTTTTTATGTAAAAGGTTGTTGTTTATGATCTCGTCCCAAATAACCCACGTTTCGATTATCCGAACTTTTGATTATCCGAACTAGTCTCGGTCCCAATTGGTTCGGATAATCGAGGTTCTACTGTATTCACAAAAAATGTGAATATTTAAAAGAAATCCTGTGAATTAAAAAAAATTCAAATCAATATCTATGAATGCAAATGTATTCACAAAAAATTGTAAATACAAAAAAATTCACAAAATAAGTTCAGCATTTTTTCGTATTTAAGACAAATTAAAGTCAAATTCACAATGATTAGATTAAAATTTACACCAAACGTGAGTTCTTACGTATTTTGAGAGAAAACATTGCGTCGAGGCGAAGAAATTTTTGCAAAAAAAGTGAGTTCCAAATATTACATCATAAATATGAAAAAATTCACAAAATGAGTTGTGAATTTCCTCAAGTTGAAGAAAATTAAAATCGAATTCACGACAATTACATTAAAATTGACGCCACAAGTGATTTCTTATGTATTTTGAGAGAAACCATTGTGTTGAGGCAAAGGAATTTTCGCACAAAAAGTTTTGTGCAAAAATTTCTTTGCCTCGAGGCATAAGTTTACTCTCAAAATGCGTACGAACTCACTAATGGTGTAAATTTTAATCTAATTATTGTGAATTTGATTTTAATTTGTCTTAAATATGAAAAAAATCACAACTTATTTTGTGAATTTTTTTGTATTTACAATTTTTTATGAATACATTTGCATTCACAGATTTTGATGTGTATTTTTTTTTAATTCACAGGATTTTTTGTAAATATTCACTTTTTTGTGAATATTCACAATTTTTTCTGTGAATCTATTTGTATGTTCAGAATATTTGTGAATACAATTGTATTTGTATGCATGCATGTGAATACAAAAAATGAAGTATGAATACATTTGTATTTATATTCACATGAAAATCACGATGTGAATAAATTCATATTCGTATTTATAAATAGAATTACGCCCAAGTCTGTACCTCTTAATGTTTTACTTTTTGATATACCGTCTCCATGTTTCATGAATTGCACTTTGTTTGTTGCAGCAGGAGAAAACTTTTAATAAAACAAACTAGAGATCAATAAAAATATTTTACGAAAATCCAACTTCATTGCGATATTTTATTTGCGTGTTCAGCGAGTGGAATGCAAATCGATTTGTTCATTGTAAACAAAAAGCGGATGCACTTGGATAACGCGTCACGTTTACCCTGCTGGAGGCTGCTCAAAAATACACGTCTTTCCTTATATCGTTAAGAAGCTTCGGGTCAAATGATCAAATGTTACCATTTGTTCAAATTTATATAATGGATTCGTTACATATACTGAATGCACCCTTCAAATCTTAATATTTGATTTTAATAATTTTGAATTGAATTTTTAATTTCATAATTTAATTTTAAATTTGAATTCAACAAACAGTTTTTACATAAGAAGATGCCTAGACTCATGCCGATCGGCAGTTTTACACACGGAATAGTGTAAAAAATGTTAAGGATGTTATGAGAAAATGTCAAATCATTCAGTATATTACCAAAATTGTCACCCAAAAATTAAATGATCCATCTACGGCATTTATTAAATATTGACTTTTATGTAAATGAAGACGTCAGTTTTTTTCCCGGCGACGAAACGGAGAGGTGGAGCGAGCCAACGTCGCATGAAGGCTTAATGGCACACATGTTTCAATGCCAATGGTGACCGTGGCCGGGCCATACTTTCAATAAAGCTTATTTTCAAAGAGAACTCATCTTTTTTTTCTTTCTTTTAGACAATTGACATTTATCGTTCAAAATGAATTCGGTTGAATAAAGGAATGTAAACACCGTGTAAAAATAATAGACGAAAATCAGTTATTTGTTAAATATTCGGGTTCGTGAAAGAAATACCTTAAAGTGCAGAACCATATATTTTCGAAACGCGGTTTTTCTTTTTTTTCATTTAACACAGTTAGATTGGTACGGAAAATTGGTATATAAAAAAAACTTTTCTTTTAAACAACCTTTTATTTAATGTACTAAAAAGTGTGAAATAATTTTTTTTACCCAGTCACCTATATGTGACTATAAATAAAAGTTTGAGGGTCCCTACGTTTTAAATGTTTGATAAATGTAATCAATTCAGTTTCACTAACCATATTAAATTTGACACAATAGAAATTAGAGATATTATTATCACACATTTATACTCAGTTTCAGGATTTTTATTCAAGAAATCTTAGGTTGTTTTACAGTAAATTAAAAGTAAAGCCGGTCTGACAAAAAAAAAGGTTTCGTTGACAATCATCTTATTTTAAATTTACATAATAGCCGATAATCACGTAACACATAAAATGTGCAGCTTCAATCACACTTTCATGTTAACATTAAAAAGCGCACAATCATTCACAATCTGGCCTTCCTTGGCCAGATGGCACAATAGTCCTAAGGCCTTTTCATTTGATGAAAAATGCTAAAATTCCTGTTTTAATCATTTTTATGTTATGTCAAGCTGGAAAAATGTCAAAAGGTTTCGTTGTCGCTCTCCGTACCGGAAAAGGGTTTCATCCCCAAATGTTGCTCGATTCGAGGCATAGAGCGACATGGAGTATCTGAAGTTTGGCTTTCCATAGCATTTGACACATTGAGCGCACTTGGGACGATAAACTTCAAGGTGTTGGACGACATAACCAAGGAAAGGCTTCGATGCAGGTGTGGCACTCGAAGATTTCTCGGAGATGGCAGACTATCATCGTTCCATGTAGACGTAGATTGTGCAGCTGCAACAATGAAATATGGTGATCACCACAGTATGAAAAGAATGGCGAGGCATATGAAAGCGCTGTCAGGGTTGAGTCTGTGAGATCGAGCCAAACATTAGGTGTTGTCCTAGAACACGATTACGCGACAATCACAGGTTCGCACCACTTTTATTCGTATGAACCCGTGATCAAATATACAGGTGTCGATTGCATCGCATGTATGTTAATTAGGCTGCCTATTCGATACCTGTATGTTTGATCACGGGTTCATATGAACAAAATTCGCAACAACTTGGGATGGTCGTGTAATGGCGTTCTATTTTACATGTTATATTGGACGCCGTAGAGGATCTAGGTTTATATATTGTGTTGCACAAAGCCTTTATTTCTCATGAGAGATTTTTCAGCGATGAATAATATTTCAGGCAAAATAATTGTCAAGCTCTGCGTCAATATAAATTCTACCGAGCCGAATGCATTTTCTACAAAAAGAAAAAACTTCATCGTCTATGACAAGATTCTGTTCAGAAAATTTTGAAGATATGTTCATAAAATGTTAATGGAACGAGGTTATGAACACACAAATTGGTAATGACGTATAGAAGCTAGGTTATGCTCTCAGGGCACACAAAAGCTACACATGCACGTCTGTCTGCGAATTTCTTAATGATTTTATACAAGCAAGTGAAAGAAATGAGCACATTATTGAATTTTTAACTTACTCTGTATCTATTTGCGTATCGTCCTCGCTGTTTCTCCGACGGTTTCCGCGCGAGCGCCACGGCTAATATACATATTGAGACGTATAGGCCCGTCTCAGGCGTGAATCCCCCCACCACTTATTCGAAACAGCGATGTTGACAAGCGCGGTCACTGCCTCCAGGTGGTAACGGGAAAAGGAAAGACCGAGAAAAGGGCCAAGTGGCGCCATCCCTCGGAAAACAGAAAAGATAGAGACAAAAAGAAAAGAAAAATTGAGTAAATATTAAAGTAACATTCATTTAACAAAGGATGCTTGGGAAGGGGAAGAAAAGCGCGGGAAATAAGGGGTATATAAGGGCCACCTCGAGAGAGGAAAGACCTGCTTGTTTTTAAGTCAGCTTCAAGGCGAGTACCGAAACGAAATATTAGTACAGGCTTTTTAAGCGTGGAAAGTATTGAACTAGGGAAAGCATTGAACGAAGCAAGTGAGCACAATAAATTTGAAAATCTCTTTTATTGGGAAGGCCTTAGTACCGGACGCAAGTACCCACTAATTGCAGCGGGGAAAGTGACCGTTGAGGAAAGGAGCCGAAATAATAAAAGAGACGTAAAAAGAGAATTTTTGGGAGTTTCTTGTCAAACGATTTTCGCATGAGTCTCGAGCGGAGATGCCAGCCTTTTACGACTATGGAACGTGGACTTTGCCATTAGTAATGAAATAAGCGCATGTCCGAGCCCGAAAGGCAAGGAAGGCGACTGAACAAGGAAAGTGGCAAAGAGGAGCAAGTACAGAAAGGAAAGACTAAGCACCATCCGATTAGAAAAAGTGCAATAATCAGAGACAAGAATCGAACCAAGAATCTCGTAGAGATTTGTAAAAGAAAATGCTGTAATTTAAAGGAGAGAGAATAAAATCACGAAACTCGAAGCATCCCGCGTTAATAAACGTCAGAATATTAAAGCTGACAGCCAGCTGGAGGCCTAGATGAAAACAGATAACGAGAGCGAGAGAGAAGGAGCAACAACAAAGGGGGCAGTGGCCGAGCAAGGCCAGACCGGCGAAATCGCGAAGACCGCGCGACACACATAGTCACACACAATTAGAGTATTTAAAATTTCGAACACATACAAAACAAAGATGTACATACAACAAACGTATACAAACACGAAACGGCGGCCATTATAGAAAGGGAGTGACTTGTTACCCGGGCAACGGAGGCTCGCGAAATTCGGAAGACGTAGCAAGCCCCGCCTCCGCGGTACGCGAGAGCCGCGACAGCCAAACTGACCGAGCGCGCGAAACCCAGATACAGGGCGATTCAAAAGTTGTTTGTATCATGAGATGAAGCGAAATATGAATAAATCTTCGTTTATTTGTTGAGACATAAAAAGGTTTACACTAATTTACTCCCTTATCGTGCCCCGAATCCTCATAAATTTAATGTAATAGGGGTGACCCGTTACAATATGTTAGGATCAAGAAATAATCCACACCTAAATTTGAACGACGTGAACCTTTGTTAAATAAATTTTTGGCTCTAATAAGAGCCGTTTGTTTTCTTTTTTCACATCCACGCTCGACTAACCGTGTTTGGTTACTCGAGCTGTCAAAGCGACTGTATTAGAATACATATATATATATATATTGCAAGCAGGATGTAGTTCGAGTCGTGCCGTTCGAGAGAGCGGTGGCGTTGCTGTGCCTGTTGCGCTAAAGTGTTAATCAATTCACAGAACGGCGTATGTGTTATGTTTACGATATGAGCCAACGACTTTATTTCATTCAATGAAAGACAATGGACGAGTGTTGAAGAATTTTTGGGGTAAAAAGTCACCCGAAAATTCGGCCGTAAATTATGAGATCCCGAGATTGAGTGGACAAATCGAAAAATAGCCCGAACAAAATCGATAGGAAAAAATCACATTACATTGGTAAACTGTCATTAGATTTTCGATTTGTTGCCGCGTTTTCGCGTAATATCGGAACAAAGTTAAAACGTCGTCTGCTAGAGCCCATCTTACTGTATAAAGAGTCGCGGCATGTCGTCAGTCGGTAAGTGGCGTCGAGATCGGTGGCATCGATCAGTGGCGTCAAATTTTTTTTTTTTTTTTATTACTTGGCGTCAAGACGCTGCCGCGTCTCTTGATTTGTATTTATATTGACATGAACATGACGATGTGAATAAATTCGTATTCATATTTATATATAGAATGACGCCCAACTCTGTAGCTCTTAATGTTTTTCTTTTTGATATACCGTCTCCATGTTTGATGAATTGCGCTTTGTTTGTTGCAGCAGGAGAAAACTCTTAATTGAAAGAGACTAGAGATAAATAAAAATATTTTATGAAAATCCAACTTGATTGCGTTATTTTATTTTCGTGTTGAGCGAGTAGAATGCTCATCGATTTGTCGATTCTAAACAAAAACCGGATGCACTCGGATAACGCGTGACATTTACCATGCTGGAGGCTGCTCGAGAATACACGTCTTTCCTTAAATCGTTAAGAAGCTTCGGGTGAAGTGATGAAATGTTACCATTTGTTGAAATTGATATAGTGGATTCGTTATCATATACCGAATGCACCCTTCAAATGTTAATATTTGATTTTAATAATTTAGAATTGAATTTAATTAAAAATTTGAATTGAACAAACAGTTTTTACATAAGAAGATGCCTAGACTCATGCCGATCGGCAGTTTTACACACGGAATAGTGTGAAAAGTGTTAAGGATGTTATGAAAAAATGTCAAATAATTCAGTACATAATGAAAATTGTCAGCCAAAAATGAAATGATCCGTCTACGGCATTTATGAAATATTGACTTTTATGTAAATGAAGACGTGAGTTTTTCTCCCGGCGACGAAACGGAGAGGTGGAGCGTGCCGCATGAAGGCTTAATGGCGCACATGTCTGAATGTCATTGGTGGCCACCGTGGCCGGCCCATACTTTTAATAAAGCCCATTTTCAAAGAGAAGTAATCTTTTTTCTTCTTCTTCTTTTAGATAATTGTTATTTGTCTAAATTGGAGATGTTTCACAGCGTATGAGTTTGGCGCAGCGGCAAGGCGCTCGGTTGGCGATCCAGAGTACGGGGTTCGAATCTCGCTCGGAAGTTGATTTTTTTTTCTTCTCAATCGTACGTGATTTTGATGAAAATGATTGATTGGGCGTACTTATCTAATTTTGTAATGAAATTATGTTTACAAACGCATCGAAAGATATATTATTCGATACTGTGTAGTTGGTTTAAATAAGGAAATTTATTGGGCGATGTAATTTTTTTTCAAAGCAAACTTTCACGAAGATTGAAAAATCATATTTCGAAGCTAGCAAACCGTGTGTAGTTTGAATCTGTAATGTTTGGGCAACGTTTTCTATTTTTAGTGATGGCCTCTTGCGCTGTGCGTACCCGTTGGACGAATATTCGTTCGAATGGTTAAATACGCGCCTGGTTTGCGTCGAAATGAATGGGTGAAAGACGAATGAAAGGTTTTTTTAACCGACCAGTGTGCCGGTATAGCTGGTAAAAAATGCGTGTGCCTGTAAAGAGGTAGGACATTTATGAGACGTGCATGGTGCCGCGCGCAGTAATGTGTGCTTTGAGTGTTTTTCTGTGATAATTATCTTGCGGGATTTTGTAGATCTTTCGCGGCAGCGAATAAATGACATTGCGTAATAAATGAAATAACGAACGAATACCGTGTTATAGTAAATGATTTCCGGACGACTTATTCTAGCGTTAATATTGATTTTTTTGTCGATGTGATGATAATTTGAATGAACCGAATTACATAGTATCGAAAATGTATGTTTCGGTGTGTTTGTAAAAATAATTGAATTAGAAAATTAGATAAGTATACCCAATGAATGATTTTTGTTGAAAACACGAAGGATGGAGAAAAAAAAAGCTCCAAGTGGGATTCGAACTCTGTACTCTGAATTACGAGCCGAGGTCTTTGCCGCTGCGCTATACTCTCATACGCTGGTTGATATGTATAATTTACGAGGATAAGTTCGCGGTGCATGAAAATTTGGCGTCGTCTTTCTTCCGGGATTTCCTTTGCTAGTTTCGTAGCGATTTATAAGTGAATATAAATTTGAAAGAGCGTACCGATCGTCTTTGAAATTTGTGATTGTGAATGTTGGGTAGGTATGGGGAAATATTTGTAAGATTTAAAAGGAAAAACGTGGGACGCATGTAATTGATCGAGAATGTGTAAATAGTTGGAAAGTGGGGAAATGTGAAGTAATTATTTGGAAATGGTAGGTGTGGAAAAAAAAAAATGCCACGGTCGGGTTTCGAACCCGGTCCGTCGTGTTTGAGCCTTTACGAAGAAATAGGCAATAAAATAGATATAAAATGTGAGCAGAATAACATAAAAGAGTGCAAAATAAATTGGCAGGGGGGGCACCCCCCCCCCACCAAGCTCGTTCCCTGCTACCCCCCCATTACCCCCCCGAAAGAGGGTGAAATTTGAAATATCGAGCATTGTAGCATGGATGCGCTAACAACTTGGCCATACGACCGTTTGGAAGATGATGCTTTGGAATTGGAAGACAGTCGTCTACGAGCGCAGTCACGTGGTCGTTTTGGCTAAATTTACACACACACAGACATACTCGTGGATGCTGCCCTTAAGGGGTTTTTTCTCTTTCGACACAAAAAGGCTATATTTATGAATAAAAAAAATAGGTTTTTACTGTAGACATTGTTGTAAAAGTTTGAACGTTGAATAAATATATTTTCGAAATGCATAGGAAAAATGGTAATTTGAGTTGGTATTTATAGATGAAAACGGTGTGTTTGCGTTGTTGGTGATGGAATCTCGGAGATGGATGATCCGAAATGAAATGGTTTAAAATGATGGTAATGCACGCGCGTATCGTGAAATGCGAAAATAGGGAAAAAAAGAGGTAACGGACAAATGCAGTGTTGTACATCGATAGTGAAAGATATGAAAAATAAAAAAAGTATCCGAATGGCCGCACAGAATTGATAGGTAAAAAATGTAAATGGTTTGAAAAAAAGTTAGCGGGAAGGGGGGTTTGTGTTGAGACGAAATGGTGTGATTGATGCGAATGAGTGGTATTTTCTCGACTTGTGCTTGTATTATTGGGTGCGTTCGATGTAATTGTTTGTAATTTCGGAAGTACATAATTAGTTACGAAGGATTTGTATGGCGTTAGGATAAATGATTTGAAAGATAAAAACAATTGTATGGCAATAATAAAATGAATGAATTTTGATGAAAGTGTATTGAATTTTGAGTTTGATTTCCACGTGTAAAATATATAGAATAGGAAGCGAAAAAAAATTGGGACACGCGTGTGGCCGCCTCGCTGGCCACACAATAAGGATTTGAATATTCGGAACGCTCAGTTGAGATGAAGATGAAAGAGGAAGGGTAAAAAAGAGTAAATTGAATAATGCAGTGGAAAAATGAATGATAATGAGGGTGGATTTTAGAGAGAATTTGTCGATGTTGTGTGGATAATTTGTACGATAGCGCGCGCGCGCGCGTGTATGGTAAATTTGCCTTTTGCTGGTAGGACAGGTAGTCAACGTACCGACTGTTAATTTTCGAGTTCTCTTACCGTCCGTGGCAGTAGTATTGCGCGCGGCGTGGTGTAGAAAGTCGTGCGCGCGGTCGGTAGTGTGCTGTTATACCGGCGGCGGGAAGGAAATATGAAGAACGGAGTAATGGACGGAAAGAAATTGAAATGAAATAGTTTTTGGATTTTTAGACATTCGCTGGGAGAAAAATCCTGATTGATTTTTCGATTGGATTACGAATGTTGTTAATTATTATGATGATGCGATCCTAATTTATAAATCGTGAATCATGTTGCAAAAGAAAAAATTTTCATGTCTTTTTCAAACAATTGGTGCAAAATGTTTTTATTGCGCAAACTTTCGTCTTATCGCCTATATCTTTCCTTACGCGACAAATGTTATCGCGTCTCTATTATAAAATTCTTCGATGACACGTTTTTTTTTTGGCACGCTAGATTAACGTATTACCACTAATGGCCGTTTTTCGTTATCTGACGACAACTTTGAATGCGCTAGAACTCAGCAACTAATGATTTTCCAAAAAAAAAAAACGGTTTTATGCAAAAATCGTAAAAAATGTAATGCTGTACAACTTTGATTATTACGTTGTTTTTTGTATTCCGAAAAATTATCGAGATATCAGGGTGTCCCAGAAGTAACGTACGCCCTTTTAACATTTGGAAGGAAAAAAAAAATTCTGAGACAAAGTCCTCGGTGATTTTTTGATGAGTCGCATAGATGAATTATGAATGAAAATAACTAGCCAATCAGAGTGCGCGAAAAGGGTACAGTCTTTCTGTTGTAGCGTCTTTCGATACGCGCTATAAATGATAAGAATAGCGCTTATTCTTATAAGATTATAAGAATATAAGCTTATATATTCTTATATTATATTTTTATTATAAGAAATATATTCTTAACATAAGAAATAATATTAATAATAGTTTATATTAACTATAGTTAATAATATTAACAATAGTTAGTATTATTAATATAATTTAATAATATTTATTAATTTATAAATCAATTCATATTATTAAATTAATTAAAAATCAACTAAAATTAATAATTATTAATATAAATTAATAATTAATTTATGAATTATTAATAATATTATTGTAATATTATAATAATTAGTAAGTATGTCTTTATTTCGTGGTATACCCTCTCCGGGTGTTTACACAGGTTTTCCCCCACTACATAAACAATCCGCCTTTTTTGTTTTACTTTCCTTTCGTACGCACTTAAATTTCCTTTTTTATTTCTTTTCGGTTTTGATCACTTTCTCAAATTGCCGTATGTATGTACCTAGTGGTTCCGCCGGTCCCTCCTTCAACGCCATTTCTATTCTCCTATTTATCTCCTCGCTTTCTCTATCCCCTAACCACTTTTCCAACTCCTCCACTATTTCTTTTTTAATTTTTTCCTTTATTCCTTCACATGTGCATATGTGGACCAAATCTTGTATTTCTTTTTCGCAGCTCCTGCACTTGTTGTCGCTATATCCCTTGTTTTCCTTCCATCCCCACCCTCAATATTATAATAATTATTATATAATCATATAATATAAAATTATAATTATATAATATAATTATGTATTGTATAAATATGTTTATAAAATAAATATAAAATTTATTTATATTACAAACAAATTTATAAATAAATAAATGTATAAATATAAATATTTATATAAATGTAATTTATATATTATATAAATTGAGTTTATATAATTCATATATATGAATTATTCAAAATATAATAATTCATATATATTAATAATTAATTGTTTATATGTAATTAATTTTATATATATTAATGCATATATTAATATATATATATATTATTATTATTATTATTAATATATATTATTATTTTAATAATATACATTAATATACTAATATATATTAATTATATTATTAGTAATTAATATATATTAGTATATAATAATTACTATTAATTACTAGTATTTAATAGTAATTAATATATTATGAAATACTATTTAATAGTATATTTTAGTATATTAATTACTAATTAATGTACAAAAATATATTCATTGGTAATATATTGTAATAATCCGAAAGCATGTTTGGAAGTGCACATACATACACTTTCGGAATGTTCAGGCGGACGCAATTACAACGCATTGCCCTATCCCTCCCCTCTGCCGGTGCCTTAACGTTGTAGCGTGCACCTGATTAACTATTTATTTGAAGTATGATAAAAAACAAATGCAGACCCCAGATGCTAGAGGGATGTTCGTTACTTCTGGGACACCCTGTATTTCCAAAAACACAAATTTGGTTTTTAATCACTATATCTCGGCAAATATCAACAATAGAGAAAAAAGTTTCAAATAAAAAAGATGGGAAATTTTATTCTCTAAAAAAAAGGTCCTTATGATTTTTAACGTAGAGTCCACCGTTTCCGAGATATTTGCAAGAAAGCGTTTGTGAAGATCGCGGCTACGTTAGTCGAGTATTGCATTGGAACCCAAACACTTGACCTCAACAAACCTCAACGCTACTCAAACCCAAACAAGACCAAACAGACCCCAACAGCCCTCAACACGCGCCAAACCCAAACAAGACCAAACAGAACTCAACAGCACTCAACAGAGCCAAACCCAAACAAGACCAAACAGACCCCAACCGCCCTCAACACGCGCCAAACCCAAACAAGACCAAACAGACCTCAACAGAACTCAACAGAGCCAAACCCAAACAAGACTAAACAGACCCCAACAGCCCTCAACAGTGCCAAACCCAAACAAGACCAAACAGACCTCAACAGCACTCAACAGTGCCAAACCCAAACAAGACCAAACAGACCCCAACAGCCCTCAACACGCGCCAAACCCAAACAAGACCAAACAGACCTCAACAGCACTCAACAGAGCCAAACCCAAACAAACAAACAGACCCCAACAGCCCTCAACAGTCCCAAACCCAAACAACAGCCCTCAACAGCCCTCAACCGACCCAAACAAACCCAAACACTTGACCCAAACAAACCCAAACAAACCCAAACAAACCCAAACAAACCCAAACAAACCCAAACACTTGACCTCAACGGCTGTTTGGGTTTGTTTGGGTTTGTTTGGGTTTGTTTGGGTTTGGGTTTGTTTGGGTTTGTTTGGGTTTGTTTGGGTTTGTTTGGGTTTGTTTGTTTGTTTGGGTTTGTTTGGGTTTGTTTGGGTTTGTTTGGGTTTGTTTGGGTTTGTTTGGGTTTGTTTGGGTTTGTTTGTTTGGGTTTGTTTGGGTTTGTTTGTTTGGGTTTGTTTGGGTTTGTTTGGGTTTGTTTGGGTTTGTTTGGGTTTGTTTGTTTGTTTGTTTGTTTGTTTGGGTTTGTTTGTTTGTTTGGGTTTGTTTGGGTTTGTTTGGGTTTGTTTGGGTTTGTTTGGGTTTGTTTGGGTTTGTTTGGGTTTGTTTGGGTTTGTTTGGGTTTGTTTGGGTTTGTTTGTTTGGGTTTGTTTGGGTTTGTTTGGGTTTGTTTGGGTTTGTTTGTTTGGGTTTGTTTGGGTTTGTTTGGGTTTGTTTGGGTTTGTTTGGGTTTGTTTGTTTGTTTGGGTTTGTTTGGGTTTGTTTGGGTTTGTTTGGGTTTGTTTGGGTTTGTTTGGGTTTGTTTGGGTTTGTTTGGGTTTGTTTGGGTTTGTTTGGGTTTGTTTGGGTTTGTTTGGGTTTGTTTGGGTTTGTTTGGGTTTGTTTGGGTTTGTTTGGGTTTGTTTGGGTTTGTTTGGGTTTGTTTGGGTTTGTTTGGGTTTGTTTGGGTTTGTTTGGGTTTGTTTGGGTTTGTTTGGGTTTGTTTGGGTTTGTTTGGGTTTGTTTGGGTTTGTTTGGGTTTGTTTGGGTTTGTTTGGGTTTGTTTGTTTGGGTTTGTTTGGGTTTGTTTGGGTTTGTTTGGGTTTGTTTGGGTTTGTTTGGGTTTGTTTGGGTTTGTTTGGGTTTGTTTGGGTTTG